>UYYG01001166.1:604951-1120122 GCA_900625125.1 Dracunculus medinensis
ATCCGTGGCTATAATAAAAAGTTATAAGGAAAATAATACCACTGTCTCTAATAATACATTAAAGTCATCGAAATACTTTTCGTTATGTGCATGTGATCTGAAATACATTGTTTCAGGTTTCTGTCGCCAGTATCACCAAAAAGCAGCGATAACGTGTGGAAATCGAAATCTTCAGGACTTGAATGCCAAGAACATTGTCAGACAACAAAGGAGAGTGGTCTGACGAGTTCATCTAATTGCCTCAGTAGGAAAATTTCTGATTGTGAGACTTGTATGGAGAGGAAGCCGCTTGAAATAATGGTTTTTTTTATAAACATTTTTTACAGTTGAGAGATTAGATAAAATAGATAAGAATTTTTTAGATCTGAATAATTTCTTGGTTCTTTGTTGCTTGAAGAATTTAGAAATAAATAAATGTGGAGTATATTGAGAATTTAGAAACAAATTTGGAGCATTAGTTTTCTACAGTGTAATCAAGCTATCATTTCTTTCACGAACTCATGAGATTATTTAATTGAAATGATTCGAAAAAATTTCATAAATACATTGCCAGAAGCTAATTAAGCTATAAATGTATAAACCAGAGAGAAAATGTCGAAATTCAAGACACCAGGAATTCGATATTATTATAAAGGCAAGATATTTTAGCTGGATGAGGAGGAGCATGCAATCAGTAGGTGCCAAATCCGTGCAATTTTTGAACGACAAACTTCAGATTGTAATATTCCTACACAGTTACATAGAAGCTTTGGCGGTGCGGCTCGAAAGCGTTCATGGAGAATTCATTATGTGCGACCAAATAAAAGTCTCGATCTTGATGATCTAAAAAAGGTATTTATCTCTGCCTATTTGCTTAAGGAGTACCAGTCTATTTCTAGTTAAATTCAACTCTAAAACTAGGAGATCATGTATGTTTATATTTTTCTGATTTAATAGATTTTTTAAATTGATATTTTAATTTTTAGAACAACAATGGAACTGATTCGAACCATTCAACGCCATTGTATCGTCATCAAAAATTTAAATTTGAGAGTGGAATTTCACCAGTGGTTCAGTGGCGTTCAAGTTTCGTTGTGGGTCACTCAGCGGCAAAACAAACCAACAAACTACTAAGGATTCGAGCTGTCGCAAAAAGTTTGCACAGCTTCGATGGTCTCGTTTAATTTAGGAATTTTATGAAGGTGAATATCATTTTTGTTCTACTTCGTATATCATTTTTATACTTGTTATCATTTTTGCACTTTCGCTTATCACTTAATTCTCTAGCTTATTTGCACTTAATTGTGCTTTGAAAATTCTCGAAATATTTCATAGAAATTCTCTTTTTTCTAAAATGTCTGAAAAGCATTGTAATGGAACCCTTATAACGGTCGATAAACGAGCGTCTATGGCTGGCCACTTTTCTTGATCTCATTTTAAAATCGTTTCTTTTTTTGTTTGTTGCCTTGTAAGAGTTGCATATGCATTTTCTTATTTGTTAAGATTATTTGATTACGATAATTTCATGGAATTGCATCTTGTTTTAGTCATACTATTGACTGTATATTTTCTTACTTCATTTCTTACCTATATTTTCACTGCGCTGCTTACTTATCAAAAAATGTATTTACCTGACTAAACTGCTACAAGTTAACTCAGTATTTTTATAATGTATTTATATTATTTATAATATTTTATAATATAATATTTGTTTCGTTTCTTTTGCCTTTTTCATTATTATTCTTTTTTTTAACTCTTTTCTTTTCTTAATTCTTTTTTTTATTTGGTTGTAGGTAAATCATTCAAAATCATTAAGTTATCGCCGATGTGGAGACGGTGAATGTATAGTAAATATGCTAATTAATTAACCTCGACTCGACTTTAAATATTTTGCACCAATTAGGGGAGTGGAACGGCTCAGCGGATTGTCGCTCTTATTTTGGAACGCAAAGACGGGGTTCTGCGTTCGTCCAGGAGTAAACCTATTTTTCAAAAATATGGTGGTTAAATTTTTTTGGGTGTTTTTAATTTATTTTTCTTTTTTCTTATTCGTTATAGTCCTTAAGTCTTTCGTCTATTAATCTATTAATCATTTAATTTTTTAAAATTAATTTTTTGAATTTAAAAATTTAAAATAGAATATAAGCAACTTTTAAAAAACCTATGCGTTTAATGGCCAAGTGGAGATTAATTTTGTTTACAACTGTGAAGAGATAATTTAATATAATTTTTGACGGCTTTAAACGATGTCTTTCAAGAACCGACCTTTCTGGATGTTTTTTCGCCTATAACGATTTGCACCATGTCAAGTTTTTCTCGCTTTTTTGATCCGTTCACCTCATTGTTTGCAATTTTTATTGCACAATTATTGCGAAATAAAATTTTCGATGGTTGCGAAAAATTTGTTATGCTGCAGTTAAGTAATTACTTGTTGGCCGGATAATCTCAGTTATTGCTAAATAATCCATTTAAGCCGTCTACACTCAAAACTTTCTGATGTGAATTTTTTGTGAAATGGAAAAAGCGATCATGGCGCTGACTTCCGATGTTTATGCAGTAGAGTTGGAGTATATTTTCTTCACTTAGTTGAGCTCGGTGAGTGAAATTCCGTTTAGTAGTTCAATAATGGAATAGTACCATTTGAAGAACCTTCACAACAATGATTTTTCAGCGAATCAACCCGGAAAAATTCTATTAGCTGATGTGATTATTGATTGCCATAGTGATATGGATTGACATTTATTGATATAAATTATCTGGAAAGCCATCAAAGCGCAGAAATATTGGAGTCGAGATTTCACTTCTAATTTACTATTGCTACAAAATTTGAGATAATCGCTGTTATCACTCTTATCAGACCATAATAAAATATGAAAATTATTATAAAAGACAATAAAAATTCTTAAAAATGTTTTATTGGAAATTAAATATAGAAATCAAAATTAGACCATAATAAAGTATGAAAATTATTATAAAAGACAATAAAAATTCTTAAAAATGTTTTATTGGAAATTAAATATAGAAATCAAAATTATTAAAAGGCTTATCCAGGTACAAAGAAATTGCCTAGCTTTTGAGTCCTTCATCTTAAGTTCTCCATTATTGGTTCGGCTGGCTGCGCTGATTAAGGCATCCATTTAGATGCCACAGCTGTCATAAGTCATTCCTTTTTCCGAGCCTTTATTTTATATCATTTTTTATGACTTTTTGGTCGTATAAACCTTGATTATTTTCTTATTTTTAATTCAATAAAAATTATCGAGTCACCGCTAATACGCAAACAATTGCGGGCAATAACAAGCAAAAATTTGCACCTTTAAAATTCTATTATTCTTTTTTCTATTACAAAATTTTACAGATAAAAAATTTAGAAAAGTGTGATGAAAGTAGCTTTTGGCGAATTCGTATTCGTAATTTCCTTCTTGATTTACTGGATAGTTCGCTTCAGTTGTTGCCATTAGCACCTGTAAATTTTCTCAAAAAATTTTTTTCTAAAATGGATCAATGAAGCGATTTTTTTTGAAGCAACAAACTCAGATGATTTACGGAGAGCAAAATTATTATTTGCTTGAATTAGATGAATTTGGTGAACATTCACCCAGTGGTTCAGTAATCGAATGTGAAATGCCATCTGAGAAACAAGCTGAATTTGGTGAACATTCACCCAATGGTTCAGTAATCGAATGTGAAATGCCATCTGAGGAACAAGCTGAATTTGGTGAACATTCACCCAGTGGTTCAGTAATCGAATGTGAAATGCCATCTGAGGAACATCTGCAACACTGAGAAACGAAAGTATTCGAGGTGTTCAGTTCGCCGCCAAACCTGTGAGTTGCAAGTATCACCCCTTTTCCCAGTATATATTCTAAACTTCCACATCTATTTTTTATTTTTCTAGTTTTTTAATGCCATAAACCTCGAATATTCTCTTTCTTTCGGATTTATGAAAATCATATTAATCATTATGTCATCACTACTAACTAGCAAATAAGTAAATAATGGCGAACAATAAGAAGCAAAAACAAATACGAATCTTTTGAATTGTGTTCGTGAATCGTATTGTGCGCTATTATTTTAAAGATACCTGCCGAAGCCTCAAACACTTCACGTTCGGAACATCGCGATGAATGTGTTTATTTAAGGCCAATCTTGAAGAAAATCTTTTTTCGTTCCATCAAGTCTGGAGAACTCCAACTATTTTATAAATTTAAAGTTTTATTTTCCTTTTTTTTTATTTGTGAAGAGATAGAAATTGCCTTAAAAGCATAGATTCTATTCTTTTTTTGAACTAATTTCAAGTCATTAAAAATCAAATCCGAGTGGCTTCAAAAGTAATCAGTAAAGGCTACCAGTGTGTTCGAAATGTTCGAAACTGATAACGACAAATGCATAAGAGGAAAGTGCTTACAAGAGGATGATGGATTGTGGCTGTGTTTCAGAGAAGATCATTCGGCTCATAAAAGCATTTTATCAGCGATATAAATCTGTGTATATGGGGAAACTGACCCTTTCGAAATAAAAACTGGTGTTGTTAAGAATGCTTCTTTTCCCCTACAACATTTAACTATGCGATCGACTGGATAATGGGCATTATTTGTCAGGCAAGAGGTGTAAAAATCAGTCTAAAACTTCGCATCATACAATAAATGCATTCTTTCGGATGGTGATACCTTTATGAAAACTTTTTACTACTTACATATGATAAAAAATTATGACAAAAATATATATATACTTACCATCAAAAAGAAAATACATGTTTACTCAGTCTTGTTATATGGCTGCAAGGCATGGCCAATGAGAGTGGCAGATATTAAGAAGTCATCTACATTTACTTTGATCTACTTTCAACCACTCATGTCTAAGATTTTACCGCCGAGACCATAAAATCTCGCATGATCGCACCTTCATTCGAATTAACACTGACAATATACCATACCATAACAGAGTTTCGCCTTCGTTGATTAAAACCCATAAGTGCCTAACACTGGAGTTGACATATATTTTGTTACATGTTAAACCTTATGATGGTCATAGGCAAGATGGACCAATCAAGATCTGTACAGATAAATTATCTTTAACTTGAATTGATGAATTAACTTTTGACTTTCTGTCAGTTTTGATAAGTGTTGATTTAACTTATTTCATGGTTTATTGCCTTCAAAATATTCGATAATTGATACATAAAATAAAAAATAAAGAATAAATGATATTCATTCCTTCAGTTTTAAACCTTGAAATCATGATTGTTCTAACATAAGTTGGGATGAGCGATAAAGGATGTCTTCGAGAAATTGAACATTTTATCGTATCAACCTGGCATTCGCTATGGGTTATGTTTTTCTGACTTCGAAGGAAACTTTATCTTAGTTGACTTCGCTTAAGACTAATTCTCTCCAGTGTACCACTCAATCTAAATATTTCCGCTCACAATTTGCGAAGCTTACTCGAAAATGAATTCATCAAATTACCAAGGCATTTAAATTTATGTTGACCTATTCACGATTTTTTACATAAAAAGTAATAAAAATTTTGTTTTTTTTATAGCATTTGTCATTCATTATAGTTCATATTTGCATATTCCTTTTTTTATTATTTTTTTCTGACTTACCGGGTTCGAAAGTTAATTGAATATGATTAATGGAAATTTGTATGATTTCTTCTTAATATCCATTAAAATTAAGTAAAAGTGCATCCTTTATAATGTAGGTGGTTTGGTTCAGTGGATTGTTCTGATTCCTTTTTATTCTCAGTAGCAATAAATCCATCTTTCGAAAATCCGAATAACACTGGCCACTAGCAAGTGATCCACTTGCAAAATTTATCTGCTCTGACAAGCTAGTGGAACGAAATTAATCATAAATGGTGAACGCTCTTCAAAAAAAATTGCATCCTTCATTTATTTCTTCTTTTTCTACCAATTTTCACCATTCCTCTCACCATTCGTTTGGCTGGCTCTACTACTACAAGGGTAAGACGTTTCCAATCGGAGCGGCGTCTAATGCCATCGTCGACAGTAGTAGAAACCATTTCTTTTTCTATCGTCAGAGTCCATATATTGCTGGTCCACGTACAAACCTTTTCTAATCGTGTCCTCGTTTTTGATGCCACCATTCACAGGGTTTAGCAAGTAACGAAATATGCGTCAACTCCTGCCGTGGACTACGGATAATGTGCCCTAACCAGCGAAGGCGACGCTCTGTGATAATATTATTAATGCAAGTGGTATTTGAACGAAGATGTATACAATCATGTACGATCTTATCCGCTCAGTGGATCAGTAAAATATATTTTAGACATGAGTGGTCAAAGGCTGATAGCTTCTTAATATCCTCCACTCTCATTGGCCATGTTTCGTCGCCATATAACAAAATCGAATCACGGCTATATAGATGTGGATCATAATTTTTATGGTGATCTCGCGACGGCACCGGAAGAACTCATTTCCAGTTGCCATTGTCCGCCTTGTGTTTAAAATCGTGCATTTCCTCAGTCGGTAATGAGTTTATAAAAAGAGGCATTTTATCAGCTTCTTGTATATAAGACGTACATTGACCATGATTCAGATTCTCGTAGCAGTTGCTAACATGTTGTTTCATTGCTTGCACCTTGTAAAAATAATCAGCAAAAAGGACTGCATTACCAGCGTATTCAAGATCTGTGATACGATGATCTGGACTGAACTGGGCTCCTCTTGAGTATCGACAATTAGTGTCCATTACCCAGTCTATCGTATAGTTGAATATTGTAAGGGAAAGAACACAACCTTGATGGACACCAGTTCTTATTTCGAAGGAGTCTGTCAGTTTCCCATATAAACAGACCTGCGCCGACGTACGCTCATAAAATGCCGTCATGAGTAGGATGATCTTCTCTGGAATACCATTGCGTTCCATCACCCAACAAAGCGCTGTCCTATCAACTGAATCGAAAGCAGCTGCAATGTCTATGAAACACATGGAACGGTGGCTTGCAGATATTTGAAGCAACACCCTTCTTAATGTGAATATCTGGTCAGCAAAACCGCACAACCGCACCGCGATCTGAATCCAGCTTGATTAGGGCGCATTCTCCTATCTCGCACTTCCATAAGTCTGTTGAGTAAAGGGAAGCAAAGGTTTTCGGTGAGACATCTAGTAGGCTGATTCCTCAGTAATTGTCGAAGTACGTCTTGTAGTCTTATCTTTCCTGGGAATTGGAAGCAGAATTGCTTTGCTTCAATCATTTGGTAATATTTCTTTCTTCCATACCAGAAAGTACATTTTTTTGAAGGTGAGTTATGAAGAACGATGGGCAACATTTGAAGAGTTTAGCCCAAAGACCATCTTTTCCCTTTTGAGTCATCCTCTGAGTCTTATTGCCTTAAACTTATGTATAACGGAGATTATTTCTTCTTCTGTTGGCGACTCGCAATTGCAAGCGTATGGTTCAACGAACGTATCAGGTATGTCAACATATGGCGAATCATGATTAAGTTTGGCCTCAAAGAATTTCTTCCATCTCATAAGGTGACCTTTAATGTTCTTATTAGGCACACTATTTCTATTCCCTTACCATTTCACCTTACCACTTACCACTAATTATTACTGTTGTTCCCCGAATTATTGTTTCTTTTTGAAAAAAGAGAAATAGTCTCCTATTATCGTTCAATCCAGCCGCTATCTCCATTCTCAAGACCATCTATTTATTTTTTTTTAAAGAGCCCTTGTAATTAAGTCGCTTCGCTGGCTTGCTGCACTGGAGAAATATGCCAAGGAATTCCCTGGCAATAGAAGTACAGGTGAGTCGCCGGTATCGCCCGGATTTTTGGAAAGGTTTACTTCTGCTAGGAGTGGAACCTCAACATTGGTGCTCCAAATTGAGCAACAAGCCACTGAGCCATTCTACTTTTATTATTTATTAATGCCTAAATAATGAAGTATATCTGACCCTTTCACGACAGAGTCACTTGGGAATAGAGTTACAAGTGGATCCCCAGCAGCCACCCGGATTTTTGACATAATATCAGGTTTACTCCTACCAAAGAATTCCAAAGATAATTCCAAAGAATTATATATATATACATATAATCATCCAAAGGCAAAAAAAAAATTAAATTCGAAGAAAATAATAAAATGGACAATGAAATTTAAAAAATTTAAAATTTAAAAAAATATATATATATGATTATATGTATATATATGAAATATATATACATATAATTATAATTTAATTGATTTGATTTAATTTAATTGATTTATTTTATTTTAATTTTAATCGTTGTTTGGTAACAAAAAAATTAAAAGTTCAAGAGAACTTAGCTGAATTGTTATCAGAAATAATTTTCAAGTAAAACAAAATAAAATCAAGAATAATTTCTTAAAACGACCACTCGCCAAACAAAAATTTTTTTTTAATCTCAAGAGGTGTCCGAATTAGTCCAGAACATGGTATCACAGATCTTGGATACGCTGATGATGTAGTTTGCTGAGAATTATAACGAAATGCAAGTAATACTAAATAACGTGTCAGAAACTGCAGCAAGAATCGGACTCAGGATCAATATAAATAAAACGAAAGTCTTTTCGTCTTATGTGCAAGAAGCTGATAAAATGCCTCTTTTTGTAAATTCATTGCGGGTTGAGGAAGTGACTGATTTCAAATATCTTGGGTCCACTCTAATACCAAATGGATAGGTAAAAGATGATATTATAACTCGGATCACGACAGCTAGAAATGCGTTTTTTTTCTTCCGATTGACGAAACCTTTATGGAATCGTCGTGAAATCACTATAAAAACGAAAGCCCGCATCTATATTGCCGTGATCCGTTCGATCTTATTATATGGTACTGATACATGGCCAATGAGAGTGGAGGATATTAAGAAGTTATCTGCCTTTGACCACTCTTGTCTAAGGTATATTTTACGGGTTCGCCGAGTGGATTAAATCTCACTACATCGCATCCACCTTCGTTCAAATACCACTTGTATAAATAATGTTATCACAGAGCGCCGCCTTCGCTGGTTAGGGCACATTCTCCGTCGTCCACCACATGAGTTGACGCATATTTCGTTATTTCCTAAACCGTGTGACGGTTGGCGTCAAAATCGAGGTGGGCCAATCAAGACCTGGATCGATACGGTGCGAAAAGATTTTGAACGTATAGGTGGACCAGCAATATATGGACTTAGACGATGGAAAAAGGAATGGCTTCCATTACTGATGGCATCAGACTGCGTCGCTTGGAAGTGTCTTACTCTTGTAGCCCTTAGAGCCAGCCTAACCAGTAATGGTGAGAACTGTTAGAAGAAGAAGAATGCCTAAATAATAAGTGGATATTTTATCCATTTTTCGATAAAAAGAACTGCAATACGAAATGCTTTAAAGATAAAGAAAAACGGTTATTTATAATTAGAAATCATCAAATTTTAACTAAAATTTTTTAGTTCAGAAATTTGGATACGTTAATTGAATAATGGATATATGTCATGATTTTTCAAATTACATATATGAATGAATCTTCCAAGGTCGTCGAGTACCAATTAAAAGTAATTGACTTGATCGCTCATCATTAGCCATAGTTTTGATGATTGCACCAAAGTATTGCATATTTGAAAATGAATTTTTATAATATTTTATGTATTTAGACCAACTTTGATGCATTTTCTTATACTTTTTATTTATTTATTCTTGTACTTTTTATAATTAATTTAATTTAATAATTTTTTAATTTCGATATAATTTCTTTGTAATTATTGTTAATTGCTTAGATTATTAAATTTTCTTATTAAAAAGAACAGAAGCTGATAAAATATATGAACTAATCAACAATTAGTACCAAATTTTCGATAAAATTCGCACTAATACACGTTTCTATTTCATGAAAGTCTAAATTACATTACATTAATACATATAAATACTATAATTGTATTAATATTATATTAATATATATATATATATATAAATACTATAATAAAAGATAAATTGACATTTATTAATTCAGTGGAGTAAAATTTCAATTTTAATTAACTATTTTAATTAACTATTATTGTAATTTATATTTTTATTATTATAATATTATAAAAGAATATATTTATTATATCGAAAGCAGTGGAATCTTTTGGTAATCGAAAAAAATTATAACATTTTTTCTTATTATTCCTATATTTTTGTATATTTATAATATTATGTACATAGATTTTATAGAATTAAAATTGTAAAGTATTGTAAAATAAATAATTAATTTAAAAAATATAATTTAAAAATAAAAAATTATCTATCATTAATTCAATTAAGAACGATTCGATACTTTTTCAATTTGCATAATTCACTATGCAATGCAATTACGTTTCGAAAAAATCGGCCAAATCGTTAAGTGTTTCCACATTTTTCTTTTACAATTTTTTGCTTTGCTATTTGCCAATATTTGTTATTTCGAAGTTTTGGAACAAAATAATTATGATGCATAACGCCAGTTGCAAACCGCATTTTGGAAAAAAGCAAAAGATTCGAGTCATCAATCTAAATCGTTCGTTGAGTTCAATGAATCACCTTGTACGAGGCACAGAAGAAAGGTAATTTTTTATTGATAGATTTAATCGCTTTATTTCTGGCTCGGCTGGTTTGCCAGAGTAGAGAAATTTTGCGTGGAAATCGCCCGTGGAAATGCAGGTGGGTCGCCGGCACCCACTCGGAAAGACTCGCTTACTAGTGCCGGGAAGAGAAGCGAAACATCGGCATGTCAAAACGAGAGCAACAAAGAACTGAGCAACTTCATTTCCAATAATTATGTATTTACATCGATAGCTATAAAATATTATTAACAAATTATGTTAATGTGTAATTTCCACAAGCAGTTTGCCCGAAAATAACTAAAATATAGCAAAATAAACAAAGGAATATATGAAATTAAACGATTCATTTACTCATTACAAAATCACTTTTTCATTAATATTCATTATAAAATATTTTCATTTTTTCGTACAATAATAATATTAAATATAATATTATTAAATATTGTTGAAGCGCTGTCCATATAATTTATTTAAAAATGAAATTTCAACCGAATTTTGGTTTAATTAATTTGGAATTAATTTACTAATATGAAAAAATAGGAGATAGAATGGTTCAGTGGGTTGCTACTCTTATTTTAGACTATCCGTGGCGCTGCTACTTTTAAATAAATTCAATTCATCTAAGAATCCAGGTTATGCTGGCAAACTGATCTGTGCTTCTATTACCAAGCGAGTCCATGACTTTAAAATTTGTTCAGTTCAGTGGAACCAAAAATGCTGAGCAGTTTTAGAAAAAAAGAAAAAATATAATAAAAATAAAAGTGAATTTAATTATTTTTTTAGGATAGTGAACATGGTGAAGAAAAAAGATCAATTTGTTTTAACTACAGCAAAACTGAGTGAAATCTTAAAAATTCGAGCGAAAATGAGTTCATCTATAATGTTGCTTCTCGATTCAATAGTAATTCCAAAAGATATGAAATTCTATTTGCATAATAATCAATTTTTCGATGCATATATCAGGTTTATCTTATTAAATTTATTCTCTTATGAGAAATATAATCACAATTATATAGTCATTATTCTCATTTTGGAGCACCGTTGCTAGGTTTCCGCTGCGAGGAGTAAAATGTTTCTTAAAAATCCAAGCTATGTTAGCGGCTAATTTGTACTTTTATCGTCAAATGAAAGTTCTCGGCAAATTTCGCAAAGTCCAACGGAGTCAGATAGCGGACCGAGGCTGACCAGAAATGGTGAAAAAAATAAAAATGTGAAATATTGAAAAGTATTTCCATTGTTATTTTTCTTATTCACATACTTTTAAAGGTGTAGAAATATTTTTGATTCGTTAATGCACAATTCAGCCCGAAAATAAACAAACAAATAAACGAAAATACAAAAATTATGAGAATTCGTTTATTTAATAAATACTTAAATAATGAATTTGAATTTAATTAGTAATTAAAAAACGGCTAAACCAGTGGATTTTTCGTGCCACAAACTTGTAATTTAAACCAAAGCTAAGTTTTCGAAAATATTTGAAAGTTCGAGAAATTATGACAAAATGCTTTTAAACAAACCATCTTCTTCAAATGAATAGTTGATAGAGTAACCGGATTAAATAAACCAGATTTTGGATGTTCATATTTTCAGTTTCTTGTGGTATGTGCAGTGCCGTAGTAATCTGCTGTCTTTATGCGAGTGTACTTCCTCAACTGAATATCATGTTAGTGCTTATAATTGTGTTTTTTGTTTGCCAAGTCATATTTGGAAATGGCAACTAGCTAATTGATAATTCCACAGATTTATTGTATTGTTCAGTCCTTTCACATATTCACTCATCACTATTATCGATATTTCGGTTATTACATTAAATTATCATTCTCATTCTATTTGTAATAGCATGCATCGTTTCTTGCTCCATTATCTTCAGTGATAACTCCGATGAGATCCTTTTTATCAGAGAGCTGAAAGCTTGGTTATATAAAAGTTTGGTTTATTTATTTTATTAATATTTTCCTAGATATTTATTTTTATTTATAAAAGTTAAATAAGTTTTTTTCGTAATTTTCATTTATTTAACATTAGAAAATGTCGCCAAAACGGCTAAAATCTAAATAAACAATTTTGTTGACCAGAATTTTCACTTTAAATAACTAAATAGATTATATAATTATAAAATTATAATAGAAATAATAAAAAAATTATTAGCAATGATGATAATGATATAGCATTAATTAATAATGATTATAATAATTAATAATAATAATAATAATAATAATAATAATAATAATAATAATAATAATAATAATAATAATGAGGGTAATTCGATAATAAATAATGATAATATATTGAAAACGACATTTAATAAGTAAAAATTATCAAGTGATTATCAAATCAACTTTTTTTTTCTTATATTTAGTCATCTGCCATAAATTTTTCAATTTATTTTTCTTCTTGTCATCATCATCATTCATCGAGTGAAACGCATCCAATCGAAGTTTGGCGATTTTTCCTTTTTTTTTGTTTTTTAAAAATCTTCTTTTCTTTTCTTTTTCTGAAATTCTTTCGAAAATATCAAAAAATTATATTTTTCGTGAATCATAAAAATATATCAATATTATATATAAAATGATTAGAGAGGAATAAAATTGTTATTGAAAATTAAACCTTTTGTGGCGAAGAATTTATACCGGCGAATTTGATTATTTTTTATTTCCTGATTTATAAAATTTTTATACATTCATTTGTAAATTTTATTCTACTTTGATGTATTATCTTTATTATTTATTGTTATTATTATTTATTATTAATATAAATAAGATAAACAAATCGATAAACATTCAATTTATTGCTTAAATTTAAGATGGAGGACAGCAATTTAATACAGCGTCAAAATTTTTATTCCAATTTTCTTCTTATTTTTATTCTTCCTCGCAATTTCTAATTTGGCTAACTGCACTGGTTAATAGGATGAGAAAGACCTTTCGACCTGGCACTGAAATTCGATGGCTCTCCCATTCCTTTTAATGCCATCCAAGACTTTTTATGATGCCTATGGTACACAACATGGCACATCTCAGATGGACAAAGGTGCATCATATTTATCATTAGCGATATCATTAACGATTAGCAGGAAATTTTTAAACATGGATGTGATGAGTTGGTAGTGAGGACTTTGTCTATGCAATCCATAGGTATTATTCAAATGATATAACCTTTTTTGTCGATTTTTGTCGATTGTAATTTTTCAATATTAAATATAAGATGCGAAATATTACTAGTATTTACCTATATTTTACAAATCTTATAACATAAATTTCGGATTTAACCCAGTTTCAATCACTGTTCGACTGATTACACTGGCTCCTAGTGTGTGGTGTCCCCAAATCTCTCAATCTCATGCCATCTTTTCATCACTCAAATTCCGACTTTCTGGACTTCATTCAATTTATTCTAATTTTCTATTTTCTAATAAATTTTGTAATTTTTTTCCATTCTTAATTGAGCTGTCAATTTTTTGAATAATTTAACTTTGAAATAATTCATTGATAATATAAAGCGGTTTACTGATTATTTTGATATTTCTTTGATATTTTTAGTTTATTTCCAAATACTTCAACAAAGTTGGTGTAATGGCAAATCAGATTTGCGATGCAATTAGATTCGCATTAATTGCGGGGCCTAGAAATGACAAAAGTGTATTATCACATATCCTTCAAATTATTGAAAAAGAAGCAAGGCTTGGGCCACTTTATAATTCAACTTATAGGTAATGTTTTCGTAAATTTTGCTAAAATTGAGAGATATAAGAATAAAATCACGAATAATCCCTACGAACCTATGAGTTAATTTAAAATACATTTCGATATGAAACAATGAACTTTTAGAATTTTTTTATTTTATTCATAAGCAAATTCTCATATTTTATAAGGTACAATAGTTCGTTAATGGTTGCGATGATTGAAACTGCGATTTATTTATATTTGTTTTTTTTTTAAATTATAGTATGAATGGCAAGGATTTAACGAATAATGAACACAAAAATTCGTTCCAAGAAAAAACTAGGAACTGGATAACAATTTGCCTCAATACACTTAATGAACAGGTTATTATCAATTTTATGTTACAAGATGGCCAAAATTACATTTGCAAAGGAGAGAATGCATGAACCTTTTAGATGAAAAGAAAAAATCTGAAAAATCAAGACGATATACCGGAAACGATCGAAAAAGAGCAAAATGCATCAGATTCAAATGTTTCCTGTATGACTGATCTGTTAGTTTTTTAAACTGATTTATATGAAATAGCGGAGTTGTTCTCATTTCGGTGGGTTTTCTATTCCTCGGTGAAGCAAACTCTTTCAAAAATCCAGTTGTTGATTCATATATACTTCTGTCACTAAAGATGAAATTTATCTGATTTATCTGTTCAACTGAGTAGGTCTAATTTAAAATGCGAAGCGAAAAAAAACATGAAAATTTGAAAATTTTCAAGAAGGAGTTTGGCACAACTCAATATTATTATTTCCTGGGTTTTAGCAATATGCGAGCGGTTATTTTTGAGATTTTCTCATCCTTCTTTATTTCTTAAGAAAAAAATGATTATTTGTGGTTTTTTTATTTGTCTTAATTCAGTTTATTTGTTTAGAAGGCAAGTTAAAAATGCTAACTATAGAGATGAATTATTTGCCCTAAAGCGATATCTTAATGAGCTGCAAAACTGTGAAATAAGTTTCAATGAAGAGCTGAGCAAATATTTATCTGCCGAAAATATTTTCCATGAAATATACCAATATCTTTCCAACAATAATATTTTGCTGGCGTATGAGGGGTTAGTTAATCGTCCAATTATTAGGTTTTCATAAAGTTTTTATTCGATTCTAAACTAAGCCAATAGTCGTAAAAAGCAAAAGCAATAAAAGCAAACAAAAGCAAGCAAGATCATAAAAAATTAACGACTGCAAAATAAGCTGAATGAAGAATGATATAAAATAAAATTTTATTGCTAAAATAAAAATAAAAATGAAAAAATTCCACTTTTTACAAAAACAGTGAATTAAGATGAATTATCGTAAAGCTTTTTTTTTTCATTTTTACTTATTAAATTTGACATAATGGAGGATTGAGATTTAAGCTTATGTCTAACGACAAGCAGTATGAATTCTCTTGATGAAGCAAACTTGTCAAGATTTGTCAAGATCTATCATAATCATTTGTTTCCCAGAAATTCCATAAATATCAACCAAAAAACCAAAATTATAGGTTGATTAAGGCAGAGAGTGCTCGCTATCATCTAATTAATGAAGCGCTTCAATACGACAACACATCTTCCATCATCGAGGTAATAATTTATTAATTATAGTCTGAATTGTTAAATGGAATCGTTCTCGTATTTTTAACAGATCGACGGATTTTAGCTTATCGAATCGGCTTTTGAACCACTCGATGAACTGTTTGATGAGCTGAAAAAGCAAACGAAGTATATTTGTTCGCGATTGTTAGATATTCTACGAAACGATGATTGCGAACTAAAAAAGCAACTCGAAATCGTATTTAGTATTCTCGAAATAGACGAAAGGTAAGATCGATTAATGGATTTAAATCGCCTTTAATTGTTTAATTATTTTAAGATTTCCAAAATATTATATTGGAAAATTATATAATTTTGATAATTCCATAATATTTATCACTTTTATCATATCGTTTTTAATTTGTTAGGTTTTGTATTCATATTTATATTAATTATATTTAATTATAATTATATATATTTATATATATTTATATTGTATTTTATTTTTATATTTTTTTTTATTTTTGTTATTACTTTTAGTTGAGACTCCACATGTTGTTGTTAACGCGAGCATGACACTTGCTGCTCTCCCTCATTCCTTCCCTTCCGCGCTTCCGCTCTGCTTGGTTGTTTCCTATATAAATAAATGTTATAGAGTTGATGATATTTATGATAGTCGATCCTATAAAAATTCGCGTCGACCTCAGAAATGGCGAATCGAATTCTTCAGTTTGATTAAAGAACGTATTCAGCAGCGTATCGAGATGCTTCATATCGAAAATAAAGATGATAATAAAAATTGGGTCACAAGGCAACCTTTTATCAGAATTTTAAATTACCAAAAAAAATAAATTTTATATGCGCTTCGGTTAAATTTTTCATTAAATCAGTAAAATATCACTGTGGACAGTTATAAAGATAATAATCGCGACTCGGTTGATGCAATGATAGGATAAGAATTATATTAAGAAGATAGTCATACTGGTTCCACTAGCGTCTTAATATATGCCAGTCTTCATGTTCTTTGTTTTCTTATTTTTTTCTAAAAACGCTCACCATTTCTGGTTAGATTTCCTCCACTAGTTTATCGGACCAGAAAAATTTTGCCAAGGACTCACTTGCCGATAGAAATAAATCACTGGTAAAATCACATATGAATCGAACTTTTGAAGCACAGATTTATTCTTGTCGAGAGCTCAACAAGAGAGAGACGCTCGGAAATGAGATCAACCCATTAAGCCGTTTTATTTTTCATACGATTCTTCTAAAATTGGTGGAAAATTCCATAATTCCATGACAAATAATTCTTCGACTCTTAGGTTAATTTAAATTAATAAAATTTAGATATCTCGAAATTTGTCGAATGTTTATCGTAGAAGATTTATATGTGGCTAAAAGTTTCCTAAAGATTTTTCCGAGAGATCATCAATTATACGATCAATTTGTGATTTTTTATCATACTGGTATATCTAAAAAAGTAATATTAATATTAAATTTACACATTTTTCATTTCTATTTCTTTAATTTTTTTCAATGATTTTTCGTTGATTCCATCAAAAAATATGCGAATTTATCGCAAGACTTTGGACACTTTAGGTGAAATCTCATAAAACGATTACGATTTCAGTTATATGAAATAGCATCGCACGAACTGGATAAACGTGAACTAATCCAACTTTTAAGTTGGATTCGGCATTACCCGTTAGTTTTTCTTGCTTAATTCTTTCCCCATTATAGAAACTAGAAATCGGCTTTCCATCGCCTTTTACGTTTGCTTATAAGAGAGAGAAATTTGTATCGAAAATATGAATGTGCATTGAATAGTTATTAGCTCAATATTTTTTGACATCAATATATTTTTGACATCAAATTCCTAAAATTTTGAATTGGCTAGTTGATTATTAGGAAAAACACAGAAAAGATTTGTTGAAAACAGAATTTTCACAAAGGATAAAAAATAGATAAAAAACATTATCTTGTCGCATCGAGTAATTTTATATCAATGGTGAATAATTGTTGATCAAAACTTTTTTGCATAATCGGAGACGACATGTTAATATATCATTAGTTTATTTTGCTTTCACAAATGATGGAATGATGATCGCAATCACTGATGAGCTGGTGAGATTCCAGCGAAATAGGTCTCGATAAATATCTAACCAGGAGCAAATTAAGCTCGTCCAACGTGCGAAGCGCTTTCAGCGTCCGATAAAATGAACAAAATAAGCAATTGATAACCATTTGAATTGTGAATTATGTAGGTTAAAATTTAAGGAAATTCGGAAATTTTTTTTCTTTTAAATGCCATTTTCTAATGAGAGACGTTATAGCGGTGAGCAAATGCTCGGAATGAAATTTTTGGAAATCAACACTTCTGCTTTACTTGCTGATTTTCAACTTCTTCCATCCAAAAAAATTCAACAGCTTAATAAGCAGTAAGTTTGATTCATATATGCTCCAAAATAAATATAAAATTCTTTATAAATTTAAATTATTTTGAGATGATTTCGATAAAAATCATCGTTTATAGATCGATTTTTAGATTTATCAATATCGTAAGGAAAGAGGCTAATGAATGGATGCTTAAGGCTGTTCAGTTACAGGCTAATCTTTTTTTTTAAATCATTCCTTATATATTAATAATTTTATCCAATCGAGCGCCAATATTGAGCTCCAATTCCTGGCAAAAGTAAACTTGTCTCTTTCAAAAAATCAGAGTTAACGACCCGCCTCTATTGCCAAGTACTTTCTAATAGAATTTATCTGGTCAGGGAAGCCAGCGGTGCAAGTCTAACCAGAAATGGTGAGCGGTTAAATTTATTTGCCGAAATAATAATTATAAAAATTTTTTAAACTATATTTATAATTATATTTTAATTATAATAATTGATTTTTTTCAGTTTGCGAATAATGCAAAAGATTTTCAAGAGATTTTAGAGGAGGATAAGAATGGTTTCTTTTATACACTTCTTCCATATATATTATTCTCTATCGCTAATGATCAGGTAATTTTCCAATAATTTCATTCACCAATTATGCATACAATTGTAAAAATCTGAAAATCGAACAAAAATGAGAATTTTAAATTGATATAGAATTAGGTTGGATTGAAGCTGAAAATTAATAATATTTTTTGATTGCATTTCTTGTTTTTGAAATATTAGTAGAGAATGAGTGGTGAAGAAACTTCGTCCATTAAACTATGAAATTATCATTGGATTTACGAAAAACGCATCGCATAAATAAAGGACGTTTTTCGGAGATTGTTTTTTTAGAGCCCATTTCTATTTGTCGCATAAATCTGCCTTCTCGATAAGAACCAAAAAATAGATTTCGAATCCAAAAATTCCTAATATGGTGGTAAAAAACGTTAAAATACTTAAATGTTAACGAATTGCGACCTACAGATTGCGATTGCTACAGAAATCAATGAACAAATGATATTAATTGTAATCGACGTTTGTCTAAATGAACTTTTCAAAGTTACAACATATTTCGAAAGTAAGTGAAGGCGACTCTTCTCTTTCTTTCTATATTTACAATTTTTTGATAAAAAATAATCGCCGAATTGCTAAATTTTGTCTGTTTTAGTTTCGATTTAATTATGAAAAATTCTAATATTAATTGAAACGTTTACAAATAAAAACGTTTTAATTACACATATAATTGCAAAAAAGGAAAAGAAATTATTTTATTTCTGAATTAAGCATAGCCCGTTAAATTCTTCTGGGTGTCTGGCTTAGCCGACCACACTGATTATTAGAGATAAGGTTCATTCATCTAAGATGTTTACATATTACATATTTCATCAGGGAATCGAATCCATTTGTGTTCGCATTACAATAATCTAAAATTCTGATAGTTTTTTTATGCTATAATTCTTTTTCTAAGAGCGTTCACCGTTTCTGGTTGGACTCATACCGCTGGCTTATCGAAGCTTATCGCAAATTTTGCAGGTGATAGAAGAATCAGATAAATCACCAGCGCTACATATATACCACTCCTATTTTTGAACGCGTTCATTCCTGGTGGGACTAAAACCACCGCATCGGCGTCTTTAAATAGAAATAATCGATTAAATCAACCTATTGAATCCCAAAATCTAGTTAAATTCACCATTTCTGATTAGATTGCTTCGCTAGTTTGGTGATGCAATATGAGAAAGAATTTATTTCAAATATTTTTTGATACTTTTCCAGGATTCAAATAATTTAACTGATAGCAGCGAGTTTTTTTAAATGACAGATTCAAGAAATGACTTTAAAAAAATGATTTAAAAAAATTTTTTTTTTTTAGGTACTCTTTCTGATTTAAAAAAACAATTCTATGAAAGCAGGAACAGTGCGAATAATTTTACTATTATGATGGTTAGTTAAAAGCTTCTTTTAAGTGATTCTTTGTTTAATTTTGTGAAAAATAATATTGGTGCAATGGTGTATATAAAACATTTGCAACTTTCCAACATTGTTATCAGCCGTTATCACGATTATAACATAATATTACACATAATAAAGAAAATACAGAAACCTAATATTCAGTGTCGTAATATTAAATGAAAATAGCTTAAACCAGTGTTACTCTTAGGGATCCTAAAATCCAAGGAATTTTGGGCTAAAATTTGAGGTCGAAATAATTTTTATACTTTCATTTTCTTTATTCACTTGAATTTTCGACCTTCAAGTAAGGTTAAGAATTTCGAGGTAAAAGAGTTAATTTTTATTATTTATTTGTTTCAGATTGCTGTCGTCAATGATTTAGATAATTGTGCAAAATCAGTGGATAAATTGAAAAAATATCTGGTTGGCCATAAAAATGTGATTCAAGAAAATGATTCGAGGGCTTCTCAAAAGCAATTAAGTGAAACTGATAGCGAGAGCATAAAAACTGCAATTGTTGAAAAATTAGATCAACAAAAGCCATCTAATTCCACAAATATAAGATCGAAATATCAGGCTAAAATAAAGAAAGCCATGCAAGAAGCAGTTATTACTCTGGCTGAAGTCTCTTTGTATAATATTTTTCAGCCTTGTTCTTCGAATATAGAAGAAAGTAAAAGCGAGGAAAATAATAAAGAAGTTTTGCTTAGCAATTTGAGAAATGAAGAGGAACAAGAAACGACATCTGAAATTTCTTCGGTCATTTCTTTGGCTTCCGATGATATTTTTTGCATAACACCCGAATTTCTCGGTGCAAAAATTGAAAATCTTAAGCACAGATTCTATAATACAGCAAATTATGGGTTAATTTTCTTTTTCTTTCTCAATTTCAATGAAATATATTTCAAATATGTTGCATAGATGTGAAATAATTGAAATAACACAGAAAAGAATTATGCAAAATCCAAATAATTATAATATTATATAAATATAATAATATATAATTAATAATAGATAATTATAATATATAAACAATTATAAGGAAATTGAAATTATTGAAAAAAACGAGAGGTTGAAGGAATTCTAAGTAATTAAATAAGTTAAAAATAAGTAAGAAAAAAAGTAAGCAAAAAAAAGCAATCGGTTATGCTGAATCTTAAGCAATGAAATAAAGGAATTATAAGGGAATGTTAAAATTAAGATTTATTTTAAGGATAGAAATGCTATATGAAGAAGTTCGATGTGATTTACTCACATTTTTCGATCAACTTCTCCGGAAACAATGGTTTCTTCAATTTTTTTTGCTAAAAGCGCTTATAAAAAATATATCTCTTAGATATACTACTTCTCTTGTGTTATAGTCTTTCTCTATGGTGCAGCTATAAGCCAAGTTTAAAAACCACACTTGAACCAAAAATAAATTTTTTTAATAATTTAATTTAATAATTTAGGCGACGAAACTCAGATGGAATTGAAACGATATGTGCGACAATCCTAGATTATTATACTGATTATGTTCATCTGCGGCCACAAGCGCGCTTCGATCTTCTTAAGCGCATGCAAAATTGCCTTATAGCAGAATATTTAAAGTCTTTAGTCTACAGGTAAAATTATGAATAAATCATAGCAGCTATAAACTTTTACAACTACTATAAGAACCAGAGAAATATTCTTAATGAAAGTCATTTTTTTTGACACACTCGCACCTTACTGATCACGCCTCTGCTGGTTACAAGAGTGAAATGGCACCAAGCTGATCGATCTTATCTGAGAATAACATAAGCCACTCATTTTCTCAGCTGTTAAATGTATTAATAAAAAATAATTCATGATAGATCGGATCAGTGTGTTGACTATCGTAAACGAATACGGATTGCACATACCTTGAGGAGAGATGCTACTTATATCAATCGGACTTTCGATCCTTTCTTCAAGAAACTGGAATCCGACAAGAATGTTAGTCTAAGTAGCATTATATTAAAAGTCATGTAAGTTGCAAGGCGAATTTCTATTCAAAATTTCCATTGTAATAGAAGAAAACAATATTGGATAATTATTGACTATTTTACCATAAGAGCTGAAGGGAGAGACGAAATAAGCTTTCACAGCATCGACGTGAAATAATTTGGTGATTTGGTGTTTTTTCTTGATGCTTGTCTGCTTTTCTCGTATTGTTCTTACTAAATAAGCCTTGGTTCATATTTCAGTGGCCCTTCGCCTTTGTTTGAATAAATAAATAAAAATAATAAAAATCTCGACTCGGATTTTAAGTGATTATATATTAGAGAACATTAGCTCACTAAATAACTGTGAAGTATTTTACCATGCAAAAGAAATATAAATATTCTTTCCCTTTAATATAAAAGTTATTTTAGAGAATATTTGACAGAAACTGTATAAAATAGAATTGAAGTATGAATAAAACGCATGAGATTATGATCATTAATTACTCATATAATAAAGCAATTTTTCTATTAACAGTTAGTAGAAAGGTTCAGTGGGTTGTCGAAAGTATTTTGGAGCACCGATCTTGGAATTTTATTCCCAGTAGTTACCCATAGTAGGTAAATTTATTTTTAAAAAATCTGGGTAATGCTGGCATACTTTGATTCAATAAATCAGAGGAGTAAGGAATGAAATGGTGAGCGCTTTTAGAAAATTTTTTAATTTTGCAAAATTTTTAGAAAAATAATTTTTTAAATGATCCGGAAAAGTTCGAAGTTTCCTTTCTTATCACAATCTTCTCTAAAAGTTTATCATGGATTCGATATTATTCAAAATTCAAAAGCAATAGCTAATATATTATCTTAAATAAAGTTTTCAGTGTATGGAATTTGCTGTCTTATTGACTGATATAGCACAATTCATTAGTGTTAAGGATAAAGAAATGCTATCACTTGAAGTAGCTTTACTTCTTAAGAAATATCCAAGTATTCCCAAAGATTATATGTTTGCTCTAATAAATATTCGAGATGATTTGACGAGTAATGAATCACGGTAAGTGTTTAGTCTAATTTAAAATGGATTTAATACCAGAAAAAAATTTAAAGGCTTTTTATACCAATTACCCAACCTCGTTAATAGGCCTAGGCTTAGGGCTTAGGCTTAGGCTTGGGCTTAAAAGCACCTAGGACGAATACAAATTAAATTATGAGTGCAACTTTTTATAGAATGTTTTGTGATTTAAAACTTAGTAATGATGTGTCTTTAAATGAAAATTTTAATTTTCGGGTGGTTTAATTGAAAATTATTGAATAGCTAAAAAGAAATTTTAATAAATATATAAAGTAACAAAATTATTATATAATACAATAATATAATATTATTATATAATGCAATAATATTATCGAAAAGTATAAAAAAGATTTAATATTTTTATTTTTGACATTTTCTTCAACGGACAGAAACTAAACCTACCACAGCTTGAAAATAGTCGAATCAACGACCGTTCAAAATGTTTATATGTAACTTCTCGATTTCAGAAACATTGCTGAAATGTGCTATAGTTCTATGGACAACAAAGTGGAAAATTGTATATATAAGAATTTATTTTCATTGTACAAACGAGAAAGAAAACCCTCAAATTTGATCAAAAATGTTGTTCCACGACTCAGAAGACGAATGAAATTATCTATAACTCAGATTAATGAATATTGGTCAAAACAGGATACGACGGTCCTTCAATCATTACCAAACACTCGCGCAATCCTACCTTTTTTTTCGTCATAAATCAATTGCGAAGACTCTATACAAATTCATCAAAACTATTTCCACCAATATAAAAACTACCAAATACCATTCTGTTTTTTTTTCTTTATCCGATGCTCAATTATTTCAGTTGTCCTTCTTAAATGCTCTTATCAGAAAATTGATATCAAAAGTACTCTTTTTTACAAATATTTTCTTAAAAAGCCACAGGAACTTCTGAATATTGTGGTGCCTTCTTGCCATTTAGTTGTTTTGGAAAAGAATGAATGGAGCACCCCTAGATCATGATTTTAATGAGACCTCCAAATTACTTTTAACGAAGGGAAGTTGCACGCCTCCGGATGAAGAAATAAATAATTCGACCTATAGAACATATTTTCAGATAAATGCAGAAAGTGCAGAAAATTCATATTTTACCTTCACGTATATAAAATCCTATTCCGTTGATTTATCCTATCGTTATTTTTGAAATTTCTTGAAATTTTTCAAAAATGTAAATAAATGCCATCTTACTGCCTTTTATAAAATTTGTTTTGGTATCAGTAAGAGATTAAAATAAAATAAAATGTAATCTGCATAACAAATCTTAGTTAAAATATTTAAATCTTAGTTAAAATATTTTGTGGGAAAGTAAGCGAAAAAATTATCAGCTGAAATTGTTATTATCACCGAGCTATTATGAAAAAATAAAATGTCAAAGGTAACAAAAAGGAAAAGGAGCATAAAATAAATAAATACTTAAAGTGATAAATGGTGCGTGATCAAAAGGATAAGAACCATACGCTAATTTTTTCCATTATTTATTGCTATGAACTATTCTTTTCCACTAATTATTTCTAAAACTAATAATAAAATACTCAATATTATTCAATATTATTTTGGCTTTTCATAAATCGAGAATTCAATAGAAGAATAGGAAAACATTATATGAAGACCACTACTGATAGAAATGGGTTCTCAGAACAAAGTTAATCTGAAGAATATCAAAGGAAAAAAAAAAGCATTTGGATTTCTCAGGAAATCTAACAATCAACAAGAAACTTTGATTATATCAATAACACACAATGATGCTGTTGTTTATTTATTGTTTAAAGAATCTATATAAAAATACATCCGTTATATTATCTTATATTATACAATGTATAGATCTATTTGATATTTAATAACTTTTTCACGCCTCTGATTACATCGTTTGGTGAAGGTTGTGCAGCAGCTTCCAGACCTTCTGCGAATGGCATTGGTACATCTACTCCTGTTATTCGAAGTATTGGACCATCCAAATAATCGAAAGCATCTGATTCAACAACCTGAATATAATATAAAAATATATATAAGAAAAAAATATAAAAAAAATTGATAGATAATTCAAAATAATTATTGATTCGTAATCGACAGTTCGTAAAAGTTGAACAAAATGAAACCTCTCTTTTACCAATCTAATTGTTATAAAAATCGAGAAAAATTAGTCTATTCAGAAATCGGCAAAAATAAGCAATAAGTTGCTTGTTTCAACAAATCGCTACTTCATTTTTTCCATTTTACAAAAAAACCCATCAAAAAAAATTTAAAAAGTTTAAAAAATCAGCGATCCAAAAACTTTAGCCTTTGTTCTCTTTATTATTTTTTATCTTTATTACCTTTTATTCAAAATATAAAAATACCCGAGCACATATTTCTGCACCAATATTACAACATGGCCAGCCATTGTCAATAGTTATTAGATGATTAGTTTTCATTAAGGATTGCTTAATGGCATCAAAATCCATTGGACGCAACGAACGTAGATTTATAACCTAAATTAATAAAGCATCACCCAGATTATTGAAGGATGAGTTCACTCCTGCCGGAAGTAGAAGTTCAGCCTCGACACTCTGAACTGAATAACAACCCACTGAACTATTCTTTTCCCCATTCCTTTTCTCCTTAAGGCTATCATGCCGCCCGAAGAGTGGTGCGTTTGTGGATTCGAAACCAAAGCCTCGATTTCCGGTGACAATTATCTTAATATTGAGCCACCGAAAATTTTTTTATAAGAGAAACTAACCTAACAGGAAATACGTTTCCGTGTATGCCAATGTTCGTTCTAGACAATAACCATCTTTTAAAAATTAATGTCCACCGTAATGGACAGAGGCCAAAAAAAACTAAAAATAGTTCACCTCAACTTCTATGCCCATTTTTTCTAATTCAGCAGCGCCTACAAGCGCTGTTCGAACACCTACACTGTATGTCACTATTGTAACTCGTGATCCCGCTTTCTCTATCTTTGCTTTACCAAAGGGAATCAGAAAATCTTTTGACTGTGCTTCAGCTGATAATGGGAAAGATTCCGCATATAACAATTCATTTTCAAGTACCACAACTGAAATGCACATTTAAATGTTATTAATATAAGGTTAATCAGATGTGAACCTTAAGCAGATGCAATAACAATTAAAACATTTAATACCTGGATTATCATCTCGAACGGCCGATTTCAGAAGACCTCTGGCATCCTCGCTAGTATAAGGTGTTACGACCTAAATTTTTGAATCCTATTTTTTTATAGTAGAAAAGGGCTCTCCAAGAATAGTGAAGTGGGTAACTATTGAAGAAGATAAATTTAATTGCAAATTCAATGTTCAAATGAATAATATAAGAAGAACAATAGAAGAATTGGCATTTAAATACTAATATCAATTTCAGACTTGAATTTTTAAGAAAAAGTACTTGGAATGAAAAACCAAAAAAATTTTTTTTCCCTAAGACCTCTCACCATTGTTGATTACGCTTGTTCCGCTGGCTTATCGGACCAGACAAGAATTACTTTTGTCAATTTTTAGTTAATTTTGCCATGTAATTATTTGATGGCAGAGCCAGAATCATCAGGATTTCTGAAGTTTGTTTTTGTTAAAAAACTCAGGATCGGCGCCAAGCTACGCAGCTATCCACTAAGCCAATCTACACCCTTTTGCTTTCGCCTTTTGCACCATTGGTGCTCAACGAACAATTTTATTTCACAGGATTAAAAAGCGAACCATTCTTCAATCCTGCAATTTTTGCTCTCCAAGCTGCCACATCGTGAAGTTCCAGTTACCAATCATCATATGCCGTGGATAATACTATGGATACTTAAAAATAAGTCATATATAAGAAAAAATAAGCCATATATATGTACATACTTTGAGACCAGGACAATGTGCAAACCAAGAGGAAAAATCCTGGCTATGTTGAGCAGCAACTCCTGCAGCTGCACCATTAGGTCCACGAAACACGATAGGAATTGAGATCTACAAATAGATAAGATTTAAAGCCTTCAAAAAACTTTGAAAATTAAAGTGACCCGCAGTATCATTTGATCAACCCTTGGTTATAAAAAAATTGTAAAAAATTTCTTTAAAAACAATAGTAAATGCAACGAACCAAACCCGCCGACATATAATACGTCTTCGCAGCGCTATTGATAATTTGATCAATTGCTTGCATCGAAAAATTAAATGTCATAAATTCGCATATGGGACGTAGACCAGCCATAGCTGCTCCAACTGCTAATCCGGTGAAGCCCATCTCTGTGATTGGTGTGTCAACAACTCGTTCATCACCATATTTCTTCCACAGTCCTTTCGTTATCTGAGAAATAAAGCTATATGATAAGCTGAAATGCTTATTTTGATAAATGAACAATTGTACCTTTCGAAAACCAAAAAACATCAACGGCAAACCTTATATGCACCTTCATACTGGGCAACTTCTTCACCAATAACAAAAACTCGATCATCTCGTTCCATTTCATCATCGATAGTTGCATTCAAAGCATCACGCACAGTTACTTTGGCTCCAAAGGCCGTACTTGCCAGTAATCGCTTCTGACAACTCGCGTTAACTAAGCTATATAATCGACGTCGGAGAGCGCCAATCAGCATTTTTAATATTTTTGTATTGAAATCCGTGAACTTGAAAATGAATTCATTAATTAATTAAATTATCAACAAAAGCAATGAAATCAATGCAAAGGAAATGATTTGAAGGACTCGAAATACCGTTTTCTGCAAAAATTAGAGAAGCATTAATTTATTGCATTTCTACTCGAATATTTCTTAGAATGAATGACCTTTGCCAACAATAATATTCATCTTTTGAGAAAGCCTAGCAAAAGAATTCACCCTTGCAGAAATTAACTGCCTTTCGTCCCCGCTTACAAATCCCACATTCCTTCCATGCCAAATCGATAGTGTAATTGACCTCTGTTATTTATAAATTGACCTCTAATACGTAAAGCTGATTTTTAAAACTCTCTTTATTCATGGATGAAAAATCTGAATGCGTATGTTCATTAGAGTTTGAAGTATCAGATTTCGACATCTAGTGGGAAACAGGAAGGATGAAAAGCTAGCTAAGCTATGAAAAGTGCTTTTTCCTTTATGCCAAAGCAGTCTATGCTAAATAATTAGAGAAGCATAAATTTGCAGTTATTTCGCTATAATACGTAATTATAGTTATATTGGCCAACGTATTGCGAATGGATTGTGTTATAGTCAAACAGACCTAATCAACCAGTGCATAGGTGGTTTAGTGGCAAGATAATCGCCACTGAGAATCGGGAATGGCTCGAGTTCGAATCCGGTCGACGCACCTCGCGATGATATCCACGATTAAAGCAGAAGGAAATAAAATGGCCGAATGAATTGTTGCTTATTTTGGAGCGCCGATTCTACATCAGCCACAAGGTGATGCTGATGATTTACCTGTATTTCTATCGCCAATTGGTTCGGCTCCTTCAGCTAGTAACTCGTAGCTTGACTTGTTTCACTGGGATAAAACGTCCAAGATTCAGCCTCGTGTCGAATCCTGAAAGTAACTGAAGCCACACCATCGTCTAAGTGCGCTGCCATTCTTTTAGGCTTCCTCTGCGTGCCCTTTTATTTCCTTCAAACATTCAATGAATCGGAAGTTTTTTTCTTTCATACTCCACTGGTTCTTGCCCAGCTTTCTTTACATGTCATCTTATTATAATATTTGGATCTCATATTTGATTCGCTATCTAACATGCCATTAAACTCTGCGCTGACAAAACTGTCATATCAACCAACTCTTCAATTGATCATTGATTGATCTTTAATTGTTGATTGATTGCTGATAAAGCAAATTGCTGGTTTGAATCCCGTATTCAGTTTTAGAATCCTATCATTTGATCGAAGGTGAATGCAATCGGTTTCTATTCACTTGGCTGGCACGTAGGATGTAACTTAGGCAAAAATGGTCAAAAGCAAATGGCTTGCAGATATTCACCATTCAGTCTCGTAGGCCGCGTCTCTCAGCGCTAAGGTTATGCGTACAACACAAGATAGATGCGAACTTTTTTTCAGTGGTTGATTCTGCGGTGATTCCAAGGAGGCAAAAGAAAACACTGACACTGGAACTATCCGAACCGGAATCTTATTTTTTGAGCTATTAGATGTGAAAGTGATCCAAAATATTTAAGATTTGATACTTCGATTTCATTATGGATTTATATAATTGCGATCTTATTGGCATTTAAGAGAGAATTTTGTTTACATTGATTTGAAGGACAATTTTCGAGCTGTTGGCACCGCTCTAAATTGTGGAATCCTTGCCATTTGGCGACACCACCCGTATTTTTTAAAGGTTTGGCGGAAACAAACCAGCATCGATGGGAACATTAAACGACTCCCTACTGAGCCATTCAGCCCCAAAATCTAGTTAAATTCACCATTTCTGATTAGATTGCTTCGCTAGTTTGGTGATGCAATATGAGAAAGAATTTATTTCAAATATTTTTTGATACTTTTCCAGGATTCAAATAATTTAACTGATAGCAGCGAGTTTTTTTAAATGACAGATTCAAAAAATGACTTTAAAAAAATTTTCTTTTTTAGGTACTCTTTCTGATTTAAAAAAACAATTCTAGAAAGCAGGAACAGTGCGAATAATTTTACTATTATAATGGTTAGTTAAAAGCTTCTTTTAAGTGATTCTTTATTTAATTTTGTGAAAAAAAATATTGGTGCAATGGTGTATATAAAACATTTGCAACTTTCCAACATTGTTATCAGCCGTTATCACGATTATAACATAATATTACACATAATAAAGAAATTACAGAAACCTAATATTCAGTGTCGTAATATTAAATGAAAATAGCTTAAACCAGTGTTACTCTTAGGGATCCTAAAATCCAAGGAATTTTGGGCTAAAATTTGAGGTCGAAATAATTTTTATACTTTCATTTTCTTTATTCACTTGAATTTTCGACCTTCAAGTAAGGTTAAGAATTTCGAGGTAAAAGAGTTAATTTTTATTATTTATTTGTTTCAGATTGCTGTCGTCAATGATTTAGATAATTGTGCAAAATCAGTGGATAAATTGAAAAAATATCTGGTTGGCCATAAAAATATGATTCAAGAAAATGATTCGAGGGCTTCTCAAAAGCAATTAAGTGAAACTGAGAGCATAAAAACTGCAATTGTTGATAAAATCGAAGATCATCAGATGCTTCATCCTACAAATATTTATTCAATGATCAAACCAGGTATTTAGCCATGAAATTATGGCATAACAAATTTTAAAAAAACAAGATAAGAGTGATTATTCGATAAACTGACAGATTAAATATTAAAATTTAAAAAAAGAAGAAAAACGACAAAACATTTCATATTAGGAAAATCTTTATTTCGACTCGTTTCTACTCACTATTGCGCCTTTATATTACAATAGTCATAATAATAGCGGGATAGAATGGTTCAGTGGATTCTTACTCAATTGTGAGCGCCGATGTTGAAGTTCGATTCCTCGTGGAAATAAACCTGTCCAAAAATCCGGGTGATGTTGGCGACTCACCTGCATTTCTATCGCCGAGGGACTCCCAGGCATATTTCTCATTGTTATAAGTGAGTGGAGCCAGTTTAATCAGTAATGGTGAGGACTCTTAAAAAAGTCATGATAATAGCACAACAAAAACCTTGCTTAATTTCGTTTAAAAATTTTTATTTTAAAAATAGCATGGCGCACGAGCCAGCTTATAACTATTTATTCCCGTATCCCATAAGCTATGGCCCTTCATTTTTGCGAATAGACTTTAATATCTTCAGGCTATTAGATCTAATTATAGACCTGAACTCAGGCTATATATGGTGTTCTGTTCAATCCAATTTAAAAAAGCCATGTACAATCTTGTATTTTGATATCATATCCTATTTAATTCTTCCCAATCTTGATAAATCTAAGCCATATAGTTTTGATTTTTCCCTAATTATTGCTAAGACTGAGTGAATGTACAAAATATTTTTATAGTATTTAAATATAAATTTATTCGATTTTCTGCATATTAGTGAATAATAGCTGGTGAGTACTGTTGCACTCCAATAAGGATAATAAATACTTTGTGTATTTCAGTAAGATTTCCTATTTTTAAATCCTCCGATTTTGGTCTCTCTTTTATTCTCCGATTATTTGCCAATATTACAATCAGTTCGACTCCAGTTATTCTGTAATTCTCCTTTAATGTATTAATGTGTATTTCTCTTTACATTATTAACTGTTCGCCCTTTTGTATCATACACCGCTCACTAATTTCTTTTCATTGACCTTGCTTTGTAGTTATTAATGGAATCCCTTGGCGCCTATCGCCCTTGGTTGCTGTAAGTAAATAAATGATATCGAAGCATAAAATTCTATATCCTAGGCGACTTCTTTACCATTGACCTAAAGTGGAGGCCAAAATCGAGAGTTCCATCCTGGAAAAGAATACCTGGAAAAGAAATATTATTGCATAAGAATGTATTGAAAAATCATAGTAAATGAATTTTCGAGAATTTATTTGCATTGTAATCTGTCTTTCTTCAAACATTCATTGTATTTGGCCTAACCCATGCTACTGAATTTCGTTAACTATATTAAGATTACTTAATAAAGAGAATAAATTATCGAAAAGTACAAATAAAACTTGATGGCCTAATTTCCTATGTTCTCTCCAACGGACAGAAACCAAACCTATAGTTCCAAGATAGTCGAAGCAACGATCGTCCTACTCACTGACCGTCTAAAATATTGATATTTCTCAATTCAGAAACACTGCTGAAATGTGCTATAGTCCTAGGGACAACAAAGTGGAAAATTGCAATAATATAAAATCATTTCCAATTTGCAAACGATAATGAAAACCAAAAGTATTGTCACACGTGTCATATCCAATATTCTTTCCCATTAGTTATTTTTGGATACATTAAAGGTGCCTTTAGGTGAAAACAAATCATTCGATATTTTCATATCTTCAGATAAATGGAGAAGATTCACTGTATTTGACTTTATCCACGCCATCAAACTTTATTATATTTTGAAATTTTTCAAAAATATGTATTTATTTTACTGGGACGTTTTGATATCAGAAAGAGACTAAAATAAAACAAAATGATCTGCATAACAAATCTTAGTTATATTTTGAGGTCAAGTGTAAGCGAATAAATTATCAGCTGAAATTGTTATCACTGAGCTATTATGAAAAATAAAATGTCAAAGGTAATAAAAAGGAAAAGGAACATAAAATAAATAAATAGTTAAAGTGATAAATGGCGCGTGATCAAAAGGATAAGAACCATGCGTTCATCTTTTCCAGTATTTATTGCTATTATTTTCCACTAATTACTTCTAAAACTAACAATAAAATACTCGATTCAGTATTACTTTGGCTTCATTTAAAGCTTTTCATAAATCGAGAATTCAATAAAAAAATAGGAAAACAGGAATAGGAAAATAGGAAAAAAATATATGAAGACCACTACTGATAAAAAATGGATTCTTAGGACAAAGCTAAATAAAAATAAAATTACATTTCAAATCTAAAGAATATCAAAGAAAAATAACGTTTGAAATTTCAAAGAAATCTAACAACCAGGACAAAGACTTAAATAACAATATATATGCACTCACCGACACGATAAATACTTAATACTTAGTATTTAAAAAACCTATATTTATACTATTTAATATTTAATATTTTCTTCACGCCTCTGACTACGTCCTTTGGTGAAGGTTGTGCAGCAGCTTCAAGATTTTCGGCGAATGGCATTGGTACATCTACTCCTGTTATTCGAAGTATTGGACCATCCAAATAATCGAAAGCATCTGATTCGACAACCTGAATATAATATAAAATATAAATATAATAAAAAATATAAAAAACTGACAGGTAATTCGAAATAATTGTCACAATTATTAGGATAATTCGTAAAGGTTCAACAAAATGAAACCTCTCTTTTACCAATGTAATTGTTATAAAAATCGAGAAAAATTAGTCTATTCAGAAATCGGCAAAAATAAGCAATAAGTTGCTTGTTTCAACAAATCGCTACTTCATTTTTTCCATTTTATAAAAAAGCCCATCAAAAAAAAATCTTAAAAAATTTAAAAAATCAGCGAAACTTTAGCCTTTGTTCTCTTTATTATTTTTTATCTTTATTACCTTTTATTCAAAATATAAAAATACCCGAGCACATATTTCTGCACCAATATTACAACATGGCCAGCCATTGTCAATAGTTATTAGATGATTAGTTTTCATTAAGGACTGCTTAATGGCATCAAAATCCATGGGCCGTAACGAACGCAGATTAATAACCTAAAATAATAAATTTCATTTATTTTTATGCATTAAAATTCTTAGCAAAAACTATTTTTTATATAAGAAAATCATTTTAATAAAAAATATAAATTCAATATAAACTAATGTTTATGTCCGAAAATCAATATAAACTAATGTTTATGTCCGAAAATAACCATCTAATAATAAGAATAACCAACTAAAAAATAACATACATATCGAAACTAATGGAAATAGCCAAGGAAAACTAAATGCATATAATTCACCTCAACATCTATGCCTATTTTTTCCAGTTCAGCAGCACCTCTGAGCGCTGCGCGAACACTTATACTGTATGCCACTACAGTGACTTGCGACCCTGGTCTCTCTATCTTTGCTTTACCAAAGGGAACAAGAAAATCTTTTGATTGTGCTTCAGCTGACATTGGGAAAGATTCCGCATATAATAATTCATTTTCAAGTACCACAACTGAAATGTACATTGCAAATGTCATTAAATATAAGGTGAATCAGATGTGAACCTTAAGTGGATGCGATATAACAATTAAAATACCTGGATTATCATCTCGAACGGCTGATTTTAGTAGACCTCTGGCATCTTCGCTACTATAAGGTGCTACAACCTAAACTTTTTAATACCATTTTTTGGTAGGATAAGATTTTCCAAGAATAAATAATAATTAAAAGGTTATGTATTAAATTAATGATGGAAAAGAGCTCATCAAAATTCCTAACACCTTTAGCCTTCCAGAAGCCATTAAATAACAAGAAAAGTTGAGAAAATAATAAGTGAAAAAGAAAGGTAAAAAATAAGTTGGTATGTAAAGATTAATTTTATTTTAAAACCCTAAATTTCTACAAGAAATACTAGTTGTTCATTTATTTATATTTAATTATTGACAGATAATAAAATTCAAGTTATTGAAAATTGTGGGCAACATTGGCTGGATACTTAAAAATAAGTCATATAAGAAAAATATATATGTACATACTTTGAGACCAGGACAGTGTGCAAACCAAGAGGAAAAGTCTTGACTATGTTGAGCAGCAACTCCTGCAGCTGCGCCATTAGGTCCACGAAACACGATAGGAACTGAGATCTACAAATAGATAAGATTTAAAGCCTTCAAAAAACTTTGAAAATTAAAGTGACCCGCAGTATCATTTGATAACCCTTGGTTATAAAAAAATTGTAAAAAATTTCTTTAAAAACAATAGTAAATGCAACGAACCAAACCCGCCGACATATAATACGTCTTCGCAGCGCTATTGATAATTTGATCAATTGCTTGCATCGAAAAATTAAATGTCATAAATTCGCATATGGGACGTAGACCAGCCATAGCTGCTCCAACTGCTAATCCGGTGAAGCCCATCTCTGTGATTGGTGTGTCAACAACTCGTTCATCACCATATTTCTTCCACAGTCCTTTCGTTATCTGAGAAATAAAGCTATATGATAAGCTGAAATGCTTATTTTGATAAATGAACAATTATACCTTTCGAAAACCAAAAAACATCAATATCAAACCTTATATGCACCTTCGTATTGGCCAACTTCTTCACCAATAATAAAAACTCGATCATCTCGTTCTATTTCATCCTCGATAGTTGCAGCCAAAGCATCACGCACGCTTACTTTAGCTCCGAAAGTTGTACTTGCCAGTAATCGCTTGTGACAACGCGTATTGCTTGCGCTATATAATAAACGTCGGAGAGCCCCATTAATGAGCATTTTTTATTTTTTCTATTCAATTTTGTGAACTTGAAAATAAATTCATTTTTTTCTTAATTAATTTCTGAACTAATTTTTCGCCAAATAAAAATGGGTAAAAATTATGGAAAAAATTTTTTTCTGACGAGCAAACATTCCTCCTTTGATGTATCGCATTTCCACGAGAACAACGTCGTCCAATGACCTTTGCCAGCAATATGCAAAGAAACCTAGCAAAAAACTTCACCTTTAGAGGAATTTATTTCCTTCCGTTCCCGCTTACAAACCTCACAGTTCGTTATATAGTTCGTTCGTTATATATCTATACAACTGCATAAAATCGCCAAGTGTGCCAAGAATGGAAATATCAAGAAACATTTTATATTTAACACGCCGAAAGGATACCATATAAATTAACAACAAAACCACAATGCGTTGCTAATCAGATTTTTTCCTTGAATCAAGCAGCCTCCATCAAACTGATCAATTAACCTGATAACTTAAACAACAACGAAAGACTTCGTGTTTTCGCCTCAGTGGTCCAGCAACCTACTAATTCAGCCTGGGTGATTAGAAAAAGTGGAGGAAGAATTTTAATTGGTTCCGTTATTGATCGAAAGTCTCCACATTCTAAAATAAAGAACCAAAAATAATGCGTGTGTTGTTGGAAAAACGAAGAGAATGAACTTTTCTCGTTAATACATCAACGATCACAATGCCCTTAATTGATGATTGTGAAAAATTTCTCGATATTCTACAAGAATTACACAATTAATAAAACTTTTATAAAAAACCCTCTAAAAATTTTCCAACTACGTTTAAGCAGTCCAAAAAATCTTTCTGAGTTTTACATATTTAAAGAAAAAAAGCAAAAAAAACTCTCCCAACATCACGCGGAGACATCGCACCGCGGACCCATTTTACGAGAGAAGCTACGAAACCCAAAAAACACTCAGATAAATCGCTACCAATTAAACCCAAACCCTGTCACCTCAAACACAACAAACCAATCCTCATATACCATATATAATCATCGCTCTCTACCAAAAAGCTTCAGCATAAATTACTACTTTGCAGCACTCAATTAATCGGAAAGTACGCAACAGCCGACCGATACACTCAACGAACGGATGGAAAACAAGGCCTAGAAGTACCAGCATTTAAGTAACGTTCACCTTCCAACAGTACCTCGCACTGCTCAACTGATGTCGTAGTTCACCGCAAGAAAATGCAAAACAATTAACGGATCACCAAAATATTCTCAAAAACTTTTGAAACATGCCAAATATCGTTGATAAAAATTTTATTCATTTGAAAATAAAAATTTTCGACTTATAAAATTTAATAAGGGAAATATAGAAATGCGTTAGTTAAAAAAACATTCAAACAAGGCATATTTTCAATAAATCAAATCACCAAATTCAATAAATCATTTGCAAAAAAATAACAATATGATAAAACTATTGAAAGATATATGCGCTTACTTAATTAGGTAAAACTCGAAAATACGCTTTTATAATTAATTTGACTATATTGCAATAATTTAACTATAATAATTAACATAACACATCGCATTATGCAAAAAAATCTGCTTACACAGTGTTCTTAAAATTTTTTTTAACTCTTATAAAAATTTAGCAATGAAAGAAACAAAAAACAGAATAAATATTTTTTCTGAATCCTGCATTCAGTGACCTGTAACAACATAAATAAGAAGAATAATTCTTTTTTTGAAAATAAGGGTTTTGAACTCCCAAAAGAACAAACAAAGTCAAATATTTTATGCATGAAGAAAAACATTAATATTTAAATAATCAATTATTGCCGGGAAAATGAAAAAACCACCTTTCTTTAACTGTATAAGTCATCATCTTCGTTGTTCCCAGAAGAACCCGCAGGATTATCGCTAGGATCAGAAACCTGATTGGGAAACCTAAAAAAGGTAATTTGAAAACTTGTTTACAAAATAATAACGGGTACGCTCCACAGTCCATTTTCGATAAAACTATTGAAATCAAGATGAAATCAACTGACTTGAAATTACTCCCAAATCCACGTTGCTGTTGAAGTGTCTGTGCAAACATTTCATATTTACGGATATCATTGTCCGATACTGATCTTCGAGCGAATTTCATAGCCTAAGAAAAAATTTAACACTATTATTGATTGAAAAACCTTTTGATGAATTTGCACTATGTTCCTTAAAAACCAAAATGCAATAAATAAACCTCCTCAAAATGCGCCCTTGTAATTTCCGGAACAGGATCATACGGTTCATCGTCCATTAGTTCCTCCCCTCTAGCTCGCCGTTCTTGTTTTTCTTTTTCGTACCGTATTTCCTTCTCAATACTTTCTCTTATGGCCAACTTGCAAGACCGCTGACAAATTTCTGTAATATCTGCTCCAGAAAAACCAACTGTGCTTTTCGCCAAAAATGACAAATCCACTGACTGAAAAGAATGGTGCAGTTAAAAGATACTGTGAATCATACAAGAAAAACATATTAATGATCAAAAAATAACCAATGCAATAGGAGTTTTACGAAGATTAGCTTTGAAAATTTGAAGACGACTAGCTTCATCCGGTAATGGAATATAAATTAATTGGTCGAGTCGACCTGGACGCAATATTGCGGGATCAATAATATCAGGTCTGAAACTTTTTGCCATTATTTCTTACTAATCCGATTTCAATCCAATCTCTAGAAGAATCTGAGCTAAGAAAGCCCTAAAATAGACCCATATAGATAAAAAAAATTTATCACTTAAGATCAATCTAATTACCTGTTGGTAGCACCGATAATGAAAACGTTTTTCTTATTAGACATGCCATCCATCTCAGTCAAAATCTGATTTATGACTCGATCTGCAGCTCCACCAGCATCTCCAAGACTACCACCACGAGCTTTCGCTACCGAATCCAATTCATCAAAAAAAAGCACGCATGGTGCCGCAGCACGCGCCTGCAAAATCAATAAAAATTCTGACATTTTGACATAAAAACATTTAAATTTTTTCCAAAAATTTGTGTAAATAAATACTTTATCAAACACATCGCGAACGTTAGCTTCAGATTCACCAAACCACATTGTTAAGAGCTCTGGCCCCTTGATCGAAATGAAATTCGCCTGGCATTCATGAGCAATAGCTTTAGCCAGGAGAGTCTTACCACAACCAGGAGGACCATAGAATAACACACCACGAGAAGGTTGCATACCGAACTTAAGATATTTCTCTGGATGTTCCACAGGATACTGCAAAAAAACTTCATTTAATTTAAATATCTTTTATCTTTTTTAATCTCTATATTTTTTAAACTATATTTTTATCCTATATTTTAGTTTTCTAATGAACCAAAGACAATCTGGATAATTTTGAATATAAAATAAAATAAATCATAATATATACGCCACCTGAACAAGTTCTTGCAATTCCCTTTTCACACCTTGCAGACCACCAATGTCATCCCAACTAACGTTTGGTGTTTCCACTGTCGTTTCACGTAAAGCTGATGGACTACTCTTTCCCATGGCAAACTAAAATACTTTAAAACAAAATGTATTTTTTATTTTTCAAATTAATGGAAAAAAACAAAAATTTTTAACCCGAAAGTTTTCCATTGTGACTGCTAGAGAATTTAAAACTTCTGCATCAATTGATTCGTCTTCCAAATCGATAAGTTCCATTTTCTCTCGTATTTGTTGTAGAGCTGCTTCGGAGCACAATGATGCAATGTCAGCTCCTACATAACCATGACATTCATTTGCGATCTAAAATATTAAAACAGCTCACGGATCGAAATTGAATTGGTCAAAAATCAGTGAAAAAAAATAAATAAAAATGTTTGCAGTAGGCAGTAAACCAATTCAAAATATGATTCTGAATAGCTCTGTTCGCACTGCCTCATTTGATTTCCGAGATTTGTATCAACGATGAACGAATTACCTTTTCATCGCCTTCTTGTACCTCGATAATTAAAATTTATAATTTACAATTTTCTATTAAAATTTTAATGTTGTGTTTAAATATTCAAAATTACTAATTTCTGAAAGGAGAGTTTGCCATCATAATCACATATAAAAATAAAAATTTTTCGCACATAAATGACAACGTAACAGAAATGAAATTTATTTAAAAACCAAAAGAATAACCTGTTCGAGGTCAACGTCATTAGCGAGTCGCATATTTTTGGTATGAATCCGTAAAATCTCTAAGCGCCCTATTGCATCTGGAATACCAATGTCGATCTCACGGTCAAATCGGCCAAAACGACGGAGGGCAGGGTCGATGGAATTAGGACGATTTGTTGCCGCCATTACTACAACGTGACTACGTTGTTTAAGACCGTCCATCAATGTCAACAATTGAGAAACAATTCTTCGCTCAACTTCACCATGAGTCTGAAATTATTTCGCGAGAAATAAAATATAGCTTAAAAAAATTTATTTAGAATGTGACACTTTATCAAGCGTGAGGATTTCCAAGTCACTAACTTTTTCCCGCTTAGGAGCGATAGCATCGAGCTCATCTATGAATAATATAGCAGGTGAATTTTTCTCACATTCTTCAAATGCTTTTCGTAAATTTGATTCGGATTCACCAGCAAGTTTGCTCATAATTTCCGGACCTTAATATTTTATCATAAAAACTATTTCGAAAACCTTGACGAATGATAGACCAATCATGCAAAACAAAAAGCATACCATTTAGCAGAAAAAAGAAGGCTCCGGTTTCATTAGCAACGGCACGAGCAATCAATGTTTTACCTGTGCCAGGAGGACCAAAAAGAAGAATACCGCGCGGGGGCTAAAAAATTCTGGATTGATATTGATAAAACTCAAAAAACAACAAAACACAAAAAATTTATCCGAAACCTTTATGCCAATAGCCTTGAAAAGTTGAGGATGCCTAAGTGGCAGTTCAACCATTTCTTTGATTTGAGCCAACTGTTTTCTTGCACCACCTATATCGTCGTATCCCACATCAGCCAGATTTTCCTCCTCTTCCTCTCGTTTGACAGGTTCACCATCGCAGTGAATTATTGTATCAGGTGCAACGATACATGATGGAGATGGATCAGTTTCAATTACCTGCGGATTGAAATAATTTTTGGAAACTTCTTCAAGTTATCATAATATATACTAATATATGCCTCATAAAAAAAACCTTGAATTCCACGTTACGCATCGCTGCATTCACAGAAAAAAGATCGCCTTTATGCACCGGCCGATAAGATTCAACAAAATATGGTTTCAAGAATACTTCAAAGATATTGCTTAAAATAGGCAATGAAAAAATACGTATATGAAACAAATTGTAAAACTGCACAAATTTAAAAATGCTCAGTTCGGGCAATACTCTGAACAGAGGAAAAGCTTAACCGTTCAAGCTTTTATCTCTATATCACCAGTTCACATTTTGACTGGTTTCAGGACCCCTGCACGCATCATCATAGCACCATTTTCGAAAATTTACTGAAAGAAATAATTAAAAGGACTTACCCGCTCAATCCAACAATCGTATCATCAAGAGGTAATACATGAACTCGCTTGCCATAGCTTATATTTGGTGCCGGATGAACACTACAAAGGAAATAAAAAATAGTAATGGAATGAATAGAAAATAACACTAGCGAAATTACAAATTGCGGATTAATTTTTTTTCTTCGAAAAATTTTACAAAGAAAAAATAAAAAATTTTTCATGGATATATCTACACATTTTGCAAAGACTGATACACTTTCACATGTAATAAAATGAAAAAAAGGAAGAAAAAATAACCTAACAATATCACCAAGCCGAACTCGCAAATTGTTACGAACCACACGATTCATACGGATTCTATCATTGGGACAGGTTTCATCTGCAAGCACTATGCATACCGTTTCTTTGCGTTTTTTTCCTTTTAAAAGAACCGTATCACCACGAAACAGTCCAAGTTCGTCCATTTTTGCCTGAAAAAAAAAATAAAGATAAAAAATTTTGAAATTATTGAATTATATGAAACAATATTGTGTGAAAATCTGCAAGAAATCTAAAAATTTGCAAAAAACTATTTGATTTATTGAATTATTCATAGGTTAACGCAACAATAAATTTGAGAAAATATCAAAGAAAATTTAAAACTGAACCTGAGAGAGAGCAATGACTGAATTATCATCATTCACAGATTGATCGACGATGAGACGATATGGCTTTATTTTTTCTTTCAAGATTGCTGTTGCTAATTCGTCATTCCTTCTTGTTTTTTCATCAGCTGATCTGAAAAAACAACATATTGGATTATTTGATATCCTTTCTACTATAATACCACCTAATTACTTCTGGGACTTAAAAATCTGCTGCAAACAATTGAGCTATGTTCCTTTAAATTTTAAATATTAAAAGAATTAAAAATAATTAAATTTTGCATATATTTTATGATCAAAATTCATATTTTGCCAAATTCATTACCGGCATCAGAGAAAATATCTATTCACGTGGAATCCATAGCCCAATATTCCAATCAGACTGATTATATCTAAGTCAACATTGGAAGAGTTCCGTACTATACATCAGTCCTATCGAAGCACTAAAATTACAACTTCATGAATCAGACCATCTTATAGTTTGGCCCAAGATTCGCATAAAACTGACAAGAATTGTGTCCCAAGATCTTTCAACTATTTTAAATTAAAAGATTCATGAAGAAATAGCACATTTCAAATCGATATATTGAAACACCTTAATGATATAGATAGCAGTAATATCTCTGAAACTACAGATAGTGGTTCCAACTAAAGGCATGTCTCCAGAAGTCAGCCAATTCCATTCAAGAATGTAGGGATTACACTAACTGGGTTACGGAAGAAATCATCGAACAGTCTGAAATGTCAAAGCATAAATGTCAGAAGATCCTGACTATAGGTTAAATTACAACGACAGCAGCTTGGCATAACAGAAATCATTACTGGAGTGATATGGCTTTTAATGGAGATGGCGGCATAATCAGGCGATAACAGGAAATTATTCCTCCTCCTTTACAAAACAAGTATAATTCGAGATTGATCGATAAAATGATACGGGGTAATAATGGTGTGTCTATTAAGGCTATTAAGGATCGTCTCATAAGATGGAAGGAATTCTTTAAAGGCAAATTATGATGCGCCTTCTGTTAAATTGAACATAGCTAATACATTCATCGAACCATATGTTTGCAATTGTGCGAAATAAAACCAGATGACTGCAAAACAATTTTGCTCACAGTTCCCATTGAAAGATGACAGAACGTATTATAACAATTATCGAAGGATCAGTAAATAGATCAGTAAATAGATCAGTAAATAGTAAATTTGGATCAGTAAATAGATCAGTAAATAGTAAATTTCAGGTAAAATGTTTCCACTTTACTTGGTAGATTTATGACAGTACGGGTACGTTACCTTACCCACGAAGGATTCAGACTGGGGCGCGACTGCGTTGATCAGATATTCATGTTAAGAAATGAGTTAGAATATCGCTTCAAATATCGCCAATTCTCTATCACGTTTTCATCGATTTCTTCTTTCGATTCAACCAATAGAACGGCGTTTTGAATGGTGATGGAACTCAACGGTGATCCAGAGATCATTCGATTCACAAAAGCATTTTTGCCAGAGAACGTCGGCGCAAGTCTGTATATATAGGGAACTCCTCTGAGATAAGAACTGGCTATCAAAACTACACCTTTTTCCCTATAATATTTAACTATGCGACAGATAGGACTATTATAGAAACTGAATATGCTGATGTAGACTTCCCGCTGGTAATTACGAAAAGCAAATAATGCTATACAATATGTCAACAAGCGTAGAAAGAATTGGAATGAAGATAAATATAAACAAGATGGACTTTCGCCTTACATATAAAAGAAAATGTCAGACTTCGAATATCTTGGATCAATTCTAATATAGAATGGCCAAGCAAAAGACGAAATTACAGCCGGGATAAGGGTATCTGGAAATGCAATCTGCTGAATGGTGAAACCTTTATGAAGACATCGCCATCAAAGCCATCAAAGACATCAAAAGGAAAACCCACGTCTAAAAAATAACGAATTGATCAGTTTTGTTTTATGGTTGCGAGATATGGCGAATAACATTGGAGGATATTAAGAGGCTATGTAGCCTTTGACCTCTCGATGTCTTTCTTCTAACAGCTTTCACCATTACTGGTTAGACCGGCTTCAGCGGCTACAAGATGCCTCCAACTGTCGCAATTTGATGTCATCGTCGACGGTAATAGAAGCCACTCTTTTTTCCATCGTCTAAATCCATATATCGTTCATTCATCTATACGTTCAAAATCATTTTTGACCGTATCAATCCAGGTCTTGATTGGCCAAACTCGCTTTTGATGCCACCCACCACAGGATTTAGCAAGAAACGAAATATGCATGAAATCCTGTGATGAACGATGGAGAACGTGCCTTAACCAGCAAAGGCGATGCTCTGTGATAAAATTATTGATGCAGGTGGTATTAATGAAAGGGGATATGATCAAGTGATATTTTATCCGTTCGACGTAAAATAAAATATACCTTAGAGAAGAGTGGTCAAAAGCGGATAACTTCTTAATATCCTTCACTCTAATTCGCCAATTCTCAGAGCCATATAGCAAGATCGAACGAATCATGGCTATATGGTGCGGACTTTCGTTTTTAATTGCTAATTTCAATACCGTTCCGGATTCGTCAATTGGAAGAACGCATTGCCAGCTGCCGTTATCCGCCTTATATTTAAAGTCGAACATTTCTTCAGCCGGTAACGAGTTCATAAAAGGCATTTTATCAGCTTCTTGTATAAGACGTACATTAACCATGAGTTCGATTCCCACTGTAGTTTCTGATACTTATTTAGCATTATTTGCATTTCATTTCATCAACAAAAAGTACATCATCAGCGTATTCAAAAATCGATGCTCTGGACCAATTTGAACTCCTCTTGAGTGTCGATAAGCGTGTCCATTACCCAGTCTATCGCATAATTGAATATTGAGAAAGGACACAACCTTAATGGACACTAGTCATCCTGCTGTCTCCATAATTCTGTTGAGTAAAAGGGAAGCAAAAATTTTCACTGAAATTTTCGTCTAGTAGGATGATTCTTCAGTACGTCTTGCCATCTTTCTTGGGAATTGAGAGCAGAATTGATTTGCGCCAATCATCTGATAATATTTCTTTCTTCCACATAAGAGAATAAATTTGTTGAAAGTGCGTTATGAAGGACGATGGATGATGATTTAAAGAGTTCAGCCCGAAGACCATCTTCTTCTGGAGTCTTATTGATCTTAAGCTAATGGATAACAGATATTATTTTTTCTTCTCTCGGAGGCTCGCGTATGGTTCAGCGAACGTATAACTTATATCAGGGTGAACAGATGGCATTTCATGGTTAACTTTGGCCTCAAAGAATTCTTTCATCTTATGAGGCGGTCCTTAATACTCTTAACTGGCAACTGGCAACTGGCACTATGAGGCGGTCCTTAATACTCTTTACTGGCAACTGGCACCGCCGTATTGCCGTCCCTTACCATATCACTGATTGTTCTCCGAGTTATAGTTGTGAAAGGCGGAATAGCTTCCTATTATTGCCCAGTCGAGCCGCCGTCTCTATTCTCAAGGCCATATCACTCCAACAATGACTTCTATCCAACCGTGCTACTTTCGTTGAAAATCTTCGAAACATCCGGTAGTCAGGATCACCTAACATTCGTGCTTTGGCCTCTTTTTCAGACAATTGGACAGCCCCTTCCGATACCCAACTAGGTTATTTTCTACTAGTATGGAAATGGCTAAATTTCTGAGAGATTTCTTGAGTTTTGAATTTTGACCATTATTCATTTGCCGTTCCGTATAAGTCACTGATTTTTGTACCACTGAATAATTCAGTTTGCAATTCGCAGTTCTTTTTAGTTTGAGATAATTGAAGAATTTTGGGGAATTCTATTTTTCTGTGAGTTGTCAATTTTATGTGAATCGTAGCTCGAATCATAACATGGTCAGATCCATGAAGATTGCCCATTTCACCCACCCCCGCGACAGGATCGACTATCTAGTACGGAACTCTCCCACTGACTAAGAATAATCAATCTGGTTGAAACGTTGGTTATTCGGGAAGAAGGCGTTCCCCACTGGGGCACCGGTCTCCAATGCCATATTTGCCAATTTGATGAAGTCATCGCAATGGCATTATGACTTACGCTAGCATTCCATTCTTCACCGATTATTGACCAAACCATATTTCGGTAGAGAGTTCGTTAGCAGTTGAAGTTCCGCAGAGAACTTATCTCATGTTTAAGATATATCTTATGGATCGACCGGGCGGATAAAATCGCACATGATTGCATCCACCTTTGCTCAAATACCACTCGCATTAATATTTTTATCACAGGGCATCGCCTTCCTTGGTTGGGGCACATTCTTCTTTTTCTTATTTGTTTTTATCTGTCATATTTCTTATTTGTTAAACGCTACGATGGATCGTGTCAAAAGCGAGGACCAATTAAGACCTGGACCAATACAAACAGGAAAGACTTAAAACGTATAGGGGGAGGAAGATCTTCCAGTATCCAGGATTACTTCATTTCACTTTCGAATGAAAATATTTTGCTATGAATCAAAAAAACCTGAAGAATAACATACGTCTACCTCCACAGTATGCAAACCGTATTCAGATAAATTATGAGAATAAACAAATAGATCATCAATTCTCATCGCGTTAACTCTGTAGATGCCAGTAAAGTTTGTCATGCATCATGATCACACATATTTATCAATGCCAGCACTGCTTGCATTTTTCAATGAAAGATTTATTGCTACCAGAGTTGGTGAATCAAATTTTGATGCTCAATGCAAATCACCATATTATGCTAACTTCTCCGTCATTCAAATTAAGCGGATAAAAAAACTAATAGAAAACAACTCACGTTGGAATAGAAGCCATTGTTACAGAATATAATTCACGAAATCTGTAAAACAAATAATTCATAACGAGTCGAAATGAAAAGATAAGCAGCGAAAAGAAACTCACAAATTTTTAAATCTTAATAAAAAAGAAACCAAAAGAAAAAAGGCTCGAACCCCTTGCAGTACCACAAAATATTTCTATGGGCAACAAAAAAGTTAAAAAACAAACGTGGCCATCGCGGCATTTTAAATATGAGTGGCTAGGGTCACAGATCAGATTAGCAAGTTTTTCTTCTAACAATCGCAATCATCTCTGATTTGACTGTATCTATTCACAAAATGTTCTAGCTCATAGACATAGTATATTAAACCATAAATAACAAAAAATCATACGCTAGCAGAAAATAGTGAATTCTCAGAACATACCAAGTGGTTTGCTAAGGTTAGAAAAGAATTGTGCTACTCCACAGGACAATTTTACAATAATTTGACTCAACTCAGCGCTTTTATCAGTATTAAAGTATTAAAGGATAGACAGAGTTATGAATAACCAAAATACCTAACGAATAAGACATACGTTTCCCAACAAAACTGCCCCAAAAAAATGATTCAACGTAAATTGGGAAATTTCCATCCCACAACTAAAATTCAGCTTTCACACTTCAGACACGCCACAACCGATAGAACTAATCGAATATTGAAGATTAGGTCCAATATATCTTTCGAAAACTACATACTTTCACTGGTCGTCAAACCCTACCAAAGCGTTGCTTTGGATTGGAAGCACAGAGAGGCCTCTAAGTGCCCCCCTTCCCTCTTTTAATGATACGTGTTTACTTTCCTCAGGAAAGAGAAAAGTCGAAACTACGAAGATAGCTCCGTTTCGATTTTACAATGTAACCTACTATTTGACATGAATCGATAGGTCAAAATTCGAACTATTTCAGTTCCCCAATTTCGCTAGTTTATTCTATTATATTTTCATTTTAACAAATGTTAGATATCCATTACTTTATACTAATTCTTTTGATAACCACCAAGCACCATCCACAAGAAAAGCATTGTCAGTCAAAACTAGCAAGTCCTTCAAGTTAATGGCGTTCAGCGATTTTCCAAGAATTCAAAACTTAATAGAAATTATTTAATGACAGAATTATAGCTGAATCGCAAGCATGGACCCCAATTTATGAGCCAAGATCTAACTGACCTGAACTTAACCTCTTCCTTTTTGACCCTTTGCTAGTGCCTCCATAATTCATAACTCCATAGTTTTCCAAAGAAGGGTGTCGTTTACAATCATTGGGAAAAGACGAAATATTTTAGGAATGGCTTTAGAATGGAGCAGGTAAAGTAGGTTTTGACCCACAACATGTTAAACTTCAATTATAGCTCAAGTATGGAAAAAAATGATCCAAAAACGACTCGCACACAAGCCGCAACACCCCAGAAACGTGTTAACACGCCCGCTATTGCCCGTCACCTAATTGCCCCTCACCCTATAACAAGATGACGAGTATTCTTAAGTTATTTTGTGAAAACGCGGCCAAGGCCTCATCAATTAAATATTCTGCTGCTGAAACACGGCAATGGCCCATTCAAAGTGAATCCGCGGCCTTTCCGGTGGAAAATCAATTGCAAATTTGGACGAGTCTTCTTCAGCGGTGATTTTGCGTCAAAATAGTATTTTTTGCACGCAAAATTAGTGTGACCGAATGAAGCTTTTTCTAAAGCGCAACCTTAGTGCAATTATAAAATTTAGGCATCAAAATGTTAAGAAATGTTAAGAAATTAACATTTAATTCCATATATATCAAATAAATCTGAAAAGGCAAACCCTGTACAAACTTATTTAATAAGTGTTTCTTTTAGATGATACCCAACAACCATGATTTCCCCCGGTTTTTGAAAGATAGATTCGCTCCTTCCCGAATTGGAACCCCAGCATCGGCACTTCGAAATGAGAGCATCAACTCACTGAGCCATTGAACCATTCTACCCACAAACATGAAAATAAATTTATAAAAATACAATTATATATAAGAGCAAAATATATGAAAATATTCTGTTTTATGGCCAGAAATTTAAAGTTTTATGAAAATATAATTGATAAATAGATCATCAGTCGCGCGATGATGGCTTGGCTTTTGAACGATCTAGGAAAGTGAAAATAAATGTAAAATAGCGATTATCATTTATATTCTATCTTTAGGATCGTTGTCCTTGACCTCATTACATTTATATTATTATACTTGGCTGATTGTGCTTGGCTTTTTATTTGAAATTATGGCTTTATAAAAATATCAAAAAATAAAAAAATTAAAAAAATATTTTTATTTATCTCGATTTTCCTTTATTTTATTTTAATAATTTGATTTTAAATTGTTTTAAAATAATTTGCGAAATTTTACTAAAACATCTAACAAAGCAATTTATCATTTATTTTCTTAAATATTACAGGTTTTGGGTTATTCGAGAAAATAGATATTTAAACTTTGTGGAACAGTCTTTCTTGTCCTTGTCCTTGTGATGGATTATTTAATATTTTTCATTGAAGTTTAAGATTTCTCGTATTTTTTATTCATGTGTTTCCATTTATTCATCGTTATCTGCATTATCACTATTCCACTTGTTTTAATCCTTAATTTTTAACAACAGAATTATCAGAATGCAGTTTGTTTTAAATAATCTGCAAGTGCTTTTAAACAATATACCTTCCGAACACTTTTGCACCATCATTTTATTCGAAATAATAAAATCTTTATGAATGATAAATGATAAGCGCAATAGTATCGTACTTTGATTATCGCTGATGAAATAAACAGAAAATTCAATTCTGCTGATCGTTCTGAGATGAGCTACTGGGATGACAGCCAGAATCGTTTTTGAAAAAGTTTTTGATTTTGAGAAGCTTAGAGAATTTATGTTAGTAAATTCTAATGGCAACGAGAATCGTTGGAACGATTAGACGATTAGAATGTAGGACGATCAATTCAGTTAAGACGTATAACAACACTTCGGGATTGGAGAAAGAAATGGCTATAAACAAGTGGATTTAAAGGATATTGTTTAAAATAAGCTCATATTAAATCAAAATATAAACCAATCTTTATTTCCACAATTATCATTCCCACTTTTTCCAAAATCCATCGTAAGAAAAATCTAAGACATAAATCGCTTTGAGAATTGCAGAAGCTCCATATAATTAGCACCAGTGGATCAGCTTGTTCGCCTCGTAGTTATCGATATTCCTCTTCCAAAACTTGAATTCCATGATCGAATGGCGGAAGCCTATTAGATTGATCCTCAATTTTCTAAAAAGCCACACATTATTTCGAAAATAATGTAATATTTATATTTATATTGTAATATTTATTTCTGTAATATTCTGTAATATTTATTTATATGTCATAAATGCTCCAAGAATATGTACGACCGAAACGCTGACAAATTTCAAACCAAAATTAAACTTGCGGACAAATAAAGTTTTAAAAACGGTTCGTTGGAAAAACCTCAGATTCTTAAATAAATTAAGAATCAAATGAATCAAAATCGAGTTGAAATTGGGAAAATTAAAGGTCTGATTAAATAAAATGGCAATTAATAACGATGGTTTCTTTTCACTGTCGTTCTGGCGATTATCGAAAACCACCTGAAGTGTCCCGTCGAATAAATCATTATTCTGGTACAAAAAAAAAAAAAAAATTTGTGCCCGAAATCGACGAACCTTCATTGAAATATCTTTTAAATCTCTATTCTTTAAAATATCATTTTGGTTTAAAGTTCGTGGTACGTATTTCTACTGGTCTTAAAATGTGGAAAGCTAAGAAAATTATGGAAAAAGCTAAATTCTTTCTTAATTCTTAGTTTGCTCAAGTTTTGGATGATATTTTAGAAACATTTTTTGGCACAGCTATAGGGTCAGCAACCAAAATTCAAATTCAAATGCGAAATTTATAATTGGTTTTGATGAACTGTACTAAACCACTCAAAGGACAATACTTTCCATGAATATAGTATAGTTTCTGCTCAATTGAGTTACTATGCATAGAAATAAAGTCACCGTTAAGAAAAAATCCGGACGGTGCTAGGCGAAAGCGTCTCAGCCTCATTAGAAGAACCAGAGATGTAACCAGCCAAACAAGAAAGCGTGCAGCTAGAAGAAAAAGCATAATATTTAAGCAACTACCATATAAATATTAACGCACCTGAATCATCAAGTAAGATGACCGCTCACTATATCTTATAAAGCTCGCTTCATTGACTACGCCAAGTTACTTGAAAATACAACCATCCAACTTAGACAAAAACAAATCATCTTGAAAGTATTTAGTTACTTGCTAAACGTGATGCATGGCGTTAAAAACGAAGAGAACTAACCAAGATCTGGACTGATATAGCCAGGAATGGTTTTGAACATAGATGTACCAGCGATATATGATATATAGACTTAGACGAATTTTCTTTACAGCTGAGTATTTATATTTTTACGTCGATTCTATAAAAATTCTTTTAAAATTTATATTTATAATCGTAAAGAATGGCTTCGCTATTTGTCGCGATTTGTCGCCATTTTGTCGCCATTTATATCCATTCAAAAAAATAGCCTTTTCATCCAAAGTTCAATGTTTTTTGCAGGCAAAGTTAAAGTGAACTTCATTTAAATCTATTTTCATATGCATTTTTTGATTTAATATATTTAATCAAATTCGTCATTCGTTCTTTTTCTTCATTTTTGTGACAAAATTACGCGTCAAAGAAACGCAAAATTCAACTTTCTATTTTCATTTCTATTATAAATAATCTTTGAATAGATTTAATCCTTTAAGAAAAAATAATTCGTCTGGAAAACAGCGTCTAAACGAATGCCAAAAATAAGTAAATTTCTTGAGAATTAAGAAAATAATTAAAAATAATATAAAAATATAATTAAATATATAAATATATAAAAAATATAATTAAAAATAATATAAAAAGAATGTATCGCAGACTTAATTCTTTCATCAAACTTCAGCTTAAACTTTTAAATTTTATGGATTTTTTGATAAATTCTCTCAATTCTTTCACAGAATTTAACACTATGCAAAACATTTGATGAAAGTCGATGTTTAAATTATTTTATTAAAAACAGAAATTTTTTTCTAAAAACGCTCATCATTTCTGGTTAGATTCGCTCCACTGGCTTGTCCAGCTAGAGAAAATTTACAGGGGAGTCATATAATAATGGAAACACTAATGAATCGTAATAAATTTTTTGAAAGGCAGATTTATTTCTGCGAGAAATAACATCGGCAAAATAAGAATAACTCGGCCATGAACGTTTCTATATTTTGTTAATTTGGACAATAAGTGAAAATAAATTGGCGAAATTTCATTATAAAAATTCACTCGTGCTATAACGATGATTGATCCCAAGAAATAAAAATTAATTCATGAAAATGATAAACATGCATATTTTACATATTTTAAAAAAATCCAGGGAAATCTTTTTGGAGTTGGAGAATCGCAAAGATGTATGAATGAAAATTTGAAATCTTTTGAAAAATTTAAACAATGGTTTTCTCCATTGTTTTTATCGTTCTTGGAATTCACGTAATGTGATATGTAAACCTGAATAACTTGATCGCTTCACTTAGCGTATTATTATGGATTATTATGGATCACAGTATATTTCTTATAATAATATGTTTACCAAACACAATTTCTTCTTTTCATTCTTTCTAACAGCGAGTGTCATTTCTGGTTGACTCTAGTGACTACTAGAATAAGGCCCTTGCACCAGGAAATTTTTTAGTGATAAGCGTGAAAGTGGATTCGGCCTTGTCGAATCTGATTTTAGAATTTTTATTAAAATCTACTTTATACTTTATACAAGCTGTTGGTATGAATAAAAGGTAGCTTGCGATGAATTATCCTGGCTGAAACTGGAAAAAGTTTATTTCTTTTAGCCCGAAATCATTTAAATTACAAACACCTAAAGTGAAATTAGGATGAAAATCATAAAAAGCAGTAAAATATAACAGTAAACATTAATTATACAAAAAATTCTTAGAAATTTTTTAAAGTTGATTGCATCGTTTTCCAAGAAAATATTTTCTGTTAGATTTCTTTAAGAGAAATTTTAAAAAATCGGCAAATTAATTGGAAATGTCGGATGAAGAAGATGATTTATGGTAAGTTGCATTGAATTAATTTATTAAAATATTAAGTAAAAATTATTTCAAGTTATTGGTTAAAAAGCTATAAAGCAAGAAAATTCGTTTTTCATTGAAATTAGTATTTTGTCGAGAAATTTTTCTTTTTAATATTTAATTTTAGTTTTTGGTTTTTTTAAAAGAATTTTGAGAAAAGAACGAAAAAACCTGCAAAAAGATTGGTGGTATTCCTTTCACGATTCCTATAAATATATTGAAAGTAATCCAATAAATTGGCTTAAGAGGTAAAGTGATTCCATAGGTTGTTGCCTTTTGTTTTCTGTTTCAGAGCATCCATGCTGGGGGTCTATTGCAGAAGCAAACTTCAAAAATCTGCGTGCTGCTGGTTGCTACTCTAAAAAAATTTATCTGGTCTAAAAAATGAGCCTAAGAAGAACTTCTAAGTGGTTTAATAAAAAAATAAAATGATTTGGCGATATCGCTTGCTTCCTTTCGTTCTTTTCCCGTTCCTTGTGCAACGATTTTCTATTTCGTAAGATGCTAAAATTATATACTTAAATAAAAGAAATTTTTATAATTTTAGCGATGAAAATGAATATACAGAAGAAGATGAGGAAGAACAGGCAGAAGACGATATGTTAAATGAAGAGGACGAAGAAAATATATCACCAAAAAATTCTCCTAAATCGATGAGAGGTTTGTTTCAAAGCGGCGACGAAGAGAATTCCACCATTCAGGCAGATGAAGGCACTCAAATTACTGAAAATAAAAGGTAACTAACAATTAACAAACAGCGATATAGACTATAAATTTATCAATAAATCTCTTATTTCCTCTTCTAAGAATTTGATTTTGAGGATATTTTCATGAAATTTTGAGGATTTTCATTAATTAATTTTGGATAATAGAAGTAGAATTATTGACTTTTTATTCACCTTTTTTTTCTATAGCGCCTTTTTTTTCTACGCATATATTATTTCTGGTTAAATTCGTACCATTGGTGATTAGGATTACGGCCTATCGCCAGAGAGTCATAGGAATAGGAATAGGATTATATATAGATAGCTTATTGCAACCCAAATTTAACTTTTTCACTTTTGTTGCTAAGTTTATTCCCGTCAGAAACATGGTAAGCACTCTCTCAAATACTCCAGCCCCGTTTGCTAAGCTTTCTGCTATAAGCACTCTCTTCCTCAAAATTATCGAGAATCCTCTAAATGCTTATGGCTACACCTAATGGTATTGGTACTGAGAAATTTTCGAAAGACCTATATAAGTGTTATATTTGTTAAAGTGAACAGTCACTTTAATATCTTCTATAGTCAGTCATTTTTTTGCTGGTGATTATTATTTATTATTACCACTTAATGCATTTTCTAAGTTCAATTTTCTAGATTTTCCGTAAAATTAAATTAAAATTGAATTTGAACCAAAATAATTAAAATAAAATTGAAGGCCCTGAAAAGTACAGAACCCACTTGCTCTTCTAGTTTAAGCCCATATATCACTAGGTAAACAATAACTTCGAATTTCTTCCTGATCGTATCAGTGGACCTTTGGTTGGACCTTTGCTATATATCGCAAATCTCAGCATGTAATAAGTAATATGGCGCCTGATTTTAATAACATATTTGCTCATGTTCGAGTTAGAAACCGAGTGACTGACCCTCAGTGCGGGAATTTCGAGCCAGTCGACTACCCTTCCCGTACTATAAAATAATTAACATGAATGATATAAAGATGAATGCAGTTATAAGAGATTCTAATGGCCTAAGCCTACACCTAAGTACTTTCAGTGGTCAAAATTGGTTAAAAATAATAAGCTTAGTTTCCTGATATCCTCCACTCTCATTAGCCATGCTTCCAGCCGTATAGTAGGGTTTTTTGCAATATAGTTAGACGCTTTCTTTTCGAATATGCTTTCCCCATTATTCTTTGTAAATTGTTTGTAAATTAAAAATGCTTGTACCTAAAAACGTTGGCTTCTTCTATTGGAAAGCAATAATTGATGAATTAAATAGCAAATTCAAATGAGGCACTTTATATTTCAGAGTGAAGCGATTATTATGCGTTCAATTTCGAGATGAAGAAAAAGAAGAAATGAGCGAAGCTGCAAAAGCACTCCTTGTCAGTTATATTTTGAACTTTTCGCTAAATTATAACGATTTCGAGTTTCGAACTCGAAAGAATCTATTCATTTAAGGAAATCCGTTCTCCGTTATGCTCGCTTTTTAACAAATTTACGCAAAATTAATGGCGAGAATAAAATTCGATAGTTTGAATGTAATAAATTCATAACAGCCATTCTAAATTCTGAATAGATTAGTAATAGAAAGACGCTGTGGCATTCAATCCTACTTAAATTCGATTTCGATTAGTGATAATCAAACCGAATCAAGATGAAATCGTCGCAGTCAAAGAGTCAAAAAAAGGCGTTTAAAAAAACTTAGAATCTTAAATATTAAAAATCTTTTAAGGCAGCTCAAAGAAGATATCAGGATGATGCAGCAGCACTAATGCAAAATTACGAAGAACGTCGACGGATTGAAAGGCAACAAATTGATGAAGAGTTGCGAATCCTTAAAGAAAAACGTGAACAACGTCGCTTAGAACGTGAAAACGACGAACGAGAATTCGCTGAACGAAAACGACAAGAAGACGAACGTCGCCAAAAAGAAGAAGTACGATTAGATATAATTCATTCCGACATTCTGAAATCCTTTTAAGGAAACCTCCTTCCTCTAAGAAGGGCTCACCATTTCTAGTAACCAGAATCGTTATACATAAATTTAATTAAGAATTACTTGGAGCCAAAAAAATAAATGAGTCGTTAATGCATGGTCCGACCAGGAAATATATGGCAACTTATTTTCTTCTTAGATTTGGTTCAAACAAAAAACATTGAGCACAAAAATGAAATGAAAAAGAAACGGTTGACAGAAAAAATTTAAGGAAGAAGCAAAAGCAAAAACAGAAAGTAATAAAATAAAACGAGAAAAGGAACGTCTAAAGCGTCAAGAATTAGCAATTGGACATTTTTTTCCTAAATTTTCCAGCGGAGCAAATAGTGGAAGAAATTATGTTATAGTGAAAATTTCAAAGTCAGCCAACGATGAAACTAAAAAAGAAGCACAAGCGGTACTTTTTCCTAATATAAGTACCAATAATTGCAAGTAAATAAATAATAATATGAACAGTTATTTAATTTTTAAAGCGAGCATAGCCTATTATAACTACACTTCCTTTTAAATACGATTTGACCAACTCCCCTGAACTATAAAATGAGAAATAAGGTATAAATCATAATAAAATTTATAAAAAATGTGGTTTTAGCGGGTCAGAGCAAGGAACATTTTCATCAGTAAAATAAGCTCATGATCTTTCATTGTACGATTTAGCGAGATTGTCGCCAGGGCTAGCCAAATGATGCAATAAAAGAATTTTGTAGCGAGAAAAGGTAGCAAACGAAAAGAAAGTGTATTTGGCAGCAGTCAATCGGCCTATTGGTACTTCAAATATCACAATAGTCCAACTTAAACAAGAAATTAAGCAAGTACACGCAAGGCTGGCTAAACTAGAAGCCGATAAATATGACTTAGAAAAGCGCAATGAAGGCTTGGATTACGACGTTAGAATAAATAATTTTATAACAATGACTAGTGCATAAGCCTCAGTTTTTTCTAATTACATCATTCTAATCTAATTTTAGCGAAATAAACTGCTTAAACTAAACAAATAATACTGGAAGCCTCAGGCTACGAATCTATAGATTGAGCTCCATTAGCCCTTCACTTTTTCTTTTTGTAGGATTTTTATATTTTTGTAGGTTTTCTTTTGAATTAATTTATGCCTCTGAACAATTTATTTAATAAATTCTCAATTAAATAAATTTGAAGAAATTAAGTTTTTAGCTAAAAGAATTGCGTGAAAAAGAACGACATATTGCTCGAAACAAGGCAATACAAAAAGGCTTAAATCCAGATGAATGCCTTTTATCAAATCGCCCTGTAAGATGACCATTTTACATTTCTCAAATTTTCTTCTAATTATGAACTAAACAAATTCATAAAAAATAGAAATATAGGATAATGTTTGGGGATAAAATGACTTCGTGGATTATTACTCTGTTTTTGAACATCGGTGTTGGAGTAAAAGCAAACTGTTTTCCCAAAGTGTGAGAAATGCAAGAGAATTACCTGTGCTTCTATCAATTTCTTGCCTTGCAAAATTTGTCTTATCCGATAAGCCAGCTAAGCGGGCTTAAACAGAAACGCTCGAAAAAAATTTCTCGCAAATCGTATTGATAAACTCTGAATGTTCATATTTGAATATGTGTGGTTACATATGGATTTATAAATGAACTTACGCAATGTTGCGTTTGATTTCCGCAAAGTTCAAATAAGACTACTATAAGAATATACAGTGGTTAGAATTCGCTGTTTGTGGTTCGTCTTATCTGCTATTAGAATTAGATACTTTATCATTTAGTCACTTGGAGATAAGAAATGCAGGGTCTTCTTTGTGAATTTTGTCTGATTCAGCGAAATGAGCCTAACCGGAAATGAGATGCCTTTTTCTCACAAAAACAAGTAAGGGAGCGAAATGAAAATTTTACTTTACTTTATAGCCAAAAATAAGAGTTGCATCAAAATATGATCGACAAACGGATCATCGTTCCTATAACGACCGGCGAATCATCTATGAAAATGTAAGTCATCTAATTTAAAACGGTGATTATCAGTTATATTTTTGTTTTTATTTTTATTTTTTAAAAATGAGATTATAACTTCATAAAATCATTATTAACATTCATCATTATTTAGCCAGTGCATGAAAAGTCACCGAAACTTGCTCGTGGCACAGCTCGGCCACCGCCTGAATGGGGTCGTCGAGAAAATGAAGAATTAGAGAATATTCGTAAGAATTTGGGACCTCGAAAATATGTGGAGGAGGTTGCAGATGAATTATCTCGACCCCCGGTTAAACCAATACCACTAATGATTCCAGAAACAAATTAATGATTCACTATTGGTTTTATTAATAAAATAAGTTTTTTCAGTGGCGTTCAAATGATCGCTTTGATTTCTTTAATAGTTTAATGGTTTCATAGAATTATTGCGTTTTATTCTGTTCATCTGTAGCTTATTCATCTAATTTGTGTGACCAAAAAATTATATATTTATTAATATTTATTATTTATTAGCATATTAAAAGATTATAAATTATAAAAAGCAATTTTACCAAATTTTGGCTCAAAATCATGGGCCTACAAGATTATAAGATTGCATATTTTATATAATTAAAAATTTATCTACAAACTAAGGCAAACACATTGGAACCTCCCAGAATTAAAATTAGAATCGTTTCAGATTATTTGCATTAAAGTGGCGTATCCGTTAAAGCATATTGTCTAATTTTAAAAAATGTTTCTTGGATTCAGATATTTATTATTTATTCTCTTGTTATACCTCTTGAATATTGGCATGCATTGTTCATAACTTATCGCATTATTGCAAATTGTGAGGGAGAGAACACAAACTTGTTGCAGAGCGACATTTCAAAAGTTTTGTCAATTTCTGAAAAATCATTAGTTCAAATATGGAAATTTACTGATTCCAAATGTAAATCCAAATATAAATAAATATCAAAATAAGTTTTAAGATGATGGAACTGTAAATTTAAGGAACTATAAGTTTTGACTTGTTAAATTTATTTATTTAATTCATTTCTGTAAGAGACATATTTATGATTTGCATATTTGATTTATTTGATTTAATTTCTCTAAATTCAATATGGAGCCACAAACCAAAAATAAATAAAGTGCCATTCACAGTTTTAATAAGAGACAAAAATTTTCTTGATTTCCTACTTCATTCTGCATTCTTCTGAAATCTTTACAAAATACTCATTGAGTGTTTTCTTTTGAATTGAATCAATCTTTGGGAAGTGCTAAAATGAGGAAATTAGAAAGTATGGAAAATTTTTTTCGAATTTCTTAAATATTTTTTAATTTTTCTCCTTCATAATGCACTTAGCGATTTTTATTATATTTAACGTTCTTCTTCTTCTTACAACTTACCATTGTTGGTTAGGTTGACTCTGCTGGTTGCAAGGATAAGCATTTCACGCTATTCAATCCGATGAAGAATATAAGCGTGATTTTTAAAATTATATTTTACTTCCCGTTTTATTTCCTGTATTAAAGCAATTTAATATTTTAATATGAAATAAAATTTTTATGCAGTTTTAACTAAATTCTTCAATGAATATTATTCGTCGAGAAAATTTTACAAAATAATGGAAAAAGATAAAAAATAGAGTATATTATTATTATAATCATTATTGTTTCTACCATTTTCATCATTTATTATTTATTACCTTTTTTTTTAAAACATTCATTGCTAGTTATATTCCCTTCGCTAACTTGCGGTCTAGTTAAACATGCTAGAGAATCACTTGGCGATAGACAGGTAAGGCGCGAGCATCAGCTAGTATTATTTACTATTATTTATGTTATTTATTATTATTTATTACTATTATTATCATTATTTATTATATTATTGTATTATATTATTGTTTTATTGTATTTATTAATATTTATTATTACTGTTATTATTACTATTATTAAACTTTATAGAATATAATTTTCACTTTTCATACATAATGGAAGCAAAAAAAATTGGCCATTAGCTTTTTTTCAATTGCAATTTATTGCAATTTTGTAGAAAAATAATTTCATTCAATCATTCAATTTTATTCGACTAAAATGCATCATAACGTTCATTCATTATGCATTATACATTAGAAGTTCGTTAATCGAGATGGGGTGAGTTGGGAGGGAGAAGAGTTGAAGTGAGATGTCTTCGCGAAATCCATTTAACAATCCATCGAGTATATAGGTTTAAAATCTTTTGAGTTCTTCGAAACGAACTGATTTTGATTGATTTTGCTTAAAATAAAGTAATAAAATTAAATGATAAGGCAAATATCAACATATCATTGTGGATTTATTCGCTTTACGCTGACTTATCTATATAAATTTTTTTAGTTCATAAGCTATAAAATCAAAATTTATAGCATAAATTATTGCAGAATTTTATTCTTTGCATGATTAACAAAAAAAGTGAAAGTTTTATAATTTTTTTTGCATTTTTTCTTCATTTTTTCCTCAGTTTATTGAGGAAATATATGACTGATTTCATCAATTAAAAAATTGATATTCGCATTTTACTGGATTAAAATCAACATGAACTTTGTTTATTTTCATGTATTATTTATTACTAATCTCCTTAAAAGAACTGGAAAACGGGCAAAACGATTGTCATTCAAGTCACAATCACAAAATCATTCTTTCTTTTGCACAACCGTTCAAGTCAATTCGCTTGATTGCTGGTAAATTTGCTGCATTTTTATGAAAATATAACAGTGGTCTTGTTCGATTTCGATAAAATGAAGTATTGTACAAACAAATTATTTTATTTCAGGGTGTAATGGCTTACCGATTCAGGTTGTTGCACTTACTTCGCTACCGCGTTGGTGCTACGAGGGTTTCTTCCAGTAGTAGTAACGCTGTCCGTTATGCTGGCAACTTATCTCTACCTCTGCCATCAAGTGATTTCCTGCGGAGTGAGGAGATTTAGAAATGCCCTTAGAAAAACTAACAACCTATCAATCATTAAATCATTAGTAATGGCATAATGATACGATGAAAGCCAACGAGTTACTCTGAAGAAAATGTAATTGTTGTAAAAAAAGCGTTATTTAAAATGATGCAAAAGAGACAGAAAAATAAATTCTGAAAGATATTGTCTATGGCCACAAAAATAAATGTGCAAAATCGAAAGTGCGTATGAAGAGAAAAGAAGAATGAGCAACAATTTTTCGTATTTTTGTTCATTGCAACCAACTGTCGGGAGATATCAATTAGTTATGAAAGAAAATTTTCGTGTTAAACGACAATGTCCGATTCGTTGATAGATAAATATACGCGGAATATTTTCTTATATCTTTTAATTTCTGAAGAACGATGAAGAAAACAACAGTTGGCAATAAAGCTGAAAATCTCGATTTTGCTGCTGCCTTTCATTCGTTATGTAGCAGACTTATAAAAATTGTTTCATTACTATCTTAGATTCGCTGAAGATAACAATTTTTGAGTCTATAAGTTCTATATCCATACTTTTCCTTGATTTTAATCTGAACTATTACCATCTATAAACATTCGAATTATTCTCACCGCCGAAAAAATGATGTAATTTAGAACCACTTTCAGTGAAAAGAAAATAATGGAAAGCAGATGCCTCAGTGAGCATCGATGCTAAGCTTTTTATTGTTAGGAGGAATGAATTTGCCTTGGAAAAACCATGTGATGCCAGTAACACACTTGTATTTCTATCGCCTGGAAATTTGCCTGGTCTAATACATCAATAGAACAAGTCTAACCAAAAAAATGCTGAAAGCCTTCAGAAAAAAATAATGGAATATTTTATTAAATAAGCAAGGTGCATGGTTCCTTTTTTTTTAAAAACTGAAAATATTCACCTTTTTCACTGTGAAAATAGTAATAAAACCAGTACGCCAGCCATGATAATACATTCATTTAATATCATTTAATATACATATAAATATGTTTCTCCAATTCTTTTAATCATTCGCTTTAGCCAACAGAAATCTGAGAAATCAGTGGCTGGAAAAAGCTGGACTAAAAAGTAGATTGTAGCAGCAAAACAAGTAGCAAAACAAGTATCGAATCCATCGAAATGGGAATCTACAGCATCAAACAGAAATTAAGGTACAGATTATGCAAAAAAGGAGCAGAAATAACATACATTGAAAGATATAAGCGTATAGCTGGCATTGTTTACAGGAGTAATCTGTTCAATATATGGCTTAGACCCTTCTAAGATGGAAGATTCTCCAGAAAATCTTGGAGAATAATAAACTTACCATATTCCTTCTTCCTAACGTTCCTATCACTTGGTATTGCTGCATCTATCGCCAATGGTAATATACAAACAAATATGGAAAGTGAAGGTCAAAGTAATCCCAGTGATGAGAAGGTCTATGGCCTCTATGCTAGAAAAGTGGCTTCAGCAGACCAGGAACAATATCAGAGATCCCTGTACAGATTGCAAGATTGCACTGCTAGGAACGGCTAAAATATTGCCTAAGAACCCTTAAGAACGCTCTCTGTGATAAAAGACCTGAAGTTGAGAATGACCCACACAACTCATTGCGAGAAAGAGATTTTTTTTCGAGTAGAAAATTAATAGATAGTAATAGATAAATATAATAATAGTAATTGAAAATTAATAAATAAATGAGTCTCTTGAAGTGGCGATTGTCGAGGCCTAAATCTTTGTTTTCAAGTGATTATCTGATGAAAATCTCAGTTATGTACAGACAGTAGATCCAGTTAAACGAGAAAAGATGGTTATTATCGTCAATTCAAATTTTTTTAAAACTCTTCTTTTCCTAAAAAATTTTCCTTAGTTATTCTTCAGGGTTCAAAAAATTGCAACATTGATTTTACTCTGATCAATTTAAAAATTAAAATCTAAATGGTGATTAAAGTTTTTTAAATATTATGAAAATATTTGAAATTAAAAATTTAATGGTTATAAAAAAGTATATGATAATTTATCAGTTTAAAATTTATCAGTTTCATCTCGACCGATTTATTTTATTTATTTCATTTCATTTATTTAACTTGTTCGTTTTTCATCAAATAGTTTGATCTCTTACCTCTGAGGAGGTGGAATTTTGAGCCAAATATTTGTATCCAAACATTCGAATTAAACAATCTTCGTATATCTCTAAACACGAATTTTCAATTGCGTTTTTACACATTTATCATTGCTAAATGCTATTTCTAACTGATATTCGAGTTGTTTTCAGAATCCGCAAAAAAAATAAAAATCGTTTTATGTGAAGGCGTATGCACTTCACAAACTCATAAAGCACTGAAATGAGCACAGCTAAATTTTCAGTGTTATTTTACTCTCGAATGAACAGCTCGTTCCGATAGCCTTAGGCTTTTTATTTTTTGCATCGTCTACTCATTTTCAATTCTTATTTTAGAAATTACATTTGCTAAAAGTTTATTATTAAACGGCCGCTTAATAAAAAATTCTAAGAAAGTTTTGCTTTATTCTTCGGTTCCATGGATTTTCAAAATCCCTTCGTTTCCTTTCGGTTGTATTTTTTACAAATATTTTCTTTTTTCAATTTTCCGATGAAAAAAAGAAACAAATTTAAATGATCTTTTCCACTGCAAATGTTTACATTATTACTTTTCCTTTATATTCATTGAATTTTTTCAGAATCCTCACCATTTCTGGTTTATCTCAATCCTTTTTGATTTTTTAAACCAGGCAAATTTTTGTCAAGAAGCCACTTAGCATTAGAATTACAGGTGAGAGTTGCTAGTATCACCAAGAAAAAATTTTGAAAGTTTTAGATCTCTAGCATCTGCGATCTGAAATGAAAGCTATAACCCACTGAGTTCTATTACCCCCCATATGACTTCTCATATTATATAAAATTTCGGTTGTAACAAATCAGTTAGCGTTAGTATTCTTTCAGCATAAACCATGGATTACTCAATAGTTCTATTTTTCTATTTTAAAATATTATACATATAGCAGCAATTTTAAAATATATTATTTTGATAAAATTACACAAATACACTGATTGATAGATGGTTAATATAAATAAATATATAAAAATAATCATAGATATATATATGAAATTATAAATGTATTATTTATTAATTCATCCAAAGCATTTATGAATAAAAAATTCATTTAATAATAGCTGATTTTAGGAAAAGGGATTTGTTAAAAAGAAAAATCTTGATGTATTGCCATTTTCTTCTAAAAGAACTACAAAATATTTCTGGTTAGGCTCGCACCATCGGCTTGTCAGACAAGACAAATTCTCGCTAAGGGGTCGTTTGGCTATTGAAATGCAAACGAATCCCCAATATAATCCAGATTTTTGAAAGCCAGATTTTTTCTTATGGGAAAGCAAAATTTCAGCATCGATGCTTCGTAATAAGAGTAACTCACTGAACCATTCTAATTCCAATGTTTAGAAATCTTAGAAAATAATTCGGTCTTTAAATTTCTGCAGTGGTTTCTTTGTGGATGAAAACAATGATATTATTTCTTTGAACATATTTTTTTACGAATCTTATAATATGAAACGGCAATAAATGCACATAAAAAAAAATATTTATATTTTAGCTACCAAATATTTCATTAAATAATGGCAGAAGAAGAAGAAGAGATGTAAGTTTTGTGTTAATTCCTAGCAAATAAAACAAATTTAACTCATTTTTTTATAGCTTTCAGCAAATGTTATTGTTGTTTATTATCAAAATATCAAAAAAAATAATCAAATGAAAACGGTGGCCAGTTATCATCATCATAGTTTTCATTTTATAAGTAAGGCCTTTAAATTTTAATGCCAGAAGTGGAATTTAATACTTATAGCTCTGAAGAAGAAGAGGCAGAGGACGAAGAAGAAGAAGCAGAAGTAGAGGAACCTGAGGCTGCTCCGGCTGAAGAAGCAGAAGATGAAGAAAAGTTAGTTGATACTTCTTTTGCTAGACCTGTTCAAGGTCTCTGGAGCATTTTTTCTGCACCTCTTTCTACTAACTTTTACATTTAATTTACAAAACGGACAAGGCCATGTGCTTATATTCTCTACCATTTTTATATAATTTAAGTATGACTTAAAATGAAGTTAATTTGTATTACAGGGAACAAGAACAGCCTGAAGAGACGAAGTGAGTTTAATACCATCATATCTCTTCATTAAACATTTCTTAAGTTTCTATTGCTTTTTTTTAACATTAGGAGAGAAAAGCAAAATTAGAATAATTCCTTTTCATATTCTATAAAATAAAACCAAATATGGACTAGTAGGAGTAAATAGGAATAGCATCGGAGGAACAAGTAGATAATTTTTTCGGTAAATATTATTTATAATAATAATATTATATTTTATTATAATTATATTTTGTCGTTTCAGGCGTCGACGACCGCCTGAAGAGAAGGAGAAAGAGCCAGCGCAACAAACTGAAGCTGAATTAGCAATGCTTGTTAGTTTTTTTGCATCATGAAAAAAAAATAACGATAAAAACGACATTTTAACAATTTTTCTTGTCTCTTAACTAACTTCCAGCAGTTTACTGGCAGTCAAAATGGCTAATGATCTAAATTTAGGCTGCTAAAAAACGCCATGAAGAAGAGGAAGCAGCCAAGATACAAGATTATGAAGAAAAAAGAAGATTGGAAAAGGAAAAAATAGATGAGGAATTACGTGCGCTGAAGGAAAAGCAAGAACAACGACGACGGCAACGCGAGGAAGAAGAAAGAGAATTTGCGGAAAGAAGACGTCAGGAAGAGGAACGAAGACGCCAAGAAGAAGTAAAGCGATTAATATACATATATAAATATATTGAAAATTAAGAATGATTTCAAAATGAGTGGAAAACAACTATCCAATTTACAATTTTCAGGAAGAAAGCAAAGCACGAATTGAAGCTGAGAAACGTCGAAGAGAAGAGGAGAAGCGAAAGCGACAAGAGATGATGGCTGGTTCATTTGCTGGAGCCACAACTACAACAGGCGGTGGACGAAACTTTGTTGTTTCAAAGAGTGAAAAAGCTGACAAATTTGGTAGCTTAGCTGTAAGTATCTATCTATTATCGTAGCATGTGGCATGATTGAACTGCAATAAATCGTTAGTTCAATATCAAAACCACAAATGAAAAATATGATTTCGACTACCATTCGAATTACTACTACCATAGTGGCGAATCGTAGCGAATTCCAACTACCATAGTGGTGAAATCTTCCAACCCTTTCAGGCAAAACAAGAAGTCTCAAATGAAAGTAGAGAAGAAAGCAAAAAGGCATTTATTGCATCAATTACCCGCCGTGCAGTAAATCCAGCCGATCTTTTGCCGAACGATCTCAAAGACAAAATTAAACAATTACACAGTCGAATCTGCAAACTTGAAGCCGAAAAATATGATCTGGAAAAACGACAAGAGCGTCAAGATTATGATGTACGTGAACTTTTATAAGTGTAAATGAATAATCACCAATCAAACAAATTAAATCCCTTCTTCGACTAATTTTTTTTTAAGATCCTTACCATTGCTGGCCAGACTCGCTCCATTAGCTTGCCGCTTTAGATGACTATGCCAGGGAGACCCTTAGCGATAGAACAGATCAGACATCATCCAGATAGATTTGCTTCTGCAGGAGGTAGAATTTCAGCATCGGCGCTCTGAAATAACCCATTGAATGATTCTATGCTCTTTCGATTTTCTCCATTAGGCGATAGTGCCACCAGACCAAGAGTAGTACATCAGCGGGTTCGATTCCCGATGGGAATTATCCTATCATAGGATAATTCTCTTCGTGCTATAGACTTCATAATTTTTATTTCTCTATACTCCATACGCTTCAGTCATTTTTTGTTTTTAAGAGTACTCCTCTAACTCCTCTAACTTTTCAGATAAAAGCGTAAGAATGCTAAAACGATAAGCGAAATACAATAATTAAAAGAATTACAATACAAAATTTCATGAAAATTTATGTGGTTGTCTGATAAGAGATAATTCTTTTCTTGTTAATTCTTAAAGATAATTTTCTTATAAATATTCGGGAGCACCAGCGATACGAATTAATTTCGAAAAAGATTTTAGCTGAAAGAATTACATGAGCGTGAACGGCAAGTTGCAAGAAACAAAGCGTTACAAAAGGGCCTTGATCCGGACGAAGCCGCCGCATCAGTCCATCCTGTAAATTTATTCAGCTTTTCTAAACTAAACCTTATAAATTCAGTTATAAATATTGCAAAATCTAAAAATAAATCCAATTTTATCGATAAAAAATTCATAAAAAATGAACAGAATATTATGAAAATTTTAAGAATTCTTAGAATTGTGAAAAAAATCGCTAGCAAGTAGAGAAATTTTAAAAAATTTTTCAGCCGAAAGTCAATGTTGCCTCCAAATTCGATCGACAAATTGATCGTCGATCGTATGGAGATCGTCGTAATTTATATGAAAATGTTAGTTATTCATATATATAAGCATTCGTCCTTGGATTTTTGCTAATTCATTAGTGATAATCTTCGACGGTTTAAAATTTCTTTAACATACTACCATGAGTTCATTTGGTGATCTGGTAGGCAATCAATTGATTAATGGATCATCTGGTGATTCGGTGAGCAAACAATTCGCCTTAGAAATCACTGGGGTAAGGAAAACCAGCATTGGTGCGTTTTGTTAATAAAAAAAGGAATGATTTGTATCTGAGAGATTTTTTGTATCCAAAAAACTTTAATTAAAACTAACAACAATTGTTGGAATTATTTAAGTTTCGTCTGTATATCTTAATTTTAATTTTAATAAAGCGAACAATAATTTCATCATTATTAAAGTATCAAACGAAAAAAAAAGGTGATTTGAGTGTTAATTTTAGCCAATCGTTAAAAAACCCCCGAAAATAGCTCATGGTACTGCTCGACCACCACCAGAATGGGGACGACGTGACAACGAGGAACTTGAACAATTACGTAAAAACCTTGAACCACCAAAATATGTTGAGCAAGTGAAAGCTGAGGGTGATGCAGCTCGACCGCCCGTCCAGCCTATTCCTCTTTCGGTTCCCCAAGTCGACGAGGTTGAGGAAGATGAACAAGCACCACCTCCGGAACCTCCACCTGAGCCTGAACCACAGCCGCCCCCGGCAAAAGTAATGATGCTTTTACTTTTTTTCTTTCCTTCAATTACGCGTTCTCATAAAAGCCTCTAATAGTGTTGAATTTCAGTCAGCCGCAAAAGAAAAACCAGCGCCAGCACCTCCAACGAAACGAGCTCCGCCACCTGTTAAAGGAAAAGCCTAAAATTTTCTGTTTTGTATGGGTTTAACTGCCACCGACTTCGTGTGATCAATATTATTCATCAAGCTATTTTATATTTTATAGAAAAAAATGAGATTTTAGTAATGTTCTGTATAAATTTAAGCGATTCAAAATTTGCTAATATCTCCTTCATTATTGTGCATTGCTTATAAAATGATTTATTTCGAAATTTTTCATTTAGTGAAATCAGTTTTCAGTTCATTAATATTTCGCGCCCCATTGTTGGCAGTAAATCTGTCATTAAAACTTAAACCAAATGCTGCTGAAGATGAATGCATAATTCTATTCTCAAATTTCCCCTAATTGACAGTGGGACAAGCCGAAAACTGTGATTAATTGGTTGATAATGTGCCATGAAGTGCCATCATAATGTGCCATCATGGCTGACTCCTAGCATCCATATAGCATATAGGTGGATGAGCTGCACCACAGTTCAACTTCCAATCTTCCAAGTCTAATAATGCTGCACTCATTGTCTCTGCAATTTACTGCATTGACCTCGTACTTTGCAGATCTCTTCTAGCAATCCAAAGAGATGGGTTTTCGCGAAGGGTCAAATAGTCAAAGTAGGATATATTTAGCTTGGTCATTCAAGGATAACTGCTTTAGGTTGATTTATTTGATAAACAATAGGCTTTGTTTTTTTTGTTTTTTCGATTACCCATAATTGCAGGAGTCTTTTCCGAAGTTTTCTTTAAACGCCATTTTCCTCATCCATGGAGACTTAAAAGAATGCCATGATTCTAATCTTTATCGTTGGTTAAGTTAAAGACAAGCATGAAAATCTTTTCCAAGGTCTTCTTGACTGATACATTGGAGGTCGAGCGCTAACGTCGAATTTCTTGATTGCTTGCTCCGTTATTTATTATCAGAGGTCGATCCTAAAATGCAAAAACTTTCTGTTATTTCGATATATATCGATAAATAAAATTTTGCATTGATCTTTTTGGTATTCTTTGGCTTTTCAATCAGCCAACATTAGTCTCATTTTTCAGTCTTTTCATCAGCGTTGGATGATGCGAAGTATTATTTTGCTAGCATCTGAAATTAAAAATATTGTACAATAATTTATATACTTGAAAATTTTCATCAAACACTTATTACACCAAATGTGACCAATTATACTACATCGTCCATTTCAACTATACCACGTTCAGATGAAGCAAAATCGGTATCAAAATAATAAGGGTAACAATAACAATAACAGGCAAGGGTTATAGTTATTACGAGCCCTTATAAAGAGTTTCTTGAAGAGAGAATGTGAAACTTGTGTCGAGGATTTTAATTGAGAGACAGTCTATAGTATCCTATTAGCTAACCTTTTTAATCCCTTAAGCATTGGATAGCAAAATGCTATGTTACAAACTTCTGATAACTCCTTAATAACCCTATGAACCATGTTACATTATACCACACCTGCTAAATTCTCTCCCTCTGACATCGCATTTTGCAACTGCGACATAATAAGAATGCACTGCAAGGTCTAACACGTCATAAAACAAATGGATCTGGAGGAAAGCCATAATGATGAAAAGTTGCTCACAATGATGCCACTTCACAACAAATTAAGACTATGTTACAAACTTCTACGGGAATAAGGATATATGACGGATTTTGGATAAAATTTTCACAAACATAATTTTTTAGAGGAAACCAAAAAAATTAATGCAGCAATCATTCCAAACATTCGAAGGCAATAAAAAGATCAGTAAAGATTATTAAGAGGCTGCAATAAGAGAAGAATATGAATATGTTGATAGAACATTATATTTGGTTACTATCGCATAACGGTGGTAAGAAATTGTTAAGCTTAGGCGTGATGTGAAATATTCAGGCTTGAAAACAATAAAAGCGGTTATTACCAACCTGAAATATTTTTTTGATGTTTTGGCATGAACTTTAAAGTGTAAGAATAAAGGACATAGGAGGCAAAGAATTTTATTTATCAGTAATCGAGAGGAAAAATGTTAAAAATTGGTAGACCTAATAAATAATCCACATACTATGTGATATACTATATATCAAATTTTTCCATCATTTTTTAAGTGATTCGATAAATTTCTCCAATGGCTTACGATAAAACTATACACCAATGAAGATTCCAGGATTCTAAAAAAAATATCTTAATTGTCCCAATGTTTTATTGTTTTAAAGGAAATTAAGATCATGATTGCGTTGGATCTTGACAGATTTCGGCTATAACCTGGTGGTAAATGCTTTTGGAAAGAGAAGGAGGAATGTCGAACACAGCTGGAGATAAGTGGTTTTATGAGCACTGAAACTAAGAAAACATCTATCCAATTCTATCAACAAATTGAGGCTTAACCTGTACCATGATTCTCCGTGAATTTCTTTAAAGTTGAGAAAGGCGAAAATTTGATCCATTGAGAGTATCTCCACTCAAATATGCAGGGTCAACTGATAAATCGATATAAACCTTGAGAAAAAAGTCATAGTCCATAAAACCTGATAATCTTTAACAAGAATGTTTATAACTTATTTAAATTACTGATAATCGGTTGCATATTTCAACTACTTCTCTATTATTGTTAAGCCGCAAACTAGGTGGAAACGTTAGAGTTAACTGATAAACTAGTGAGAAACCGCCAGCGAAACCGGCTTCAATAGAAAATCTCGGAGCAAATTAAGTCTCATTGTTGCTGGGATCCACTAAATAAAATTTATCTCCTTAACTATGGAGATTATTAAAGCTTCACCTTCATTCACTCGTGACGACTTTAAGAAAATAATTTTTATTGAGTAACAGTAATTTATATTAATTTATTATTTATAGACCACTACCACTTAACTACAATATAATGTAATCACAAATCGCTAGTCGTCACAGGCAGCCAAGGATTCAATTTTTTATATAAAAATAAGGCAATCAGTGATAAAATATTATCTTCATTGTTGATAATCTGGACAATTAGTTGGAGCAATATTGAGGAGAGGTTGAAATAAGTAACCAGTGAGTGATTTAAATAAGGATTCTTGCTAAAGATTATTAATTCTAGCCAATATTAATGAACTATTAATGACCTTTTCTTCATAGATTTTTATTGATTTATCAGTTGACCTGTTCTTATTTCGTAAGGAGTGGGACTTTTTCAGTGGGTCGTTGAGCTCTTCTTATTTTCCACTTTTTAGCCAGTTCAATCAATGAAATTAGACTTCACGCAATTTTCCTCTTTTCCTCCCAAAATCATTCGCCATCAACTAGAATAGGAAATAAAATTATTATTAGTGTGAATCCGAATGATGCTGGTGACGCAGCCAAGGATTCAATTTTTTATATAAAAATAAGGTTAAAGAAATGAGTTATGATGTTTTCTCTTGATCCAAGTGAATTGATCTATTAATTTTTTATCAATTATCAATTATTTATTATCAATTTTTTAAATTTACAATTTCCCAAATCAACCATTTTAACGATATTACACAATTATTATCATCGTTATTTTTCCATATATCATTTCTCATAATTTTTATACTGTTTAATTTGCAGATTTCCAGGTTGATCAAACGAATTTCGGGAAATTTTCCATATTGATTTTGATTTACTACAGCGCATTACTGGGAAAAACAATTGAATACGCAAGCAATGACGGAAAAATCTGAGGTTAGCCTGTGATTTTCCCTGGGAATTTTTTAAATGTTAGATCCAAATTTATCTACCAATTTTTATACCATCAGATTTCTGTTGAACAACATCCTCTACTTCCCATGTCGATAATTCATGTCTAGAGCCTTCCTCAACGCCAAAATACCAAAAAAATACCTTAGTAAATTGGTAATAACATTACATCTTGCTTTAAATGAAACCTAAATTCCGTAACATCCGCTCGTTATCTCCTTGACAATCTTAGGAATCTCGGTAAATTTAATAATTGAGCTCAGAAGTCATAATTCATTAATAAAATTAATAAAAACTTTTATATGATCTCCGATAAAATCCTTTGACTAATGAATTGCTTTGAATCTGTTATAGCCTTTTTTCGCCTTTTTTCAGAAATTTTAATCATGTCGCATTATAGACAGAAATATTTCTTTAAACATTCTCATGATACATCCTCTTTATCCACCTGCAGTCTCTTAAATTATACTACCTTATCTAACTGTACAAAAACGCTCTTGTTTATCACATAATCTCTGCAATTATTTTGTGGAATATTCATCACTGCTAGTTAGACTCTCTTTTCTGGCCTGCTGCACTAGACAAATAGAGGGAGGGATAGAAGTGAAGATGAATCGCCAGTATCATTCGGATTTTTGTTACTCCAGGGAATAGAATTTCGGCATCGGTGCTCCGCAACTACGCAAATGCCATTCTACTCTCCTTTGCTTTTTTCCGTTAGGATGCTTCGTTGACCAAGCAAGAATAGTGCATCAGTGGATTCGAAGCCAGGTCTCAACTCTTGCTGGCAGTTACATTGCCACTGAGCCACTTAGAATCGCTGTAATCGCCCAATCCGTTACAATCCTTTCGACAACCCAGTTTTTTTCAGTCATCTTGGTTTCCTTTAAAAATATCCGTGCAAAATTTGTGAAAAATCCAGTAAATATCGTCGTCCTCTCTATGTTGCTTTGTAATTCATTAGTGGCGTTGACAACTGCGGCGAGAATTGGACTCAAAATCAATGTAAATGAAACGAAAGTATTTTCGTCTTATGTACAAGAAATGCCTGATAAAATGCCTCTTTTAATCAATTCATTTCCGGTTGAGGAAGTGCTGGATTTTACTTTAGATCCATTCTAATCCCAGAGAAAGGATGAAATTGTAACCTGGATAACGACAGCTAGAAAGTTTTTCCGGTTGATGAAACCTTTATGGAACCATCGCGAAATCACCATAAAGACGAAATTTAGCGTCCAAATAGCTGTTATCTTGCTGTATGGCTGTAGAAACATGGTCAATAAGAGTGGAAGATATTAAGAAGCTATCGGCTATACCCCTCATGTCTAAAATATATTTATATTTTATATTTTAAAAATATTTTACGAACCCGTCGAGCGGATAAAATCGCACATGATTGTATCCATATTCGCTTAAATACCACTTGTATTAATAATGTTATCATAGAGCGTTGCCTTCGCTTGTAAGGGCACGTTCTCCGTCGTCCACCACAAGAATTGTTTGCTAAGCATATTTGCTAAACTCTGTGGTGGTTGGCATCAAAAGAATGGACCAATGAAGATCTGGATTGATACAGTCAAGATTTTGAACCTATATATTTTGAACAAGAATAGACCAGGGATGTATGGATTTAGACAATGGAAAAAGGAATGGCTTCTATTACTATTAGCGATGGCGCTGGACCGAGCAGCTTGGAGAGTCTTACCCTTGTAGCCTGCAGAGCCAGTCTAACCAGTAATGGTGAGAGAAAAATAAAAATTAAAAAAAAGAAAAAAATTTATTAGTGGCACCATTTTCAACCAACCGTTTTAGCACCCATTTGTGCCTTACTTTACCATATATTTTTTTTCATGATTGCAGTGGCTTATCAGATATTTTATAATGCCTTATTGCCTTGACCAGTCTTGGATCCTGGAAAGCCAGTTCCGTGGGATGAACAAAATCAATATCATAGCGAGATTTAAAGGTCGATGTGAAGAACCCGAAATTCTTCACAGTGCACGGAAATTTCCACCCAAAAACCCTTTACACCAGTATAAAAGAAGGGGAATGGAGCTTAATGAGTCCCTAATCTCCTACCTTAAACTCGAAATGTAAGATTTAGGAATGCAGTAAGGTAACCAAAAGAACTGAGAGAATAATTGAAGCATCTACAGACATTGGAAAAAAAGACCAAGCACAAGAAGTACATGGCAAAACTAGATCTTCCATGAGATACCATCGACAGATAGCTGAGATAGCTGAGATTGAGAAATTCAATCAATGTTTGGAAAATTGGATTGAAAGGCGGCACTGAAGTAGTACAGGTACTAAGTAGCGATCTACTACACCAGACAGAACTCAATATATTTTGCACAAAAAACGCCTCAGAAAAAGCCGCGAAGCAGTGGCAGGATGCGAAATGCAAACAGGATAGGAAAAGCATATTGTAAAAGACCAAGGATTAGTAACAATTTACGGAAGGCTCAATATATGGCTTAGACCAGCCCATGACTAGATGGGAGAATATGTCAAAGATCTAACTTTATATTCAAATAGAAAAGCAATAAGTAATAGCGTGCTGGCCAATCAACTAGATATCGTAAAAAATATCAGATATAATAGACAGAAATAATAACCAGAGATCAGCGATAGATATAGCAATATCAAGTGATGAACTTAAAACTATGTCTATGGCTCTCAAATCAGAAAAGCTAGCAGGTATCTGTTAAGAAAAAGAAATATGAAAAGTTAGAGAAATACCAAGAGTTGAAAGAGGAACTAGAAGTGTGGAAAGTGAAGACAGGAGTGGTTCCAGCGATAAATGAAGCACTTGAAACTATGACTCTTAAACTAAAAAAGTTAGCAGGTTTCAGAAATAACATCGAAGAGTGTAGCTAAAATTAAGATAAAACAAGAACAAACAACTAAAATTTTATAGAATCCTCAATCTTCCAGGCCTTGGGTAGAGATCCTGAAGCCAGAATTCTTATCACCCACATGTTTTTTTAATCAAGATTTATATCCGAACATATGTCAGGGCTTAAAGCTAATTCTGTCTCTCCACAGAGATATTTTACCACAGTTGCACCATTTATATATTTATATATTGGATTTATTTCCCTTCATCAACGTATCTAACTGTTTTTTGTTATAATATCCATTTTTTTCCTATGTTAATTATCGAAACGCCCTATTTCTTCATTATAACACCGTAGAATAACCACAACGTTATTTAAGATGAGGGTTAAAAGCAGGCAAAGAGCTTTTAAAATACCAAATATTTTGCATCTTTTGTCCTAAGGCCATATCATAAGATAGTGGCGCAAGAACATAGTTCTACTGATAAATTTTGGCATTTCCGCACCATGCACTGCAGAATTAACCAATATTATTTCGTTTTATTTCCACTACTATCGTTTCAAATATTTTTCAGAAAAGCAATTCCATTGAAACATATTTGAATACTGTAAAAGAGACTGAAACGTCTCAGCCAGACGAACAATTTTCGGATTTAGGAAAGAAAATTCACAAAGTTGTGGCAACTCATCGAGTACGTGGTTCAGTCCATTTTTCTTATATTCGTTATTTGTTGTGAGTGGCAGAAAGGAGAAATATTCAGAAAGCAGAGATGAATTCCTAACTAGTTAAATAGATTGGTTTTACTCCTTTCCTCGTCCTTTCTTTTTCTTTTTAAGAAGATTTCAAAAGTGCTTTACAAATCAACTTTATAAAAATCGGACCAATAAATTGCCTTCTTTTTTCAGATGTTAGTTCATTTTAGTAGTGGCAGATGCATTTTTAAAGGAAATTTCTTTGCGGAAGACTCTATGTATAGGCTTTTCTATATCTGTTTGGACAAGATTGCTTGTGAATACAATGCTGATATTAAAACTGAAGATTTAAATAATTATCGGTTTTTAAAATTGCATAATGAAAATATTTCGAGTGTTTACGATATGGCTAAAACTTTACCGGTAATTTTTATTAACTCTTAATTTTTATTGATTGAATTAATTGTTATTAAATGATAATGGAAAGTTTCCTCTCGCTTTGTTCTCCATGAAAATTTAATTATTGCTTTTTTGCTTATTTTATTATTGTTTAATTAGTATGAATATCAATCGAGTTCTATACTCGTTTCGTGAATTATTTTGTATATTTTCGTCAAAACATTATAAATTGGAATAAAAATCGAGAAATTCCTTTTATTATAGATGCCAATCAAACAAATATTTGATGAAGAAAAGGCAATTTTGATGGATTGGAAGCCAAGCGTTATTCCTTATTTCTACGATGTGCTCGACAAGAGAAGTTGTATCACTGTTTCAGTTTTTCGATATTTTTACGAAAGTCGTTCATTAAGCAAGGCATATCGTCGTTTACAAGTTAGCCGAAAAGACAGTTTGACATCATTCAAGCAACTTTTAAATGCGGTGATTTTTCATTTTAATTTTTCAAATGGCTCAATTTCTTAAAAATTACATCATTATGTGATTATCTTATGCTTTTTATCTATGCGATCTTATCTTTTAAGTGGTTAAGTAGGCTGTGAAATTAGAAATGTATCACCATTCGGTATTATTCGCAGTTATAAAGTTACGCTTTTCTTCAAAAAGAATTCACTATTTCTCGTTTGGTCCACTTCACTGATCATTGAGAATCCGTCAATGCACAAAAATCTAGCTGATCGTTATGCCATTATGCCATTTATTCATGTCATTCATGCATTATGCCATTTAAGCAATCGCTAGCCACGTTTCGAGATAGGCGTATTTGGCGAAAAATTTGGCATTGTTTCTATTTGGCCTTATTTTATTTCAGGTTTACATGGAAGAAAATCCGAATGAAATGCGTGTGGTGATAAAAGGAAATGAATTTTTACCTGTACCGTTACTGATTCCATGGGACGATAATACTTCTTTGAAAAAATTGCTGAAACTTCTTGAAATTCCCGAAATAGACGAGAGAATGGGATTACCATACATAGTATCATCCTTGTTACTAATATGCCTTAAGAGATTTTAAAAAATAAGTAACATATTCCCAACGATGGGTATTTGCTTATGAAATACACGAATCACTTAGGTGCTGCGAAAATTCGTTATTATTATTATTCGTATTATTAACCGATAATTTAGATAAATAATTTGTTTGCTTGCCAGTTGTACTGGACTTGCAAAAATTATCGATTTTCAGATAATCTTTTAAAACTATATTTTACCTATAATAAAAAAAAGATTTTACGGGCAAAGGATAGAATGATATCAACGAATATTCACGTATATTTCTATGAAATTGAAAAAACAACGAATCAGCAGGAAACAATAAAAATACGATGAGAAGAATGAAGTGAGCTAGTTGAAAGGTTTTTAGATTTATATAGACAATGAATCCGAGGATCGAAGAAGGAATTTTGCCGATTCGGCAATGTTTGCTGATCTCTGTCCTGGTTATTTCTTAACGATTCAGGTTGTAATACCTAATATGGGTAAGCTTTTCCAAATTTTACATAGCTTTAGTTAATTTCTACTATTAATGAAATTTATTCAGAGGACTACGAGTATATTGAATTGCCCGAAAAGTATTTTTGGAATAATGTGCAAGAAAAATTCTTAAAGAACTTAATTACCCTTAAAGACGTTGTTGGCGAAGATACGGAGGTATTTTTCTTTCTTCAAATTTTCGTTATAAACTTGTCTGTTTTTCGAATTCCCGAATTTATCAAGATAATTTTATTTATCTCATCGTAACATTTGAATTCATTCGGAGAAAAATCGCACTTTATTAAAAATTATATTCTTTCTGCCTATGTTTGCATAATTCGTTGGCTTAGTTCGATCCATCATGGGGAAAACCTGAAGAATATTGCTGTTTCGTAGTTACAAAGCTTTTTGAAACGAAAGGAGGTCAGCCATTTTTATTTGTCCTGCAAAGCACACAAAAATTTTTCGCCATTAATTGTTTTTATAGATTTTGATGCTTTAAAATTTCTTTTTTGAATATTTATATTTCTTTCTGGCAGTTTGTTTTCTTGCAGAAATCAGAATTAACCTCCGTGAAAATTGCGATCTCGGAATATTTAAAAGGCATTTGGCATGTTTACTTCGTGTTAACATGAATTCATTACAAATTCTAAAATTTTATGCAGGTGGCTTGTCGAAGGAGTTGAAATGTGAATCGAAGATTCAAGCTTGCGATATGATTGATGACGATGTTGAGAAGGTTTTCAAGAATTTTTTAAAATTTATTTATTCATACGCTTTCAAAAATCGTTTCACTTATATATTTATTATACAAATGCTGCATTTCAGAAATTTGAAAAAATTTGTCATGAAAATTTCTGCAATGTACTAATTTATCGTTGAACCGCAAATTTTTTAAATGAAAAAGTAGTAATTATCTTTCACCATTTCTCGTGTGATTAGATCACCTCGCTGGCGGTTAATATGATCAGAAAATATTCTTTTGGTCAGAGATTCAATTGGTAATGGGTGGCTAGCAACACTAGCATTCTTGTAAGGATAGGTTTACTGCTGTCGAGAGCAAGAGCCAAGTTCTTTCGACCCTTATCCCGTCATTACGCTAGCAATTTTTCGTGAAACCAGTATTAAAGATGATCGAAGATGCATGTCAAAGGAATTTTCATCATTCTTTAAACTGTGAATTCTGAGCTTGTCTGAGCTTCATTTTCTCAACTATTTATGTCTTTTTTTAGATTTACGCATTTTTGCGAAAATTGCCGATTGAAGGTCCAATCGCAGTTTATGATTACACAAATAGCCTGGCACCAGTAAATATTATGCATTCATTTATTAGATAATAAAATCATAAGTTTTTTTTTTAATTTGTTATTTAATTTTCCTTTAAGTACCACAAAATTTCAGATTGAATCATACAAACTTTTATTTTATATTCGAATTAAATCTTTTAATAAAATTGACGAAGTTATAAAGAAATGCTTGGAAAAATTGGAAGTGAAAATACCCGCTTCCCAGTCAGTTGTATTTTTATTCTATTTTTTTTGATGAAATTTTGACTTACTTGGAAATGGCTCAGATTATACGTAATTTCGGAATTTACCTCTCATATGTACTAGTTTTTAGTAATCAGACTTAATTTTTCTTTAATGTTGGACTAATCTACTTGCATTGTCCCATATTTTTAAAAATTTATGGTTCATATTTAACATAAATTTACAATTAATATTGATAAATTTAAGTAGAATTTACTTAAAGCAGTTGAGTGGATTGGCGTGCATCAAATTTACAATATTTCAGGCTGATCGTACGTGAGTTATCTGAACGTGGAATGAGAAGATTATTACCCTCTACGTGCATTCTCCACAGGGACAATCCGTGGCGTAGCCGTATTTACATTCATGCTGGTTAGTAAGATAAATCTGTAATGTAACAATACAGATGGTGCTAGCAACCCAATTCTGTTTGTGATTTCGGGCGATTTTGTGAAGAAGTTCCATCTTAGTAGGGTGAAACGAATCTTATCAATGTTTGAATACTATTCATTTATATATATTTAGTTAGAATAGATTTCTATATTGAAATCGTCCATATCTGCCGTTGGCATTTTGTGTTTTTATGTAGAGATATATAATTTTTTATATAACCATCTAGGATATTCATCGTTGTTCTGTTCAGCAAATGCGCAAACGGATAATAAGCTTCCTTTGGTTGCTCGACATGTGGACTCAAAAACTTACGCACTGCTAAGTTCGGAGGAGTTCTTTTTAGAAGAATGCTGCCAATTTCCACTGCTTTTACTTAGCTCAAACATACGAAGCTTTTTCGGTCTTACCAAATCGAAAATTTATTTCTCAAATGTGGGTTTATCTGTTAAGCTTTTTCAATAAGAAAAACAAGTATCTCTCGTTCAAATATCTCTATTCCATTTCGAAATTTAGATTACTAGAAATGCACAAATTAAATTCATAGATTCCTTAACAGACATAAAGGAATGGAAATAAATTTGGTGATGGTAAGATGGTAGTTTATGTGAAAGTTGTTGACTGAATGAAAGTATGATCAGAGGGAGTTTTTTTGAAAAAGGATGGCGGCGATATGAAAATTTTTTTATGCTTTATTTCGAAATCTGTTTGTGAAACGAATTTTAGCCATTTCCTGAATACAAAAAAAACGAATTCATTTGGCCTATAAAAAAGTCTCCAGAAGAAATAAAGAATATAAAATTTCAATCACACTGGAGCATAAGGCCAATGGAATTTTATAACGGCAAAGTTATCTATTACAAGTAAGTTTAAGCTTCGAAGAAAGTCTGACATTTTGATTTTTCTTTTGAAACTAATATAAAATATCGAATTTTTTGTTGTGCCGGTAGTCCTAATAGATTTGCAATGACGTTTTATAATGACGTTTGGATTTCAGGATTATAAAGAAAAAAGATGACTGAAAACGGCAAATTTTTCAATTTTTTATCAATTGTTCAATTTTATCAAACTTTATCAAATTTTTCTTCAACCTCATTCATATTTTTAATGATATGCTTTTGGTTTTGCGCTTAGTTCTTTAGAGAATCATTTAAACTAAAATTTTTATGATTATAAGAAATAAGTCTTATAACAATAATTCTCATAATTCTTAGGCACTGTTATGATTACTGTTATGATAAATGCTTCTTTTTTGGTTGTTAATTGTGTGATCCAATTTATTCGGAACGAAATAAATGGGAACAAAAATTTTTATGAAATAAGAAAATAAAATAGGCGAAAAAATTAAAATTGGCTAAAAATGGACAAAACTCGCACTGCTTTTATTTCTTAAATAGTAATAAATTTTTTTTTATAAATAGAAAATTTTAGGTTTTGGCTTTTTTCTACTGAACAACCAAAGATATGTGAAAATTACTTAATTTTATTTTTTCTCTAAATACAGAATACAGTTTAAAAGGATAAAGAAAACTGGCAAAATCTACGCTGAGCAGTTTGATGGTTTTGCTTTTACTTATTAGGACTAAGAGGATTGGAAAAACATTGGATAATTGTTAGATAATAAAATTCGGCACTGAGTAACAGAACTATTCCATTGCGATAATTTAAAAATTACTTGAAATCCATCAAATCTATTCGAAAGAACTACATGGAAAACTATTAAAATTTATTATTAAATATATTATTAATATGTCACTAATTTATAATATAAATACCTATGCAAAACATTGAGAAGAGGGAAAAAGAATACTATCGAAGTTAAAAATTAATCAGCAAGGTTAAACGCGTTGAAATTGAAGGAAGAAATATTCGCTTGGCTGAAATACCCAAGGAAAATACGATGCTGGGATTCCTGGATTGAGTCAACCTGCCTTCCGAGAATCGATGTGTTTCTGGTGATTCACCTTTATTTTTATGGTTAAGTAATGGTGGGGCTTATCTTGTTCTTTATCTTGTCCGTCAAGTGGACGCGAACTTGGCCGAAAATGGTCGGTGCATTTTAATAAGGGCGAATGAAAGAATGATTTATGCTATATTATCAATAGACATTTCTAATTATGAAGAATTTAATGGAGCGGAAGAAAGAAATTTAAAAGAAACGAGTTGGATGTCAACGCAAAAAGGCGAACCATGGTGCTTAAAACCTACATCTATACAACATATACTAACATAATTTAAAAATATGCAATGCACCATTGAACCTACTTGTACAAAGTGAATTAAGGAGTAGAATAATTCAATGTGCTGTTACCCAATTCAGATGCTGAGGTTTTATTCCAGGTAAAAGTAAAGCCTGATGATGCTGGCGACTCACCTGCACTTTTGTCGCCGAGGGACTTCCTGGCATATTTTAGTGTAAGCCAGAGAAGTGAATCTAACCAGTAATGGTGAGTACTCCTGAAAAAAAAAACCAATCCGTGCAATACATCGCTCACAATGTGAATTAAGGGCAAATTTTGAAAATTGGATAGCTTTCACATTCACAATAATCACCTCTGCGAAGAGAATCTTTTAATTCCTTCATTCATAAAAAAAGAATTTTTCATAAATTTTTCATATATCGAAATGACAAATTTCGGTACCAATTTCACTGGCATATTTGATTTAAAAACCGAAATATTGTTGATTAATTTTACAAAGGAGAAATAAAAATTGGAAAAAAAATTAAAATAGAAATAATATAATAAATAAACATTCGTTCAAAATTTTTTTCCATGAAAAGAAAATTTTGAAAATTTTTCTACTTTTTCCCGAAGTTCAAATAGAAATTTTATTTATTTAGTTTTCAATAAATAAAGCAACAAACTCCCATTTCTCTCTTTTAATGAATTTTTTAACTTTTTCATATCGTTCTTCATGCCTTTTTTTTTCTAAATTCACCATTCGCCATTACTATTAATGCCAAATTTATTAAATTATCTAAATTTATTAAATTTTTAAATTCATTATTATTTTTAATCATTATTATTTATGTTATTATTATCACTATTAAATATTATTATTGTTATTATTACTTTATTTTGTTATTATTTATTTATTTGTTATAAGTTGATATTAATCTATATTAATTTATTATTAAAATTGATTAATATAATTATATTGTTTATATTTTTTTATTATTACTATTAATTATACTATTATTTTTTTCTTATTTATAAATTAATATTTATTACTATAAATTAATATTTATTGTATATTTATAATAAATTAATATTTATTGTATTATAATTAATATTTATTATGCTATTATTATCCACTGATTTATCCTATTGTCCATTTATATTCCTCAGAAACTGTTGTAACATTTATATCAAAATCCTCCTGACTCTGTTTATAAAAAGGATTTCCTGGCATATTTTAGTTTAAGGCAAGCCAGAGAAATGAGTCTAACCAGTAATGGTGAGTACTCCTGAAAAAAAAAGAAATTTATTCTATTTCTAATTTATTCTATTTTTTCTATTAATATTTTTTTCTGAAAGCTAACGATTGTTTAATCGCCCTTATACAATGCCCCGTTCATAATAAAACGTTAGTTTACGTTAGTCTGTTATTCTTCTAAAAGAACCCATCAATGTAGTGCTTTTGGTGAATATTTAACCACGGGCCATTGCTCTTTAAGAGTCCGTTGCAAAATCCCCAAATTCTCCCCAAGAGCCTCATTGTTCTTTTTTGCCATGATCCATTAGTACCATCATTTCGAACTTTTAATGCCTCTTTAATACATTATTTATTTAAAAAAAAATTGGATGATAAAGATCTTTCTCAACATCTTATTCTCTAGAAGTTCTAAGTTCCTTCTAACAGTTCAAAGGTTATGCAATCCTGGTTATTCCTGGACAAGGATGATTCTATGATTTGCTGGAATCATTTTTCTAGCTTAGATGCAGCATCTCTAAGATTCTAACAATAACTAGCCTTTGTTTTTCATATGCTAATATAGAATATTTCTATCGGTAATTGACAAAAATATAGTTAAAATATAGTCTAATCAGAGTATTGTCTGGTGAGTTCCATCTAATTAGATATTCCGCAGTGAAAGCATATATTTGTGGAAAAAAAGCTTTTCAACAAAGCGCAAGAGGAATTCTCCATTGGCACATCGAGTTCCAGTGCTATACTTGCTTGCTACAAAAAATACTGGGAGAGTCTCAACCCTACGAGCGCATTTCAATCTCTTGCGACCATGACCACGTTGTTTTTTGCGATGTGCGCGTTGAAATATTCGAGTCCCATTTGCAGTTTATTTGATTCCCATCATTCATTATAAAGTTACTTGCGGAGAGAGAAATAAGCGACAAGTTGCCCTGATTTGGCTCTAATGGCAGGTTTGCTCTTTATCCAGACAACCACAGTACGAAATTAATACGAAACTTTAGCGAAGAAATTTTTTATTTTATTTTTTTTCATATTTTTTCTGAATTAATTTCGGAAAAAAACCTAAGCTTCGCATATTCCTTAATATATCCTTTCAACTTATCCTCTTAATACTCCTTCAGGCGTTGAAACATTGTTTTGACACTCACCAAATCCCCTTTGTGGTTTTTTCCTTAAAATTATTTTCCATTTCGCTATCACCAGCTATCTTAATTCTGCAAATTAACATTTACAGCCGTGGGTGGCTGTGACGAAAATATGAGAAAAGGATATTTGAAGAAGGGGGATTAAAGCAATAGAAAAAGGTGTCGTTAAATGGTGTCGCTAATAGATATCTTAAAGAATAAGAATTTCGCAAGCACTATAAAGGGAGTATAGGCAGGTTCCAACGAAAGAGGAGTGCACAGGATTATTTAGCGGACTGTCACAACGGGATCGTTCGGGCAGCAAGGTTCGGACAAGTAATATAAGGGAATTCAAGGATATATTATTGTCGGGATTTAGCAAGAATTTATTATAGAGCTTGATGGAATGAAGTTTTGAGGATCTGAAGAAATTATTCAAGCGATTTTAATGGGGTGGGATAGAATTTTGAAAATGATGGAATTTTTGATAACGTTATCAATAGGAAAGGACAAAAGAGTATAGCGAGGATTGATGGAGCATTAAGGAAAATAGCGGGTTTCAAACGTCATTAAAGGGATAAAACAAAAAAATTATAGGGGTATGGCAGAGTCAGATTTGGAGAACTATGATAGTTTAAGAGGATATGCTAGGAAAAAGGAGAACTTTAAGTAGGCTTGGAATGGGTTCTAAAAAGAAATAACTTGATTTACGGGCATCGGAAGGGCAAATTCCAGACGGAGCTTGTAAGCTTTTTCCGAGCACACATATTGGGACGATTGCCCAGGAAACTGCATATGCGTTTTCTGAACCTCGCCTGATCTTGCTTAAAATTTTTTCTTCATGCATTAGAAGCCTTCTGGCTTGGCTGGCGCTGCTAAGAAGTTTTCCTGGGATCAACGCCTTATTTTATAATTTTTATAGTTATTTTAAAGTACATTATTATATTTAATGAATTATCGTATATTTGTAAAATTTATTAAATCGATTTTTATTTTTTATTTATATTTTATTTATAAGTATATTCTTTTATATTTATTTAGCCTTTATTTTAAAATTAATTTTTATCAAATAATGTTCATAGAATGTTCAAATTTTCATAGAAAACAGCAAAATTTTTTCGACGACCCAAATCACCAACAATTTGGACTTTATCACGTAATATCTCGTCGCTTCTACTTGATGTTTCACGTAATTCACGTGGTGTTCCACGCAATTCACCCTCTCATATTTTACTTTCACCTTTTTAATCTCTCCATTTCACGTTGTACTTAATAAAACTTTATTTCTCTGTCCGCGAGTATATTAACATATTTTCTCACTGTTCCTTAACTTTCTCTGCTTTATTTTCAAGTTTTATTTCTATTTCTCGTGTCTATCGATTGATTGTTGACGATGTTTGGATGCCTCTTGTTGCAGGCTTTCATCTTTTTTTGGATTTTGCTGGAGATGTGGGGGTGTCATGGCGGGTTTTTTCATTTTGGGGGTGGTGTGACGAGGTAGTGGCGGAGCGATGTAAGGAAATGACAGTTGTGCGCGTTTTTAGGGTCGATTGTCACCGTTAAAATTTTTGAATATCCCGTATTATCCTTCTGTTCCAATTTATATTACCAGTATAGCTCATCGCACTTATTGTTCAAGTCCAGTTAGACTTTTAATCTACTAATCACCTGGAAAGTAATTGTGGTACTCTTAAAAAGAACCTAGGTGTGAGTGATTTTTGTATGTAGGAACTTCGGACTCCTAACTCTTTATAATGTCATTGCTTTACTGTCCTTTTTGTTGCTCTTGAATAGGGCTTTCTCTTCAAAATTTTTTGTCACACTTAGCTGCCAGTCGCTTTGGCCTTTTCTCTTTATTTTTCCACTGGCTTAGTTCATTTGTTTGCTTTTTTCTCTTACTTTTCCCTTATTCGGCCTATTGCTTTCTATTTTTTCCTTTTTTTTATTTGAATAAAAAATTTTTCAGATGTATATTATTTAAAAAGGATAATAATTAAATTTTGGATGCCTTTAATGTGTTATATTTTTCATTGCCATAAAATTTTTATTGAATTTGTCAACAAATATTCTGGGAAATGCGGTTAGTTGTGGTTATTTTTTCAAGTGTTTTTAACCTTTAATCTTCCAATTTTTTCGGTGGTTTTTTGCTAACTTCAGGTAGTATATTACCAATATTAGACTAATATTACAGATTTGGTCGAAAAATGTATCAATTAAGACGGGTAAATATTTCATGTGACACAGGAATATGGAGCAATGAAGAAGAATTTATAATACTGTATGAATTTAAAAATTTCGAATTTTTTTAAAAAAGATTTTCTTATTTTAAGGTTATTTATTTTAGATAAAATCGTCATTTCTTCATTTTATTTGACTTATTATTATTGCTATTTTTGTTGTTATTATTGATTTATTTGTTTATTTGTAAGACGGTGTTTAGTTCTATTGTTGTAGGTTTTCTATAGAATTCTATAACTTCTTATTAAATTTAAAGAACATCAGAAGTAATTGTTCGAAGATAGGGGAATCTGTTTGATTAAAATGATATGTTTATTAAAATTTTTCGTTCCTAGTATATTAATTTTTGGAATGAATTTTTTTAAAAGAGCATTCACCATTGCTGATTATAATCGCACTGCTGGGCTTAGATAAACATGCCAGGGACTGCCTTTGAGATAACTAACAGTATAGTAAAGGTGAGTTAATCGCCCGCTCGGATTTTTAGACGAGTTAGACAGGTTTAGTCCTGTTGGAAACATCTCAACATTGGCCCTCTGAATTAAGCAACAACCCACTGTTGCCATTCTACTCTCCGTTGCCTTCACCGTAGGACGACACTTCCATTCAATGGAGTGTAGTGCGTCGGCCGAAAATCCAGACATCGATTCTAGGTGGTAATTTTGTCATCGACCCACCTTTGTTATAAATTACATAGTGCAGTTTTTTAAACCATCAATATACTAAATTTTAATTTCGAAATTAGGTGAATAGTAGAATAGGTTATCGTCCCTTTCAGGATGCTTGTGCTGTGGTTCTATTCCTGTCAGGAATTCTGTTTTTCGGTATTAGTGGTATTAATGGTTATAATTTTATCGCTAAGTGACTCCTTGGTTTAGTCCAACAAGCTATTGGAGCAAATCTAATTAGAAATGAGCGCTATCATAAAAAATTTAAAAAAATTGAGCATCTTTAAAATTATTTAACAATTCCGTAGTCTATTCTGATAATTGTTTAGATCGATTTTATTATATTAAGTTATGTGTTAATGTGTTAATAGTACATTATACTTTACTTTTGCTTAATCTTCTTCTGAATTATTAAGTTCTTATTATATTTAATATTTTAAGCTATTCACTATTCCACGATTTCTTTTTTTTGGAATCTTTTCACTTTATAGGTCGGAAATGACAACGATCGGCAGAAATGATGATATGGATTTGAAACTTACATCAGTCAAAAACAGGTTGCAATTTTAGAAAATTTTCATTTTATATCTGTAATATAAATTTGGCTTGGTTTTGTGAATTCTGATGAATTCTATGCTTTTAATTTTATTATTTTTATATAAAATGAGTAGAAAAAATTCATTTTTTATTGTTAACTTTTTTAATTCAAATTTTCAGCAATATGATTTCAAGAAAACATGCGATCATAGAAGAGAAAGAAGTGGATGGCAAACAAATGTACATTTTGACAGATTTGTCATTGAATGGCACATATATCAATGATTTTCGAGTATTTTTCAAAATTTATTATGATAATTTGTTAAATTAAATGAATTTTCGGGTGAATAATATATTCTATGAGCATCAAATAAAGCGATAATAAATTCCTGTTTCAATATTCAATTAGTTTCAATATTGAAATCCACTATCCTTACAGAAAAATTTTTTTGGGATATAATATTGTGATATAAAGGAAAAAGGATATAATATCAGTAATGTTTTTTTTCCAGAGGAAATTTTAAATTTATATTTCAATTATTTCTGATAAATTTATTAACCAGTGCATTTTTTTTTTCAGTTAACACACATATTTTTTATATTTTCAGCCAAAGTCACCAACATCTTTAAAACCAGGTGATATCATCAAATTTGGTCATGATAATGGTTCTGTGGTAAGAGCTGGAACATATGCTCCACAACATAGTGCACCTTTTACTTTTGTTGTAAGTTTATTACCACTGTTTTTATCTTTTGTGTTTAACTTTTTTAACTTTAAGTTTCCAGTTAGTTGTTTGCAGTTCACTTAATTGTTTGCAGTTTTTTTCGATTTTCATAAAAAATTGTTTACCATATTTTTTCATATATTTTTTAACAATTTCAAATCTTCATTTCAGAATTTTGTTTACCTCACATATCTTATAGCATCCATGCATAAGTAGTGTCGCTATTTTATTTTATTCTGTTCAGTTCGAAGAAGTTCCATTTGGACGACCAGTGCAAAAGCGGCCAATTACAATTTGTGAACGAATTAGTTTCGATATGAGCTCAAAAATTTTGCCTGGACGAATCGTCGCTGACTCCTCTACCCAAAATGTAAGATTAAATCAATTTCATCAATTTATTTTTTGCACAGAATATACGAATATTTTTTTTTTGCCATTCTCTTTGATAGTATATGTGATAAAATTACTTTACTTCATCATCTCTTTCGTTCTCTTACTTTGCGAATTAAGGTGCAATTTAATGATCCGAATTCGAAAATATCACGTTTACCATCGTCAGTACCACAATCAGTTGAACTGCATCATTGGCCTGGACCGTCCAATGCACCTACACCTTCGGCAACTGCCCCGTTTTGCAATTTACCAAGATTTCCGAATTATTATCAAGCTCTTCATCAGTTTAATTCAACATATTTCCAAACTTTATGGCCACAACGCCAGTGGCCGCCATCTGGTGTTTCGCCACAGTTTTCACAACAATCTCAACAGCAACAGCACTGCCAGATTACTCCTTATTCTGGCTTACCAGTAAAATTTCTTGGTTCTAGAAAATATCACCAGTATTTTTCAGTAATTGTGATTTTTATAGAAAGATTTTTTCATAGAATAATTTCGAGTCTAAAACCAAGAAATTGTCCGACACTCATAGGAAATGTCAAATAAGACTTTCAAGCTTATTTTTTATTATTTCTAATATTTATATTTTTGGACCATTATTTAATAATTCTAGCCGACGGAACATGGTACAGATCCAGCTTGGGATATCTCAAGTCAAACATTACTAGCAAATCGAGGTCAGAATGTGGTGCAAACATCTGGTCAGATACATATCACATCTAATCCTCAAACTCATCCAGCAGCTTATCCAATTCCATCTTTGCAAACTGGCACTTATTGTATGTCAAATATGAATCCACCCATGATGGAAACTGGATCCAATTTGTTAAGTAGTTTGGCACAAAGAATGTACCAACAACCTGTTATGCAAGCTTCCACAGCTCCTCTCTCCATGCCTATTGGTCAAACTCCCGTTCCAGTTTTTTTCCAGAATCCTACTGCTGTTGTTAAGTCCCCACTCAATGTTTCAAATGGAACAGATGTTCCACAGCCATCTTCTTCCAGTTTATCATTAGCTGCAACAGATGATCCTCATTCATCACCACCTGCGAATATCGTTAAAAGAATGGAATGTGATAGTTCAGTACCGAGTCCAATTCAACAGCTCAATACAAGCACTTTATCAGTTTTGTCCAATCCAGCACCATTAAATCAAAAAGAAGATATTTCTTGTTCAGCGGCTCCATCTATAAATACCGATGTTCAGTCCACGCCGATTTCGGATTCTCATTCTAATATTGTTGAAGTTCTTAGTGGTTAGTTTTATTATTTTTTTTTCTTCTTTTCTTGATAATAAAGGATTTTATAGAGCAAACGAAGGAAAAGATTAGACTATCTCCACATTTATCGGCTGTTGTATCCACAAGTTTTTTGCAATCATCAGCTTCAATGAATCTTCCAAAGTTATCTGCTAATGCTGACAGCACTAAAGAATCATTAAACGTGCTATCGCAATCACCATTACATCGATCTCCTAAAAGTTATTTTTTATCTCATTAATAAAATGTTTCGGCTTAAGGGATTTTAAATTTTTTTTGGTCTCATATTTCCATATTCCTCTTTGCAATTCGTCGATTTATCTGTTCTTTCATATTTCGCAAAGCTCAATATTCTTCTCAATAATTATTTTAATAATTATAAGTGTTGAGGGCGAGGTCATGGGCATTCCGAGTCTTCTCGCTCTCGGACTCAATCACCAGTAGTGTCACAACAGAAAAAAGTGAAGAAACGAACTAAAACTGACGAGGTATATATATATATATATATATATATATATATTATATATTTATATATTTACAATATTTATAATATAACGCTTGATTTTAAAAAAATTGAAAATGATTTTGCAGGCTACAAGGCTTCTATTCGATCTTACTGAAGTTGTTTTTCCTTTTATGACTAGAAATTCAGCTTCTTCAAGGCACAAAAGTTCACCTAGGAGGTTTTTATTTTTGAAATATGGGTGGAAGAAAACAAAAATTACTTGAAATTTTTTTTTGTTTTCGACATTCGTTTTTTTACACTTTATGCTTTTAAATTTTCTTTTTTTAAAATTTTTATTTTTATTTAAAATTTTAAATTGAATTTTTATATTGGTTTTTTTAAAGTATTTTTTAATCATGAATATTATTTTTAATCGATCTTAATTTAATTAACTTCATTCACTTATTTAGAAAACGAGTGGCAAGCACCAGCGATTCATCAGATGATCCCGACTTCGGTGAACAGCAGAAAAAAAAATCAGATAAAAAAAAGATAAATTATCGTAGCGATTCCTCTTCCGTTGATTCTGGCCAGCAACAAAGATCTAGGAAAAAACATTTGAAAGATGAAACAAATTTTCGATATTCGTCTGATTCAGAAGAACGACAAGGGCAAAGGTATAAAAAAGTAAATAAGAAGAAAAAAACAAATCTTGGTGGGCGAGGTCGAAAGCCTGGGAAAAACAAAGGTGCGTAAAGTTTTTTTAAATTATGATATTTATAGTTTTATAATTTATGATATTAAAAATTTAATTCGTAAGCATAAATTTTTAGATGTAACATTTTGCTTGATTTAAATTTCGTATATCTTAGTGATTTGATGTAGAAATGTCTTTTTTTTTGCCAGTTATTGATCCAAAGTTTTTTGCAGAATCAATTGAGGAAATACAATTTGATGAAGCGGAAATTTGTGCATTAGATAATAACTGCAAAAAACCGGATATCGAACCAGTTCAATGGGTTCATTTTATTGTTTCACATCGATCTTTTTTTATTCTTTCATTCATTCAGATAAGTCCAAAACTATTATAAAGCAAGATTAGTATATAAGAATAGTTTAAGATATCATTTAGCGTTTTTGTTTAAAAATATTTATATTTAGATAAATTGTGACAAATGCGACCAATGGTTCCACACAATTTGTGTTGGGCTTTCACACTGTGCTAATGAACAATTGCAGAAAATGTCTTTTCAATGCTCGAAATGCGCTATAGGAAAAAGAAAACGACGAAAATAAATGGTGGTATCCACCGAGATGTTACTTTAATTCTCTTTGCATGTATAATAAATAACGGCTTATTGAACATTCTGATTTTTGTGATTTCTTAACAATTCCATTTGGTCCTAAAATTGTTGAGGAATGCACATTTTTAATTTGCTCAATCTATTCACATCGCTGAATAGGATTTTAATTGTTGAAATATAATTTAATTATAAGCACAGTGCAACTTAAAAGAACTTAGAAAATCTATATAAATCTTTTCTCTACGCATAAAATTTTATTTTTAACTTTGCTATCATATAGATTTATCAGACCAGATTCGAGTAATTTTCTTTCAGCAATGAAATAATTCAAAAGTTCGATTGTAATGATTTTCGTTGTGCTCTGTAGTTTCTTAATGAAATCAAAATGAGATAGAACTGCATATTTTCGATGGAAGAATTTTCAGAAAAATCGGAAAAAAAACGAAATTTGGCAATATGTTTATTTTTTTCTTCATTTTGTTATAAGTCATTGTTTTTTCTGAACCTAAGCTTTAGGTTTTTAGATTTTAGATTTTTTAGATTTTAGGTTTCTTTTTCTCAGTTAATTAAGTCAAACAGCCCAACTTGGAGAGTTGCTCATTTTACACACAAATATTCAACTAGCAATAGAAAGGAATTGATGTAGCAACACTCCATATAAAAGACGAGGTTTCTTCAGGATTATCTTTCAATATTTCGCGGTGTAAATTGACTAATCTGCTTGGGATGAAACTTTTGATAACTCTTCAATTAAATCATTTCGTTAATTAGTTCATTTTGTTATATTTATTCTCTTTCATTTTGTTTTTGCAATTTAACTATAATTAAGTTATCTTAATTGCATTTTTTAAAAGCTTTTGATGTCAGAAGTTGTTTCTCCTTGTTATTTTATTTTATTTTAAATCGGGTTTATTTGGTGAATCGGTTATGCATGTGAAGGAGAAACGAAGGAACTAAATATATTTGTTGCTTCTATATAATTTTTCCTTCTCAAACTCCGCATTTATTGGTTTTTATCAGTTTGATGCATGCAAATTTGTTCATTTGTTCATTATTTGAGCCATTCGATTCGTTTTTTTTATTTTTCGTGTTATTTTCGCTAGCGTTCTTTTTTCTTCATGGGATTTTTTTTGAAAAAACTACCTCTATTGAAAGTTTTGTTGATTTTTGGTATATATTTCTTCATTAAGAAATGATAGAAGAGGAGTTTTACAAGTATGGTAGATGTGGCATAAACACACGCAAATTTTGTTGTAATTTTTTTTTTCTTTATAGTTTGATAGTCCACTTTCGCATATATATTTTCGATGTTCATTGATCTAAATTCTTCACTTCTTGTTTTCTGATGATATATCTCATGAATTGCATAATGAAAGAATAGTGGGCTATAACTGTGAATATTAAATTATTTTTTTGAAATGCTCGATTATTGAATAAATGAATATTTTCAGATTTTCATGGATAGAAAATGCAGTTATTTTCTGACAAACTAAATCATTTATTTAAATTTTTTATCAATCAACTGTAGCAATAATTTTTTCATGAATTATACATGTAAATCAAACCAGTGTCTTCTTCTGACATCCCACCGTTACTGGTTAGGCTGGTTCCGCTGGCTACAGGAGTAAGACGTCTCCAAGCTGCTCCGACGCCATCGCTAGTAGTAATAGAAGCCATTCCTTTTTTCATTGTTTAAGTCCGTATATCGCTGGTCCCTCTATGCGTTCAAAATCTTCCCTAATCAATCCAGGTCTTGACTGGACCTTTTTACGTCACCCATCAAGCAGTTTAACAAGTAACGAAATATGCGTCAACTCCTGTGGTGGGCCGCAGAAAACGTGCCTTAACCAGCGAAGGCTCTGTAATAACATTATTAATACATGCAGTATTTGAGCAAAGATGGATACATTCGCGTGCGATTCAAATCAGTGTAGTTTAATTTATATAGAATTATAAAATGAAGTTTTTCATAGAGATTTTTTTTATAAAGGAAAAAATTATTGTATGGAATAAGGAATGTCGAAGGAAATAATGTGGTTTTCATCTGCGTTTGACGAGCAGCGTCCAGTGACATCTGTGATTTCGAATAGTTATCAATATGGTTTGAATATGACGAATTGTGGAGAATTGCAGAAACAAACCGTAAATTCGTCGAAAAAAGCAATTAAACATAAAGTAAGAATTTGTTGTAAATTTTAAATTTCATGAAAATAGGAAAAAGAAATGGGAAAAACGGTTTAAAACTTAAATTGATGATTGATTTGCCTTTTCCACTTTGTAAAATTGTTCGAGCTACTATAATTTGCAGTTATGTTTATACCGTAGTATGTGGTCTATTGGCGCTTAATTTTCAAATAAAAGATGGATTTGGCATTTTTTGGAGAAAGGCAAAAGTACCGTAGGTAGGCTGCATTTATATATAGTAAACAGAACAACTGCAGCTTTGGTGAACGGCATATTATAGTAGCAGTAGTAATATTTATTCTTGGATATGGAATTATTTCCATATTGGTTCGATGGGAATAGGTTTTATTTGTAGATCGATCGGCAGGAAGGTGGGTCTGGATGCAGTGTAGTTCAAGGTGGCATTTCCGGGAAAAAGATGGAGCGATCGTTGTTGAAAGTAGGAAATTACATGGAAAATGAATGTTCATCAATGTTATTCGCTGATCGATTTTCACCAACGAGAACAGAAGATCTAGCTGTGCACAAAAAAAAAGTAGCAGAAGTTAGCATTATCCTTTTCCTCATTTTCAACATAGGTTATATATGGGTCTGTGGCAACCTTCATTTTTAATGACAGGTTTATACGAAGTTGAACGTATGCCTAAACAGGTTATGACTTGTTAATTGATTTTGTTGAATCTGCCATTATCTTTGCTAATATATTATTCAATATTTTTTGGTACTCAACCATTTTTCATGAGTTTATTTTTTGGTAAATAATGATTTCCTTCATTATTTTCCAAATTTCTGATTATTTTTAAACTGTTATATTAGATTTTCTCTGCATAACAGGTGAAGCAATGGATTATTGGTCATTCTCAAAAAAACAAACAGTCAAAGATACTTTTCCTAATTGGACCTTGCGGTAGTGGCAAAACAGCTACTATAAAATCTTTGTGCAATGAAATGAACATCGAATTAATCGAATGGGAATCTCCTGTTCAATATGATCTTTTTCGTGCGGATACGGGTGATGAAAATATTTATGAAAAGTCTCAGGTAAAATATTGAATTGATAATTTTGTGAGTAATATGTCGAAATAGTCGTTAAAAAAAAGTATGTGTGATTTGACCGTCGAATTTTTAATGTTTCATTTAGGCTGAGATCTTCATTGAGTTCCTGAACTCCTCGAGCCGTGCCTCTTTGCATAATTTACATTCAAAAAAAATGCTTTTTGTTGAATTTTTACCTAATTTATTCTACTGGTTAGTTTATATTAATTTATATTAATTTTTTCGTAGTTTTGAAGTCCTTTAATTTTTTTACTCTGCGTACATTTTTTTTTATTTATTTTTTATTTATTTTTTATTTATTATTTTTTATTTATTTTTTATTTATTTATTACATTATTTTCATTCTGCAACGACAATTTTTGAAGCAGACTTTTCCTTTTGCAATGATTTCCAACAACAAGCGAATTAGTTGTCATTATGTTGGATTTGAGTGTTTGAACTTGTAAATTTTGCTCGATTTCCTTTAATTTCATCGGATACTACCACGGGGCACTATAACCACATTTTATTGATCTTAATATTGGTCCATTTTATGAATCCAAATAATAGCACAAATATTTATATAATATATTATATATATATATATATATAATTATATAATTTCAACTCAAAAACCCAAAGCTCCATGATTAAACCGTATTAGTCGGGTTAAAAGCATAAATCAAACGTTAGTCAAATAAAAATAAATATAAATGAATCATAAACAACCTTCTCTCTCACTTCTCACCAATATTTTTTCCCTCAGACGTTCCTCATTCTCTTCCTCCCACGGCTCAATCTCAATGATTATTAAATTCGCAGTGGAAAAAAATTTATAATACAAAAAATGAGCTGTTGAAGTGGGCGAAGGACATTTTTCATTGGCTTTGTAGCGGATTGATTGATTTTTAAAACAAAATTATTCACTTCCTTCTTTTTTTTTAAACTCAAATGAAATGCTATAAGTTGCTAATTAGGTTCCACTGGCTGTTAGAATAGAATCACTTGAAGAAACAAATGATTTACTATCACCACCGAGATTTTATAATGATAGGCTTAATGCTACATTTAAAAAAGCAGAAACCCGAGTCAAAGTGCTCGCTACGGTACCATTCTTCTATTCTACTGTCACCAAATAGAAATGGGAAAGATCTTGCTTTTGTCGTAATTCGTTTCATATTCACCAAATTCTCTATGATAAAGTAACTAATAAGTCGATAATAATAGAAAGGGAGTTGAAAAAGTCGATACTGATGTTTTTCATGTATTTTTTTTTTATTTTTTCGTGTATTTATTATTTTAGTGAAGTGGATCAGTTTCATTCAATTCTTCGTGAATGGACGCGGACATGTAAATGTATGCTTGTTTTTGGTTTGAGTACAACAGGGTCTTGGTATTTAAATCCCCATCGTTTATTGTCTGCAGCAATTGTACAAGAATGTAATATCGATATTATTACGTTTAATCCATGTGCTTTAACTTTCATCGTGAAAGCACTTAAAAGGATTATCTCAACTGCAAAACTGGCTATAGCACCACAGAATGTCAAATGCATTGCTGAATTGGCTAATGGTTTGTGTTTTGTTTTTGGATTTTTTTTGTCCTTCACTTAATTAATAATTTTTCTGCTTTTTACCGTAAATCATCGAATCATCGTTGAATTAACAAGGTTATATCATAGACCTTATCCTCCTAAAGATGATATAAACGCTATTATCGAACAACTTTCATTAATGATAAGACAGTTTAAAAAAATTGAAAGCGATTTCCAGTTTTGTGATAAAAATTCATGATAAAGGTGATTTCGTGAGGAAAGCTGCAACATTTAAAAATTCGAGTAAATTTTGTTTTTTTCAATAATTTTACTACTAGGTGATGTTCGATTGGCAGTCAATAATTTGCAGTTTTATTCTAACGGAGAAGATAAACTTATCAGTGAATGCGATCGATTTACAGTTGATTTTTCCTATGATTTTTTTCACTGTATTGGTAAGCTGATGTATGCAAAAAGGTGATTTTTTAATTTTCGATTCCAAAATCATTCATAAATTATCATGAAGAAATAAAGTAATGAAGCGAAAAGGAAGTAGTGAACAACTTATTTCTTAGTTTTTTTCAAGTAAGGAAATATAAAAAAGAAAAATAATATGAAAAAGGGAAAGGAAAAACCAAAGAAAAAATTATAAAAAAAATAAATTTTGTAGAAAAAAAAGAAGCAATATCGCCATTTATTTTAAGAATGAGTCTATCTTTTAGGAAACAAGAAAAATGTGATAAATGGCTCAGAATCGAATCAACGTTGAATCCATCATTAACAAGGTTACATCATAGACCTTATCCTCCTAAAGATGATATAAACGCTATTATCGATCAACTTTCATTAAGCTGCGAGAATGTGAGTTTATAGAGCATTATAATTTTAATTAATTTTATTGTCATAAATTTTATTGTCTTTTGAGCGATCTGATTTTTGGTAGTTTTTATAGGGAACCGAAATTTATATAAGTTTTCATGTGTTTTAGTTATATATTACTATAAAAGTGGTTCGTAATTATTTTCTTATTTTCTTTTATTTTCTTCCACAATTAAATTCTTTCACAGAATCACATTTTTCTTTATACATTCCATTAATATTTTTGTTAAATATTAAAGATATTAATTTGGTATTTAATCTTTCAGCTATTATTCTTTGTACAAGAACATGAACCTAATTTTGCAGCGTCTTTAAGTGCACTTCGAAGTGTTTTGGAAGATATTAGCTTTGCCGATTTCGTTTTTTGTAATCGAAACCATGAAGCTATTAAAATCTCTACATATCATATTGAAGTGCGTTTTTTGTAAATTTTTAAAAATATAGCCACCGATTTAAAGTTTTTTCAAAAATACATTTAAATTGAGGTTTTAGATGGTAACAAGGTCTGCTATCTTCCATAATTATGGGTGTGAAGCTCGAAAAGGTTTCTATATTTTTTGCATTTTCTATCTTCTATATTTTTTGCATTTTCTATCTTTATTTCATTTAAAAGTGTTTTTTTTTGATGAAAAGAAAGCGCAAAAAGCTGACTTTATGTACTTTCTCATTCATATAAGAATTAATTTTATATTTATTCGTTCGTAATTATTTTCTTCAGGCAGGGGGTTGTATATGTTTCATAAACCAAAATATTTCAATATCGAGTCTCAAATGAAAGTATTCAAGCAAGAATGTAAGGTTGCCTTTCGAAGTGGATTTTCCGGCGATTTTTTTTCTTTGTATATTTCTAATTCGTTTTTGATTTCATTACTACGCTATTCATTACTAATTTTTTTATGTGGGATGTATCGAAGAATATTGTAAAGGGATTTCTGGGTTTTGTTTTCATTCCTTTTCTGTAAAAGTATAATCCAACGAAATATTTAAATTACCACATTTTCTTAAATTACCATAGTAATATCTTTTTTCAGAATTGTTCCATTCCTTTCGAAAGTGCATAAATCATTTGATTTCCAACATTCAAAAAATTACAGTTCAAAGGAAATCGCTGAACTGAATGATCTTGTAGAAGATACTTTCGATATTGAAGAAATAGATATATGATAATTAAATAAGATTTTGTCCACATTTTTATTTTTATCAATTGTTTTTATTAATTTTTTTTCTGCCAGTTCTTGCATCGATCTCATCATTTCTTGTCCAGATCATTTTCAATATCTATAAAATATGGAAATCTTTGAGTTAAAATGGTCGGTCATTTGCTTGGAAATTATTTTTACTTATTGTATTTTGCATTCTTATTTTTTAGAATTTGGTTGGTACTGATTAGTTATTTTTGATTGATTAGTTGGGTTCAGCGTGTTTTAATTTGACATTATTTTTTATACTTATGTTATATTTTTTAACACTTTAAATTTTTATTTTTATTCTGTTTTCACTTTTCAAGTGAGTGGATATTTCCTAGGACCAATCTTGGTACATATTCTTCCTCGCATTTAATTTTTTTTTGCTTGTTTCCACTGATGAGCAACAAAGCAACAAGAACAATCCATTATTTACAATTATTTATATGATTGGCGCCTAAAGTGAGAAGTGCGAACCAGCAGAATTTTTTAGAACTTGGCATATTTCTTGATGTTCCATCTAAACCCGTCATAATATCTTTCGGAACCATCATATGCAGTTTTAACAAATGTATTATTCTTCCTCATCTTTAAATTCCCACCGATTTCCTACTCATTCAATCGATATTCATTTGATTTTTACGAATTATAACAGTTTGACAAAAGTGCACTTCAAGAAGGACTAAGGGAAAAAATGAAAATGAGTTAAATTTGATTTGGAATGGTTAAAACCATAGAAAAAACTGCAAAATGATAATAGTGCAGCTGGCGTTATTTAAAGGAATTTTGGAATCTTTCAGACTGAAAATACAGCGAAAATACAGTGAGGCAAAATGAAGAATTAAATTTAGCGAGTGGTAGCAAAAAGGTAAAAAGAAAATGAGTTTTGGTTCTGCGGTGTATTATGGCGAGGTTAACGTGGTGTGGAGCTACACTTCTGCAAAGTTCAACCAGTATAATGATTCTTGTGGAACGTTATATGGTTTCGAAAAAGAAAGGAAGTCTTTGAATATGATATTGAAAAAGATACGGTGATTTTCGTAGTGATAACTGAAAATTTGCTGATCAAAGTTATGAGAGAAATAATGGGAAGTTACGGTAATACGTTAATAATGGAGTGTGGCAGAAATGTAGCTAAGCTTGAAGGCATAAATTTAGACGAATGTTGCTTAGGAAATAAGATGAAAGAAGATTTCTACGGTCCCATCAAATCAGAATCACTGAGAATAGGGAATGCGGATTTCGAAGAATTTCAACAAAGTTTAACAGATTTCGTAGGGAATAAATGAGTTTTTTCCAGGATAAATTTATATATGCATATATTTTTAAATATGGTCGCCCTCACTTGGTGATTCCGCCGATAGCGCAAGGATAGATATTCCAAAAGCTTTAGGAAAGCTTCAATCAGATTGATTTATTCTTAAATAATTCGCAGAAACATGAAATTGCAATGCGGAGTAAGAAACGATAGGAGGTTGGTGGAGGGGAATATTTAAATAACAACCAGATTCGCACTTTTTTATGATTCAGTTGAATATTTGGAGAATCGTTGATAACATTTTCAGAAATTAAATAAAATTGTATAAATTAAATATTTCCATAAATATAATTTTTTTTTTTTTCAAGTAGGAATCGCAGAATTTCCACATTTTTCCTCCCTTTTTGAAATGAAAGGAGACAACAATATGTTTTCTGATTTGGTATGTTGATGACCAGTGCGAGGACGATATATATGTATGTATGTATAGATATAGATGTATGTATGTATGTATGTATTATATAAAATGTATGAGAAAAAGCAAAAAAACAAAAATTAACTAAAGACTATTATGGTGAATCGTTGAAAGATAGCGGTTTTCTAAGAGAGTCCGAAGGATTTTTCAAGGATATTCGGCAAAGAAACAAGACGATTTGTTTCTTTGTTCGATTGTGATTCTCTTTGTTTTTTTTTCATCCTCTCATTCTTTAGTTTATTCGCACTTGAATTGTATAACGAATGATGGATATAAATATAATAAAAATTTCATTTTATAATTTTTACGATATCAAATTCCGTTGAATTTTTTGGGAAATTTGGAGGTAATAAATTAGGTTAAATTAGGTCTCCTTCTTCTTCTAAGAGCGCTCACCATTTTTGCCATTTTTGCTTAGTCTCATTTGGTTATTTTTATTTAGCGATAGAAGTGCCATATATAAATATAAATGCAGTGTGGAAGTATAAGATTATTCAGCAATATCAATATAAATGATAAAAAAAAAGACGATTAATATTCCATTCAGTTTTATTCGAGCAGAAAGTAAAACATTATATACTCGCAAAACTCAGAGATCGTAACGCATGGGTGATAACAGATATATTAGGATATAAAATAAATTCGTCGGCTTTATTATTTACTTTATCAGAATTGATAATAAAATGTTATTAATTATTTATTAATTGGAAAAGAACAGATGAATTTTCAAATAATCTTAAATGAAATTTTAGAATGCGGATCTTTCGGATTAATTTTAACCATAGCCATCATCAGGAGGAATCATTTGTTACTCGACTTTAAATTATTGTGATTAAAAGTACATCATCCATCTAATGGACATTTATTCAGGAAGTGCATCGACTTCTATAAATGTATTTTTTCCGTGAAGTGACAGTCCTTGACCTTAAAAATTCCTTGAAAATTAATCATTCGTTATCTTTTTCGTTTCTAATAGCAATTCTCTGAAAGTACTTATCAGCTTCAATGAATTTTTCTAGCCTGGAACAAGTATTTCGACAGAGAGTTACTTGGCCATAGAAGTACCAGTGAATCCTCAATAACAGTAGGATATCATTCTAATTACATATTACTATTTTATGCACATTACATGCTACTATCATCAAGGGATAGAGAATGAAAATCATGGCACCTCAGTCGAAATAACCAATTGCATTGTACTTATAATGTATAGAATTTGATTCTAAAAAAAACTCAAGTCAAATATAAGTTTTAAGGTTTTTAATCAATTCTTTTGCTTAATTTTTCAGCATTTTAACTAAATTAACTCGCGAATTTGTCCGCCATTCTTCCGAAATTCATCATTGAAGCGATTGATGTAGATGAAATTTGATAAAAAAACTTGAATAAAAACTTTGTATTTTGTAATTTTTGCGAAAATCGGTAATAATCAAATTTCAAGCATCTCAAAGCATATGACTAAATATTGGTGATTTTAAAAAGTTTTCAAAAATTTCAAAAACTTCTTTGGCAATTTAACTATTTTCTGAAACTGATTTTAGTAGAAATGAAGGTTCTCCGCCCAGTCACCTAAATATAAATGGCTTATACTGATACCAAATTAAATCAATAACAGAATATTTCTACTAAAAATAATTGCTTGATTGAAAAAAATAAAATAGAAAAAATCGAATCACAGTTTTAGGTGAGAATTTGTGCAAAATTGTGTCATTTAGCGTCGAAATGTCTACAATTACAACCTTTTTTGTAATTCGATTTTCTATTTTTTTCGCAAAATTAATTGAAACTTAAAAATACCATAATCGCTACCGTAGAATAAATAATTGCTCATCTATGATAGAAGCGACGAAAATTCTCGTTTTCAATCGAAATTTACCAAAATAAATCGAAATTAAATAAAGTAACTTCTAATTTTTGTAAATAATTAATAAATAGCTAAAATTTCTCATTTTCTGAAAATTACTTGTGAATCGTTCGGAAATACGACATATTTTGCCAGTTCAGTCTATCGCTTTCATTTCATTCATTTCAGTTAGCCGAAATCATTTAAATTAGTTGGTTTACTTATTAGCCATTAGTTATTTGATGCTAAATTTAGAACTCCAATACTTTTCTAAATATTTGATGATAATTCAAAATTATTTATAAATAATTTCTAATTTCTAAATAAAGTCTAGAAAGTATCGTATAATCCACTATATCAATAGTAATTTTGGTGAATTTTTGCAAAAATTTTTTTTCAAAAATTTTGATGCAAGTTTTAATTATTTCGATTATTGAAATTATTTCGATCTGATCATTACTTAGCATAAATCGCAACAGTGGAAGATGTTGATTGGTGAAGACGGTTTTGTCCATGCAATGAAAGAAAAATATTCAGAATTATAGAAAGGAGTTGCACATTGCTCATTTTAGCCGATTGTTGAAGCTAAAACCAGCTAAAACCAGCAGCTGAATATGGGAATCTAGGAGGCCTAGAAAAAATTAAGAATATTCAATTTACAGGAATATTCAGTTGCAATCTACAAATATTGTTGGCTACCACATCACCAACAATTTGCACATATTGACCAGTCTCTACAGTAATCCGTTTCATCTGCTATGGTCCGTCAAACATTTCTTTTTCTATAGACAAAACAAGAAGAAACGTTTTGAAGAAAATCGGTCAAATCAAAGTCATTTTATTATAATAGTTTGTTGTAGAATGAGTTGGTTCTTTCTTTTTTCTTTTCTTTTGCATTCCATATTATTACTGAAAAATCTTTTTCGTTGAAATTTTTCCGTTTTTGATAGCGCTTCCTTATTGCTAAAATATGCATAAATTTAGCTAAAAATCATCTTTATTTTTCATTTCACTTTATTTTTTTTTAAGATAATTTTTCAGTAATTTCAAAATGTCATAGTAAAATGGGTCATAGAATGGTTCATTATTCATGGCTCTCATTCCGGAATACTGTTGCTGGAATTCTCTTCTCAAAAGTAGACTTTTTCCGGATCATTTCGGCAAATCATCTATATTTCTATCGCCAAATATTAATAAACTTGTAAAATATGTCTCGTCCGATAGCCCAGTGAAGTAAGCCAAGTGAAGTCAGAAAGGTTGAGCGCTCATAGAAAATAAATATTAGTATAATAAATAATTTTACAAAATTTCGAAAAAAATTGAACGAAATTAATCCTCCTTTCGAAATAAAATCGAACATTTTTGAAATTAAAATATTTCTTTTTGACTATTATTTGATAAGGAAGAGCACAGAATTCCCCTATGAATATAAAATTGGCTAATTTCACTTGGAATGTGTCCAAATATTTTAAAACATTTTTATACTTCTCCATACTCTACAAAAAATCACACGAGTTCATTTTATACTCGAATATTTACAAATGGTAAAAATTTCAAATTCTGAAAAACAACTTTAGTTGTTGCGATACTTTTGGTCCTAAACTTATATTTTTTGCAAAATTAACCGGTTAACAGTATTTGAAGAGTCATTTAAAAGTTTTCTTCAACAAAAATAACCGAATCATTTATGCCAATTGAATTGAATCATAAATGGTCGCATCCTTTAAGAGAATTGTGCCGCTTTAAGAGAATTTAGTTAAAACAATTATTAATAGACTTGAGATATGTGTGTATCAGATGCATAGTGGATTTTTCTTAGCAGCCAACCTTTATTAACAACCAACCTTTATTGTTTACTCGCACTAAGGAAGGATAGAAATTTAATTATGCTGCTTTTCTTCAGAATTTGTGCATAACTTAAATGATAGGACAAGTAACCTGTTATTTTTGGTAACTAAATCGTGACGAAATTCTTGTTGCCGATATTTAAATTGAATTTGCAATTTAATGATATACAATTTATTTTTTTCGCAGTTTTTTGTTCAAGAAACTTGGTTCGCTACTATTGTAAGTCCAAGCAATCATTTTATTTTAATTTATTTAATAAAATTTTAATTTTTGAAAAGTATTTTTTCTAATTTTCCTTTTAATCCTTTTTTTCTCATCGCTGAAGCCAGTAATCCATAATTTTTTTCTTTTGCTTCGTATTTTCGATTTAATTCTAATTTTTTTCTTTTGGAATATATCAAAATTTTTTTGCCCTAATTTACATCGAAGAATTTTTCTTCCGGGCTACAACATAGTAATAAGGAGGTAAGCAACTAATATTTTTTCATGACTTGGCTTATGCCCGAGAGAATTTTAATGAAGCACATTTATTTTTCTCGAAGTTTGATTAATTACTCTAACAATAAGAGCACAAAGTCGTCGTCATAAATGAAAAATTGATTCGCATAATTTGTAATAATTTGAGAAAAGGAATTCGGCAATGAGGATTTGAACATTCATTTATTATTTTCAGTTTACTTTAGTAAAAATTTGGAACTTTGGAACTTAATAAATTTGGAATTTAAGGCGCAGTTCGAAATATCTAATAAAATAAAGTTTTCTAGATTTAGAAAAGTATGAATGGAAAAAGCATGTGGAAAATCAATAGAGTAGACGATAAAAATTGATATTGCCAAAATTTCAGCCAATTTTTCAATTTATTTCTCGTATAAAAGCCTGGTTAAAAATGTCACATATTCTAATAGATATTACCAAGCTAAATGCCAAATATTTCGTATGCAAAAATGTAAAGTTTTGACAATTTTTTTGCTGGATTTTAACTTTTTTAATCAATAAAATTTTCATTTATAAACTAAAATTTTTCTCGATGATCCGAATTTGAGTGAAGAAAATCATCGATTTATTATCAAAAATTATAGAAAATCATCGATAAATAAGAATTTGAAAGCTTAAAATCATAAAACCATTGAAGTATGTAGTTTTCAAGCTGTAGTCTTCAAATGGTCTTCATTAATATTCCTTATAGCTTATCTTCAAGAACAAATTTTGTGGTATGGAGGAAAAAAATAATACCAAATGAACGGAGTAAAGAAATGTTCCGAATCCCTAAAAAATATGATAGGACTATGAAAACTATAAAGAAATTCGGAATAAAGAAAAAAGTTCCTGGAAAATTTTCTATCTCAGCTCTACTGAAGGGGTTTATGGCAATGCTGGACACGCTCTAATAAAGCTAGATTTATAGTGCGAATTTTTTCATCAAGTAATGGAATAGATGATAAAAATTGATATTTCTGAAACGCTAAGAACACCACCGCTACTAGTTTATTATTTCTTTTGTATTTGCCACAGATTCAACTTGTAGTCTTTTGGACGAAGAAAGAATAGTAAGTTCCATCAAAATCGTAACAAGCTTCTCATAGAACCCAAAAAAAAATTCCTAATGACTAGATGTACGTCAGGGCTGCATTCTTACCTCTATAGCTTGGATAATAGAGTGCTTTTCTGGCGAAATTTCCACGAGATCGCCGTGAAATTATATCAAAATTTCGCAGTTATTTAGCTCTATCTTTTTATGTTGTAAAACATGAACAATGAAAGTAGGATATCAAGAAACTATTTTACGTGCATATCTGCTAATCGAATTTCATATAATTCCATTAACCTTCGCTTGATTCATCTACGTTGCTGATTAGGCCTTGATTTGCACCACTAGCTATAGGAATTAATGCATATCTCTCTCGCCAATGCTTGTGATGAAAGGCGCCAAAAGATAGAATACTCAATCAAAATCTGGACTGATGTCGTTTGGGAGACTCACCTTAGATGGTGCGGGAAAACTAGTTCCTATTATTTTCAAGTTGAAAGCAACTCATTTTTATAATCATGGGAACTATTCTAATCACTAATCTTGCGTGTAGTTAGAAGAAAATATATGCATAAAAATAAATGAATATATGTTTTATAATTAAAAACTTCGAAGATTCTTCGAAATGAAAATTTCAGATAAATATTTGGTAAAAATTTGAGTGTAAAATAATTCTTGTAAAATTTTCATAAATGCCAAGGATTAATGTTCAATGAAATGGAAATATAACAGTCGCAATGTTTTTGTATGAAAAATACTATAATTTAAATGAAAAATATTACAATTTAAAAAGGCGTTTATCACCCAGTTATGCCAATTAAAGTAATCAGTTACTCATCGATTTCCCTTATTTCCCAAATTTTTTTCCCTGATTTGTAAAAATAATCACTGCGTATAAATATTAAATAAAAAATGCCATTTAAAAATATCAATTTTCATGTATTAAGAGATTTAATATTCAGCTCACGCAAAATTAAAATTAAGAGGCCAAAAAATCGAAATTATCTTTGAATCATAGCAGCTCATTGTCTGTGCAAAAATGCAATATTACTATTCATCCAATATTTTGAACTTTAATGAATAGATAAATGCACGAAGCACAGTCAAGTTTTGCTTTGAGAAACAAATGTATTTGGAAGAATTCTACTAATCTCGAATGGTTTAAGAAATATATTAAATTTAAAGAAATTTGAGATGTGAAAATCCGAATACGATAGAATTATTTCTTTAAAAAACGACGCTTTGGAATCTATTAGTTACAAAGAAATTTCGAAAAAAAAGTTATCATGAATTAATAATCGGAAAAATATACAATTTAAAAGTGAATGTCCGAAGATAAATAAATGTTCGTTTTTGATGGAGATGAATGGCAAAAGCACTTATAATAGTGGAAATAAATTGTGTCGGTTGTTAAAGTAATAAAGTTAATGTCTTGTTGTAGGCCTCCTCGGAGATATTTTTTTAGTGCAAAAATATTTTAAGAATATTTGTCTCAGTGTCCAAAATAAATGTGAAAATTATTTGAAAGCGACAGACCATAATTTTAGAATTTATTTTAATAAATTATATATTTTTCAGAATTTATTCATATTTATAATATTTGAAAATTTTATTTGTGAAGCTTTTCGCAAATCCTTATTAGGCAAATCGAATATAATGAGGAAATTATTCTCGATAATCTCGCATCACAAAAAATTTAGTTAAAATTTCTGCTTCTTTAAAACATTCTGGAAATTTTGAAGATCAAAAAATTCAGAATTTAAGAAATATTTTAAACAATAACCCATGATGGCTCCCTTAAAGAGACGAAAATATTGTATTTCGAAACAATTCTTATATCCAGCAATTATCTTTATAGTCATAAATCGGAGTTGAACTGGCCAGGAACGCATTTCATTTGCCGAATTGCTTATTTGAATAGAAAGTTTATTGGCAATGAACCCATAAACTTGCCTATTGGGATATTCATTGTGGGTGGTCTCTGTAGTAAGAGGACGCCAACAAAAACTTTCCCTAAGGCACAATAACGGATATAACGATATATATGATGGCGACTATAAGGTTCAAAATCTCTTGTCGAACACCAAACACATTACGACTCATTCATTGCTTTTACATCGACTTTAATGAAAATGAAGAAATCACTTGCAAGGCGGAGCATTCTACCTTCCTTTTTTTACTTCGATTCCCAACAATTTCTTAGGCATTCGTTTACTTTTTCAGCACCTATATGTTTCGCCAACAATTTTGCACAATTTATGAACCTCGTTTTGGAAATATTTTCTTTCATTCTTTATTCATGCACGTTTTCGACTGAACCTAGCATTAATTATTAATAAGAAATTTTTTTTTTCATTGAACTATTGCTCCATTATTTCTTAGTCCAATAATTACTGCTTAGAGTGAGGCATATTAATGATGAATTCATTTCACTTTGGGACAAAATCTAAATCTAATGCAACTTTTCTTCAAATTAATAATAATAAGCAATTTATCCTATATTTTTTAACAGGTTTAATAAGAGTTCAGTCAACTAGCAAATTTACAAACAATTTAATGCCAATTTTTCTTTCAATAATTATGGGAAAGATTTCCACTAGCAAATTCGTCGAAGTACCATGGTTCTATAACATCAAACCTGTCTAATGCGAGCACATCTGCTCGAGAAGTATTTATATTTCGACATCTGGAGCGAAATGCACGTGAAGGGACCGCTGCTGATCCTACTCTTATCATATTTTTAAATTTATTAATAATTCTTCTAAGCGATTTGCTGTTATGTTGCCGAAACCCATTCTAATTATAAAAATTTGGAGCGAAGGGCAAGTACCAAGCTATACTAAATTTACAGTCACCAATGGCAGTCGAAGAGAAAACCATTCTAATTATAAAAATTTGGAGTGCAAGTGAAAGCTATAGTAAATTTACGAAAACCTAATAATTCCAGAAGTACTTCGATAATTAGATGGATTGATAATTCTATTTAAGAATCATCTTATCACCAATTTTTATCATATTATCAGTACTTGAAATGAATTAATTTTAGAAAAATTACCAATTAACAAAGCAAGAAAAATCGCTTCCCTCGTGCAAGCACCGATTTTTACGAGTAACCGCCCAAGAATACCATTCCAGCTTTAAAACAATCATCATCCTCACAAGCTTTCGACAACAACCACGAACATTTCTGAACAGCCAGCATTTAAACCGTGTATTTCAGTGCCAATTAAAATTCGCGGAATCATTCGCCATTTTTTTTTCAAGAAATATAATTTGCCTTTGATGAAGAATTGCTTTAAAAACTCAAGAATAAAGAAACAAAATTTATGAACGAGCAAAAAGCTCATAAATATAAATTCAAACAGTTGTGCATAAGGCCAAAAAATAATGAGAAATTCAACGATGAAATTGAACGAGTCTAAATTGAGAATCTCTTTTAAAAGATTTTCTCTCAAAAAAATTATATAAAAATTTGATTAGAAATGTGGCACAATGATAGATAAAACTATAATAACTCAAAAAGCGATATGCGGAAATTTGTAATCATTGAAAAATCTGCTAATTTTCTAGAACGAGGAGCCACCATGTTACATTAAAACTACAGAAAAGAAATTTATTTTGCAATCAACCTATGATTCAGATCAATGAAATAAGACTGCCAGGAAGGAAGATTTCCTAAAAAATGAAAAAAATCCTTTAGCCTCAATTCCGAATTTTAATTATTGATATTATTGAATTTTTAATCCGATTACCTTTTATCATTCCTGGATTTTGGATATCGCGATTGTATTAGGATTCAATGACGAGGTTGATCCACGGATGATGGCTACTTGCAGATGAATTGATGATTCACTCTGCTAGTTAAATTTCGAAAATTTATATCATTTATTACTATCATCGAAGAGAGAAAATTTGAAGATCGCTCTAGAGACGTTAGAAGAAACTGGTGAAATACCGTAGTGATAATACTGAGGGCTGAATTTAATTTGAGGGGTTGCAATATGTGTATCGAACGGAAATTACACACATCGGTGATCGGTGTTCGGCGCCAAATGGTGATTTCTATATTTCAAAACGAATCGACGCCAAAAATTCTTCATATCCCCCATTCGTTGCATTACTGTACGAATAAATTTCTGAGTTATTTTTGCTCACCATTGGCACTTACTTTTTTCGCACACTTACTTACCTAATATGTTTCCCTATGTTTTTCCTATCAATATTAACATTTAACTATTCCATTAATCATTTAACCAATTTGCTAGTTATTAAAAGTCAATTGGCTGAGCAAAAATATTTTGTGCATTACTTTCATCTTTCTTTTCTACTATTCAAATTCACCAATTCGTTGTTAAATGCGCTCAACATTTCCCAAACAAATTTTGCTAACTAGTCGAACAGGTGAGTTGCTAGCAACACCTTGATTTTTGAGACTTTTGTTCAGTCCTGGAGGAATTTGAACTGCAGCATAGATGCTCTGATCACCACTGAATCATTCTATCACTTTATTCGGAAAATTCGGAAAATTTAAGCATTTTAATTTATTCACTTGCGTTGTTCTTACTTTTTAATAATTCAGTAAGTCGTTTTTTCCTTAAACTATTAATTAGCTAAATTAATTAATAAGTAACCTAATTTCAAACTCTTTGACGAAAATGTATAATTCGTTTATATTTTCTGATTGTCTGATGAAATCTATCGCTTAATATTGTAATACTCCATTTTATCTCATCAATATTTATTCATTTTTTATTTACATAAAAATAATAAATAATACAACTGACAATAACTATAACGAATATATAAGGAAGTGAACGAGTAATATTTGTAGTTTTTTTTCTTAAACTGGTAAATTCTTTATAGTTAGTTAGTTTTATCTAATGAGTTTTATCTAATGAATCTCATATGCCTCACATATTTATTATTGAGAAATTTTCTGAACTAAATCAAACAGCTTTTCGTGCATATTTAATGGACAGAAATGAATGAATATCCAAAATATCCAAAAAATAAAGGTGCTCAAACTTTTAGTACGTTAATGGTACTTATATTATTTCGTTATTTATATATTGAAATTGCAATACTTTGATAATTGACTGCGTGAAATCTAAAAAAAACTTTGTGGGAAATGCGAACTATATTTATCGATGAATTTTCTCAAACGAAAAAGTTTTTAGACTAAGAATTTAATTAATTTAAATTTACCATTTTCTTCGTTAAATAAATTCAGCAGTCTTTTAGACTTTACTTCATACGATTTGTAAAGACTTACAGCAGTTTTCTACTCAACAAAACGCCTTTACTTTCGAATAATCTAAAGTTCAACAAAAAAATACAGATTTGCTAATTGGTTTCCTCATTTGCTAACAGGTTTATAACAAAAATTTCTCAAAATTTTCCAATTTCCAATTTTAGATTGGACTGATTTTCGCTTGATTTGATAAATAGTGATTTCCTCACGAAACAACAATCTGATCTGTGATTTGTCCTTCTATGAACATAGAAAAGTGGCAAAAAAAAGGCAATGAAATGGCAGATTAAGAAAGCCAAATAGGTTACCACTATAGACTTATTTAATAATTGATGGTGTCCAAACCATCGGGCGTTTTTTTTTTTTTTCTGTGTGTGAGTGCTGTTTTGCATCGAAGGGCAGCCGGTTGATGTGCTTCTTTTCTTTCTTGCTCAGGACTTCTTCATAATCATTTTTCTTAACGTTCCTTTGCATCATTTTTCTACTGAAATTCTTCTCTTTATTCGTTATTATTATACTTAAACCGTAATTTATGAAAGTTATAAAAGAATAATTTTTATAAAATTCCTTAATGAAATGGAAATATAGAAAAATAATATTGGATTTGCGGTTATAATTTTTTTGCCATGGCTTATCACTTAATCAGAAATTTACCACTTTCTAAATTTTTAAATCAGAAGATTTTCTTTATGATTTGAATATTTTTTCGCTTTTCAATCAGATTATTTATGATATTTTAAATCACTCCCATTAAAACAATTCTTTTGCAGCAAATATTTTCTTTTAGCTCTGAAGCCACACCTCACTCTCCTGGATCTAATCCAGTCGCTCTACAATGAAATTTATTAGCTTTCTAACTTACTGACAATTGTTTTTGAAAACTTAAAATATAAATAATTTTATGAATAATTTTTACCTGAAAATACAGAATATAAATGAACAAATTTCTAGCTACTGTTATGCGATATTTAAATCATTTTTTTCAAAATCTGCTCCTCTAGTTGATCAGACCAGGCAAATTTTGCTAGGGAGCCGCTTCACGATAAAACTACAAATGAGTCACCAGCGCAACCCGGATTTTTGATAGACAGGTTTATTCTTATCGTCACTGCAATTGGCGCTCCGAAAATTTAAATCACTGAATTAAGATTTTAAAAAAATTTCTTTTATTCATTGTCGTAAGATGCACAATTTTTACCCAATGAAGATAATTTTTTTCTGAAAATTAGCTCGAAATAGAAGATTTAAATTGTTGTATGGCTAAAAATATGAAATTTAGCTTTTAAAAAGACCAAAAAACTATTGAAAATAGTCTATAGCGATCGAACGCGAAGAGCTGAAAAGAAAAGACATATAGAAAAAGAAACTACTTGATTATTAGAATAAACAAACCGTATGCTGATCGCAAAACCTGGACATTAATCTAGAAAATTAGTTCATTTGTAATCGAGAATTGCCTCGGTTCATTTTAATTCATTTTTATTACCATATAGTCACCGCATATGCAGCTATAATATACAATTTTCAAGAGGTTCCAACAAGTTCATTTGTTAAAATTTAAATAAAATTTTTCTTCTTTACCACCGAAAAACTGATCAATAATAACATTACATCCGTTTCGACCATTTTTGTTTTTGTAACTCTCGAAAAAAAAATAATATTTTAAAAATAAAATCTGTAAATCCAAAAAATCCAAAATATTTGAGATTACTTAGTCTTATTGATAATGGATTCAGATTATTGATTATCTGAATAGATTTTATCATTATTGAATCAGAATCACTACTAAAGAAAAACTTTCACATTCTATTCATTAAATATGAGAAAGCTCATGAAGATCGGACCACGCTTCTAACTGTAGCGATTTGCCACTCTTTGCTATAATATGAATTGAGCAAACACTAAGTCTGTGAATTTTTTTATTTTACAATAAAATCTTATTAAAAAAATTTTTCATGGAATTCTTAATCACTTCTACTATTGCTTTTTTTTTGCTTGCATTTTTCTGGTTTTCGATTCATTGAAAAGCGAAAAAGTTCCGTCGTATTTAGTGAAAAAAGTTCTGCTTTTAGCGATGAATATGTCAGATATCCATTCTTTGTTTAAGGCCAAAGTACTGTCTTTTAAAACTTAACCATTTTGTTAATTCAATATCGCCTTATTAATCAATTGCGTAAATTTCTAATTTCTTTCTTCAAACTCTTCTTAAAGCGAATGACAATATTCAATGATCTGATTTTTAGGGGAATTCTAATAAATGAAAATAATTTCTGTTAAAAAAAACAGAATTTGTAGAAAGAACAAATTTCTTTGATATTTGAGTGCTAAACGCAGCTGCGAAACTCTCGAAAAAAATGACTGCGATTGGAAATGCGTTGAATGCGTTAATGTTAGAATAATAAAAAATCATTTTATATACATAACACCTCATTTGCAATAATCGAATTAATTTTTGTTTTCTCAGTACTTTTTTTATAGTTTTGATTATTCATTTTTTTTGCTATTTTTGGTTAAATTAACTTTTCTGACCAAGCAAATTTTGCCAGAGAATCATTTGACAATAGAAATTAGCAGCACCATCTGAATTTTCTTAAAAGACAAGTTCATTCCTGTCTGGAATAGAACGCAAAAAATGAAAGCGCACTCCATTGAGTCCGTACTTTTTTTTTTAAGAGTTCTTATTACTGGTTAAACTCGCTCCACTGACTTGTCGCATTGGGCAATATGCCAGAGGGTCCCTTGGCGATAGAAGCCGGATTTTGCTCCTATACAGGTTTACTCCTGTGCGGAATCGAACCTCAGCATCGGCACTCCAAACTGAGCAACAACCCACTGAGCCCAATCTATTCCTTTTTTATTTTTATTTATTTTTGTCTTTTTTATTTTAAAAAAAGAATTAATTAACATTCGCAATATGCAGTAAACAGCTTATGCTAGTTGATAATTTGATAATTTTCAGCCGTCTTTTTTTCTCTTTTTTTTCAATGCAATATAACAAAATATCCTTTGAAATGAAATTTCTATTTCCATCATGAAAATTATATCCGAATTTATCACTTAGAATATTAGAAAGTAAAATTTGTCATCAAATTTATTAAATTTCAATACATTGAATCGTTGATGCAATCCTGGAATCTTAAGGGATGGATAGTATTTCGAGTCAGCCAAATTAATTTTTATGTAACAAGTACTTTTCTCTTTTTATTGCTTTCAGATTGTCATTGTATAATTTTTCAATGGGAGCACTATTCATGGGAGCGAAATGATGACTTCAAAACTTACTGTAATTCTATGGCAATTCTATAGTCGAATGGAATGTTTCTTCTTAGCTTCTGTTCGTTAATATAAGCAAACTTACTATTAATGAAATCCGAGTGAAGCTGAGATATCCTAACCTGGTTCTTCGCACCTCAAATGACTCCCTGATGAATGTTATTAAAAGAAGATGGATGGCCATATTTTCTGTTAATGTATTTCTGATTTATCTCACTTCACCAAATTTCATTTGCGATGCCTTAACAATCATTGTTTGGGTAGCTGATGATCCATCTATGCATCTATCTCCTAACGGCTGTCTGGGTTCTCTCTACAGTAATCAGTTGAATCGCTCATTTCAAAAGTGGGGTTTGCTATAACATGAACATATTGCGGCAAAAAAAAGCATTTCGCATAAAATAATTAGGTCAACAATCTGTAATACAAATAAAACAAACAGTTATAAATTATTCACATAAATTTACCATGAAACGAACGTTCTTTGCAAAAATCTGTCAAAAATTTAACTTTCAAGTAATTTTTCACTGAAATTGTCTATACTTTAGCTTAACTGAACTGAATGCTGCCCACAAGTACAAAATTTAATAAAAAAATTTAATACTCTCATGTATTGCCTGAATAACCAAATATTATACATTGTTCATGTGCAATCAAAAAATATGAAAAGTATGCGTACAAGCTACTATCGTCAGAGTGGCGCCTAAGACATTTTTTATGCCTTTTTTGTGGTATATTACACCCATCGGTCGTATAAATCACATTTTTTTCAAGCTATTTCAAGAGAATGGCAATCTATTTTCTTTTCTAAAACCCCTTAATAATTCTTGTAGAGGGAAATAGGATTATTGCATGACTTGGTCGTTGACTTACTCTCAATGGCAACCGTTTCGAATTTTAGTTATATCTACTATTAGATCGATTCTAATTTGTTAAAATGTTTTCCATGATAATCCCATAAGAGCTGACGAACATGTTAATCCTATAAGATTGGCGAAAGGATGAAAGAAGCTTAAGGCCTAAACCTCTTGTGAAACAATGTGAAAGCCAATTTTATAGAGGTAGAACTTCTTAGGACACATTTGCGAAATCATTATTCAGCATTCTGATGAATAGTGAGAATGTGGATCACCGAAATTATCCAGAATATTTGGCTATTTTAACCACTAGTAAATAGCTTCGAAAACTTGCCAACCAGATGGCTTATTCTTCACTTTATCACTTTATTATTTGCGAATTAAATATCAAAATGAAAATTTTATTATTTCTTTTCAGAAACTATGTTGGAAAATTTTGTTTGAAGGCATGAAAATTTGTTTTAAATGCAAATTTTACCATAGTTTATAATAGTGCAATTAATTATTATAATTCATTATAAACTATAATTCATTATAGTTTTCATAGTTTGAAAAATCCATAGATTTGAAAGATATTTATCGAATTACTTTTTTCGAATTAAATGAAAAGGTTACGATTTAATAGAAAAACTAATTCTTCGAAAATCCGGATTAGCGAATTTCTTCAATCCCCAATTGACTCTCTGGTAAAATTTGTCTGGTGAGACAAGCCAGCGGCGAAAGCTGAACCAGAAACGATGAAAGCTTTTAGAAAAATTAAAATAAAAATATATATTAGATAAAGATAAGTTGACAGTTACTGCAACCAACTTAACCGTCATACTTGTTTTTCGGCTTTCGAGCTTAATATTATGGAGGAATATTGAAATGGGTGGTCATCAGTGGTAATCTATAATACTTTTTCCCACATAGGAAATCAGTTTATTTTATTTTCATGAATGTGTAACATTATTTTCAGTCAGTGACAGCATTATCTGTCGATTTCTTTTTGGCATTAATAATGGCTTTTAAACTCTTTTTCTTCATATTCTATATGGAGCGGAATTATCACTTTACGCATTGTGATTCTTAAATTCCTAGATTTGATACAAATTTGTTATTATTGCTTTTATCACCTGTGCTTCTATTTCAAAAGACTCTCTGACGAAAGGGTCTCATTTTCATAGCCAACAGAAAGGATTTAGCATGAAAAGATAAGCGCTGCAAAAAAAAGCTAACTTTTTTTGGCATGACCAGTTCAACGAGTACTCTCCCGATCGGGCCCTCCCTCCTTCTCTATCATCATTTGCAAGTCTATTTATAGCCGAGAACGGATATCTAAGCCTCATCACTTAGCCGCAAAAACAACACTCGACCAATCCTTAACAGCCAGTTATTATTATTAAAATATTTTGCTAAACATAAAATGGCATCTTTTCTTTCATTTCATGATGTTTCTATAAGCTATAGAATTACTTTACTAATTTACTAATTACTAATTTAATTATTAATTTTTGAAAATGGTATATACTATAGTTTAGTGCAGTAAAAGACGTTAGCAAAAAATGTAAAATTTGAATTTTGCCAATTATTTTCTGACCTTTATTTAGTGCTTTATTGCTATGTACATAAATTAACTTATAATATGCGCTGATAAAATGAATAAATTATCCTAAAATGTAAGCGTAACTGCTTTTCATCTATTATAGCTCGAATGAAATAATACCAAAATTTCGCTACAAAATTTTGTTGTAAGGATGAACGAATTCTAGAATCATTTCTGGCTCATTTCGTTATTGGATTCTCTTATTAGTCATTTTCTTTATAATTCTTCTTAAATTAGCCGGAAGAAGCTAGTTATTTTAGATATTCTAGAATAGATGGAACTATGATCAGTCATCATCATTGGTCTTCCTAAGTAGAAAAATAAACTTTCTGGTTTCACTGATTCTTTGGTTATACACTGCCTTCGCTATACTGCCTTCTCTATCTTTTCATTACTAGAGGCAGTTGAACGATTTTTGCCTCGATTATTTCGAGTATCAACTCCTCTTGAAACCAGCCTCTCGAAAAAATCGCATTAAAATCCAGAAAGTGCTGAGCGATTACCTGCAATTCTACTCTCAAAAGATTCCCGGGCTATATTGGTTTCAATCGCCGATAAGAAAAACTTACCATTGTTGTTTCACATCACTTTTTAGGATGAATGAGTAAAATTTCAGCTTGTATTTTCGCTTGTTTTTCGTTCATTGGCCAAAATATTGAAGCATTTTAAACAATTTCCTGGACGAAACTGAATTATTTGATATTTGATAACTTGTGCAATTTTTGTACCACATATTATACTATACAATTTCAATTTAGTAGAAAAAACTTCATATATTTTTAATGAAAAAGTCAATATTTAATAATTGTTCTTAATTTTTATGCTCGTCAAACAATATGTTAAAAGTTTGTTAAAAGTTTTTTTCATTGTTAAAAATTAGGGTAAGTGGATTTGAAGACTCTTATGTCCTTCAGAAAAAAGCTGAAGAGCACTGATGCGTACAAATATTATTTGTGCTTTCCATCTAACTAGGCATTTATTTATTAAAATCTTAATTACTATTGCCATATAACTTTAAAAAATCGTATAAGTAATATTTCACGATTAGCGAGAATGGAAACAAATTTATCTGAAATTCTCATTTCAAAAGGATCTATCGAATATTTTACCACCAGTTTTTTCAACTAATTTTGCTTGGTTTTGTTTAGAACGAAAGTAACCAGCATCGGTTGCATAACGCTGTCTTGAAACGAGGGAAAATGTTACTAAAAAAAGATGAAATACGCATGGCTGCTGTTGTGAATTCACCTGCATTTTTCTGTTTTTCTTGTAAGTTTTATAAAAAATGAAATATTTTGTTCTTTTTTTTTGTAATTTCCTATGCTTTATGAAACATGAAATAAAATAATAATGAAATACACTTCACTTTTATTTTCATTCATTTAATTCGTCTAGAAAAGCTGATTAAAGTGTTACGGTGTTGACATTTTTTTAATTTTTAATCATAAAACTTACCTCCAATTTTCAATCAATGCTTAAACAAATAAATTAAAAATTTTACATGTCTAAGCACATAAATTTTGTAAATTTTTGTTTTTTGTAAGCAATATTTTCCAGTTTACGACCAAAAATTGAGGAGTCAAAATTTAGGGAATGGCTCAGTGCATTGTGTTGTCTTTATTTCAGAGCGCTAATGCTGGAGTTGTACTCTCAGCAAGAATAATAATCTATTTTTCAAAAACCCAGATGGCGATTTGCTTATACCTCTATCTATAGCCAAGTGGTCCCTTAGCAAAATTTCGCCAGCTTCGACGAATTAGTGAAGCGAATCTAACCAGAAATGATGAGCGCTTTTAGAAAAAAATTTCTGCTTTTAACAAAATAATTTAAACATCGACTTTCATCAAATGTTTTGCATAGTGTTAAATTCTGTGAAAGAATTGAGAGAATTTATCAAAAAATCCATAAAATTTAAAAGTTTAAGCTAAAGTTTGATGAAAGAATTAAGTCTGCGATACATTCTATTTTTATATTATTTTTAATTATTTTTTTAATTCTCAAGAAATTTACTTATTTTTGGCATTCGCTTAGACGCTGTTTTTCCAGACGAATTATTTTTTCTTAAAGGATTAAATCTATTCAAAGATTAATTATAATAGAAATGAAAATAGAAAGTTGAATTTTGAAATTTTTTTTATTGAATTTTCCGTTTCGACGACGCGTAATTTTATCACAAAAATGAAGAAAAACAGTGAATGACGAATTTGATTAAATATATTAAATCAAAAAGTGCGCATGAAAATAAATATAAATGAAGTTCACTTCAAGTTTGCTCGTAGAAAAAGTATAGTTGAACTTTGAATGAAAAAGCTATTTATTCGAATGGGTGTAAATGGGGACAAAATGGCGACGAACTGCGACAAAATAGCTGCACCAAAGGTATTCCCTATGATTGTGAATATTAATTTTAAAAAAGTTTTCGTAGAATCGATCGTAAATACTCAGCTATAGAAAATTTTTTTTTGTTTTTTTGCCGTTAAGAAACCTTATTTCTTTGTCTCTTTCGATAAATAAGTAAGCCTCTTCGTTTAAATATCTTTTCTCGCTTATTTCTTAAGTTCAATTCGAGAGCATTTCCATTTGATTGCCGTCTTCTTCTTCTTCTTCTTTATCCTTTTTTTTGATATTCGTAGTCTCCTTTGGCAAATATTGCTTTCCTTGATTTATTGCGATCATTTGGAGAATCTTGATTTTGTTCATTTTTGGAATCGGTCGTCGTAACCACGCCTTGATATCACGGTTTTTTTTTCGTTTGGTTTTAACGAATATATCCCTTTTATAGTAAAATTGTTTTGTTATGCTTTTTACTAAATCGAATTCAAAAGCAGAAGAATGATAAGCAAATAAAAAAGAGTGTTGGTACACGACAATAATAATTTGATTAGATTAATAATGCAAGAGAATAATATTAATATTAATAAAGTAATTTACAAGCAATGTTGATAGATGGGTGATTGCTCTCATTTCGTATAGCTCCCATATTTAGTGCTAAGCTAACAATTTTCGGATAGTACTAGTGACCCGGCTATATTGCTACCGCCAAGTGACTACTATGTTAGGAAGAATAATTCTTAAAAATAGACAGTTTGACCAGAAATGATCACTTTTCACTAATCACTTTCTCAAAACTTTAGACAATTTAAAATTGGGTTCAAATTAAACCCAAAGAAAGTGTAAAACCAAAAAAATTTGAAGAGAAATCTGTGCTTAAATACTTTTTGGATTGTTTTCTTCAGCAGGTCATCTCATCCGAGTAATGCTGACAATCACCTGGAGTTCTACCGCCAAGTGATTCTCTAACAGGCTATCTGGTCAGACGAGTTAGTGGAGAATGCTAAATGGAGATGGTGAGTGGATTTAAAAAGAATCCTGACATGCATATTTTAGCTAACCAATCGCGGTTATGTCGTAAACTCAGCTTTTGATAATTTAATCGAGGCAGTAATAGCGAGCGAAACTACTTCTAGCACCATTCGAATAAAATCGCAAGTGGTGATTGCTAAAAATACATTATATGCACCATGGGGAATCCAAATTTAATGACAAGCTTAATTCTCAGATTAGCGATATATTAATACATTTGAATCTTCTATAACTGACAATGCACACTTATATGAAATAAAAATATGAATGGTGAGAAGCGAGAAATTCTCGTTGCTATTCGCATTCCTTTAACAAGCGAAAAGGTGGTGAAATGAGGACTAATTCGTCCATTTCATGAAAATGTCTTCATTATTTCGTTTTGACACAAATCATTCAGATCAGCTCATTTCTCAACTCATATCTAAGATTCTAAATAATGTTTCAAATGCAAAATGAGTCTCAAGAATTCTCTTCAAATTCTCTTCTTTTATTTATTTCATTTTGAAAATAGCACAGCTAATCGCAATTATTTTCTCAGCATAGGTTATATGAAATATCAAATTTTTCAGTTGAAATAACATCCAACTTACTGAATAATTCAGCACAACATTTTTGTGGTTATTAGGCAAACATAAAATATCTTCTTTAGTCATCTTTATAGGTATTTCGACCATCGCTTTTATGATTATACATCTAATAATACTCGAAAGATTCATTCCAGTGCTTTCTTGAATTATTCTTTTAATAATGATGTGTAATAATCGCCGTTGATAGTTTTATCGACAGATTAGCCCGACAATAGGAATCCCTCAGATTCTTAATAGCTTAATATTTACTGGATCAAAACTTATGTCGAACTGAAATACTAAATAGTATTATTGAATATTTTGTTAATCTTATGATTTTTTTTGCGAAAATTTCAGACCAAGGAAATATCAAATGCAAAAATCACAGTTAATAAAAAACTCTGAAATTTTTTTACTTTAAAACTTCATTTGTCGTGTCTATAAGTCATAAGTTATAACTAAAGAATCTTTCATTAAATTAAATTCTTTCTTAGCAACTAGTGATTGTGATTTTCTATGTTTTCCAAGGGCAAGCCTTAAATTATCCAAGATTGTGATTTGTACTCTACTAATTGGCTTGCCGAGGGTCAACAAGCTTAGTTGATTAAGGAGTCGGATTAATTAGATGTAAATAAGAACCTGGCCCCTCGACAGCTCCCAATACTTGTTGAAAAAATCCGAGTTATATTGATGACATATCTGCTGCTAATGTGATTCTCTGGTGAAAATTTCTAAAGGTGCTTGAAATCGGACCTAGAACCCTGAAATGCCCTAAAATAATGAGTTCTAACCACTTAATTGTCTCGTTCACGAATTTCCTAAATTTGTATTTTCCCATGAACTATTCCAATAACATTTATTTGTGTTTTTTTAGATTTTAACATCGATATTCAAATAAAAAGTATTTTCGCTTTCGAACTTCGCGACCAAGCAAGTTTTTGCAAACAAATTTGTTTTTTAAATTTAATCATCGAGATTTTCATGTAATAACTTAACTTTAGAGGGGTAAAAATTGTACAAATTCTTCATCAATTTCACTTCCAACTGACTTATTTAAAGGTTTTCTTCTGCGTTTCTATCGCAAATCATCCATATCACAGATTTCATCTTTTCTTTCTCATAAATTTCTTTTTCTTCCAGCAGTATTTATCATTTTGGAGAACTCAGTTTATTATTAGTTGGAGGATCTTATGGACCTTACTCGATGAATAGCATAAATGAGTCCTCACTGAGATTTTATTTCATTCTTTGATTTACTAGCATAAGTACAGAAGCTATTTGGAATTTGATCATTTGAGGGAGAGAGAAAAGTGCTCAAGTTTTTCACATATTTTTTTTCTCTCCACTCATAAGCCACATTCGATTTTTCTAATTGAAAGCCCCGCTTGTAGATAACACCGTAACCGGAAAATCACTTGAAAATTAGAACTAAAGTAATATAATAGAAACATCTAGCAGCACGTTAGATTGTTCAAATTACTCTACCGATTTTTAACATTAACTAATTTTAAGATGAATGGTGCAAATACATATTCACTGTTTTACAAGTGATAAGAAAATCAATTGAAGCGCTTCTAAAAAGCATTATCAATTTAGTAATAAAGTTAATTATTTAGCAAAAGTGCAAAAAATTCTTTTCAAGGCCACCATGCTCATTAACAAAGAAAAGTGTTCAACTGCGAATGGATTTTAATAATTAAGAAGAGAATGAAGACATCTAAGATATGAATTATTCAAAATAAATCACCAAACGCATATGGTTTTATGTTTTTAAATACGATCAATCGACTGTTAACGAATTAAAGATTTCCATAAGCCGACGATCAGTAATACTCGTTAAAAGCAAAAAACCAAAAGAAAAGTCTATCAAAAGCGCTAATTATATGAAGCTTTTACGTTTAAGCACCACTAAAAAAATATGTTAGAATACTTTTCAGAAATTCTTGAAAAAACGCATGTTTAATAAAAGAAGTGATTTTTGAGGGGAATGGATTGTTAGCTAGATGATTAGAAAATTAGATTTTTCTTTCTGATTTTATTAGCACATTTTGACGAATCTATCGCCAAACGATCCTCGAATGGTTAAATGGTCTCACGAGAATAATCAGTGGAGTAAGCGAAGCCAGAAATGAAGCGAACGTTGGTAGGAAAAAATACCGAAATATTAATTAATAAAGTTTATCGTACTAATGAATTAATGAATTAAATAAATGAAAAATTTTATTATCCAACTAACCAAATTTGATAATAAAAATCATGAAAAGAAAGTTAAATCTTTCTCGTATAAATGCAGCAATTTTATTAAAAAGCGATAAAAACGTCTCGTTATCAATCGTTATCAGTCTTTACGAACTATTTGTGATACATTTTATCAATTTTTATTTTTTTTTGTTATTAATGTGATGCTTACATTCTTTTAAAATCTTTTAAATGAATAAAAGAAATATCTCAGATATGATATGACTAATTCGTATAAAAATAAGTGTATGCATGCTAAGACAATTATTTAAAGCAAATCAGTTTCAGTCGAAAAGCCGCAGAGATTCTTTCGATGATCATGGCAGGTGCCATAATTAGCATAACAGTTGTAGCCAAAAAGCAATTGGTCTGAATCGTTTTATTCTCATTTGATAACCATTAAATACACTAAGAATAATGTGAATTTCGCTTTTTATGATGGCTTTTTAAGTTTTTTTTCAGTAAAAATTCATTTTTTTCAAAAGTTTCGACTATTTTTATTTATCTTCGATTTAGAAAGATTTAATTTAATTTTTAAAAAAGAAGAATAAATATTCTTGAGAAATACAAAAATAAAAATGAAAAAAGTGCTAAATAAGAGTCGATCGATTTGAAAAGAACAACACAAAGCATAGCTTCAAAGAAAATTTCTGATCCCTATTTTTTTGTTGCTTTCCAGGATCCCATTGATTAATAATATCCTCCTCAAGCAATATGACGTCCATCCGCATATATTTATTATATTGATTCTAATATATCGTTTTCATTTAAATGTTGCTTAATTGTTTAATATTCGCCTTAGGGAAATTTATATGGTCCGACATGCCAGCGAACGAGCTTAACCAGAAATAAAAAATGCGCTTTTAGGGAAAAAACTCGATTTTTCATGAAATAGCCAAAAAAATTGGATAAAATTGGAAAAGTAGAACATTAATTTGACATTGATTTCGAAGATTTTCGCACTGCTATTTCTTATTTTATGTGGAAGTACGATTTTTTTCAATTCATATGCAGCGATTTTACACAAAGTTTAGTGTTATAGTTATAATTTAATAGATTTGCCTTATTATAGATTTAGAGCTGGCACTCATGAATAAACCACATTTTGCTTCTGTTGGTAACAAAAGATGTTGGTAGCCTGATTTGAATTGCTTAACTAGAAGCTACGATTAAGGGAGACAAATGCGGATTTATATCGTTGTGATCTAGCCATTCTCCAGCTCATTGAAATGAATCCTAAGAATCAGTAGAACCAGCCAAATCAGAAGTGATGAGTGCTGTTAAGACGAGAATTAAATAAAAATCTTTCAATGTTCATAAATTAGATTTGGTTCTTTTATTCATAAATTCCGCCTTTTTTAAATGAAATAATGTTTATTTAATTTGTTTTTCCATAATTTCTTCTTAAATTCACATTGAATTAGTCTTATTCTTCCTCTCTTTTTTAACTTTTATTTTGTTTTATCAAATTTTATTTAATGTAAACAACTGAAATAATAATTGAAAGTTTTGATTTTCATTTCGCTTTTCTCAGATTATTTTTTCCTTTAAAATTTTATGAATGAAAACTTAAAAATTATTAGCGATAATAGAATCTTTGGTTGACTTTTTCAATTTTCTTATATAGTTTGAACGAATAGTTGTGAAATTAAGGATGAAAATAAATGCAAAAATTTCTTGTTATTCTCTAGCAGCTATACGATTTTCCTTAATGCGAACTACGAACTACAATGCATTTCTGTTCTGCTCAACTTTACCTGACTAGAATGCATTGTACTCTTAAATCTGGATCATTGCTTCGGAATTTGTTAAACTTCGATCAGAATAAGCGGTAACCAATATGTCCTTCTCGTTAAACAAGTAATCGAATCATATAGGTTTCGCATATGGGTTTTGTGATACTCAGACCTTGGGAAAAATTGCATGACCTTGCTTTGAGAGTAATGATTTTCTTTTTCATAAATAATCGACGATTTGGTACCTGAAGTCTGGCAGGTTAGTCATAATATAAACATATCTTCATGTGACTAATTTTCTCTAAAGTTGAATGAGAATCAACTGAAATTAAGACCAATTAACTAAAAATATTTAAAAAAGAATGAGCAAATTATTTCGATTAGGAGCAATTATGAATCCTTTAGCATCCCTTTCAAGAAAAGTCCTAGATAAGCATTGCTTGAAACGATTGATGGCTTAAATAGAGCCTTTTTCTCAGAAAAAAACTAGTAGAAAATTATTATTAAATGAAATCACTGAATCATTTGTTGGTTGTAATGTAAAAAATTAATTAACGATATTGGAAATGGATATGGCGTGCAAAAATTGAAAAATATTGCAGGAAACTATCTCAAAAAATATTTAATTAAGTCAAACAGTGCAACCAAAAATTAAAGATACTCTGGGAATTCGAAATTACCACGGGTTTAAATTCCGCCTGTTTAATTCTTATCAGTGATCACAACTTCATTATTACCATTCAGAAATAAGAGATTCAATTGTATTTTTGAAATTAAATATTGCATTCATGCATCGTATATGGAATTTTCATATATATTCATTCCAAAACTGGATTTTATGAATTTTTAAATTAAATTACAGCATTTAGAATATCGCTAAAATAAAACATATATGGCCAATGTTCTTCGTGACCATTATTGTTCCAAAGATGCAAGCGAGGCAAATCCAATTTCCAAATAGCATTTTATGAGTTCAATATTTGATAATTATTAGTTTTTAAATATTTATCAACCAAATAATGTACTTATTATATTAGATTATATTAAAAATATTAAAAAATAACATAAAATTTGTGATATTTCTGACAAATTAATAGCATCAAACCACTGATTTCATATATATATATACTTCTATTTGATTTGATTGTTCGAATTATTTTTTCTGTCTTTTCTATTTTCATCATGATTTATAATATTCTTTTTGGATGTTTTCCACATAATTTTATTTCTATTAAAATGACTTTTCCATGACTGAAAATTTACTAAGCGAATTTTAATTTTTTTATAACTTTGCTTAATCTTATATTAATACCAATTAAAAAGGTTTTGCATTTGTAGATTCTTCAATTTTATAAGCAATGCGACTTGTAATTTTAGCTTCTGACTTTTACTTTATTTAATTAATATTTTAAATGAATGTTTAATATAAAATGGCTTGCAAAATTTTATATTTTCTCATTTCAAAATCGTGAATTTCGAGTTTATTTCTTCTTCTGAAATTTCTCCTAAAGTTTCTGATACCAAACGAAAAATTCATTCATTTCCATTTTAATATACAATTAACTTTTCATTTTGGTACCATTTTCTCGGAACAAAATTTTACAGGAAATTAGTGAATTTATTTTCGTTATTGAGTAAACATCAACATTAAGTAAGGTATTTCACTTAATTGTTTAATTTGATTTGAATTGTTTAATTTAATTTGATGAAATCGCTTAATACTAATGATTTTATGAATTTTTTTAAACATATATCATAAAACATTGGTTCTATGAAATTTTCTTGCATCGATTGTCGCAGTCTGTTTTCTAATTTTTCTACTTTTTTAACATCTTTTTCCAAATTTTTCGTGTTTTTGAAAATGTTGAAATACCATTGAAGTTTCGACTGAATTAGTCTAATTAATTACTTCACTTGTTTTCGAACTCTAATAGAATCAATTATTTTTCTAATTATTACCTAAGCCAATGGTCGTCTGTTTTGTAATGTTGTGAAGATGCTTTTCCTCCGCAAAAAAATTGTAAAGATTCAGTCATTCATTTTATATGAAGAAAGGTGAAAAAGTGCTGGCTGATAGTTGTTGTAAAAGCTTGAATTATGCTCATTAGAGAGGAATACTTTTTTTTTGAAGAGCGTTCACCTAGTTTGATTGGCTTCGCACTGGACAAATTCTGCTAGAAAGCTACTCGGCTGGAAGCAAAGGAATAAAATGAATATTGCAATCACTTTATTATATTATGAATTAAATACTTGTCATGAAAATAAATGAATTAACTGTTGCAAAGGCTAATTAGTTCGTTTTTTTAAGATCAATTTCTATTTTCTTCATTTTTACAATAAATTACAGCCTTGCCAGTAATGGCAAAAAGCCTCATCATAAGGCTGATTTTAAAGGGTTAATGCCTGTAGCATTGGTTGTAATCAGATTTAAGAATGGTTTCAAATGACGAGATTGAAATTTTGTCTTTGGTATAGAATCGTGATTTATATTTTGATTGACCCTAAACCCTAAGATTTAAGATATTTCAAAGGTCAAGTTACGATTTGACAATTTATTAAAATTTCACCATTCGTTTCAGACATTACATAAATTCTATTCGTTTTATTCATGTTATCACCATTTTCTATTCAGTTTTCTTCATAAATTTTTGTAAATTTGACTTTATTGATCATAAATTTCTATGTGAGAACGTTAAAAAATTGAAGAAATAAAATAAGAAATTGAAGAATCATTGAATCGACTGTTTTTTTCCAAGATTTCTGGTTAACCATACTCCGCTGGCATTCGGACCAGGTGAATTTCGATAGTCACTTAGCGATAGAAACACTGGCGGTTCTCCAGCATTACTCAGATTTTTGACTTGATTTTTGACTTGATTCGAATTTACTCGGATTGAAAGACAGACAGATTTATTTTCATGCGAAGAGTTGGCGCTCTGAAACGGCTAAACAAAATATTGTTCTAATCTTGCAAATAAATAATTTTCATAGATTTTTTTATTTTAAAAAAATCGTTTTTCCATATCAATTCCTGTTTGTATAACTTTTTTAAATTTTAATATGGAAGTTTGTTGCAATATTTCTGTAAATTCGACTTATTCTTCATTTTTCTTTGCACTTAAAGCGGTTGTTTTTTTTCGTTTTGTTTAATATTTTTATTTATTCAAATTATTATTTTATTAAAGAAATTTTTGCAGAAAATTCATTTAATGAAATTCTAAAATAAATTTTCAATAAATATTTTTTATTCAAAATATTTATTTATTTATTATAAATTCGTTTTATCAAAAAAATTCGCCTCTTTCACTCAATTTCATTTAAATTTTCATAATGTATTTATAAAAAATTTATCGAATTTTCGATATAAAATAAATAAATAAATCTTTGTTTAACACAAATATAAATACAGTATTCAAGAAGAGTGCGATTCACACGACCAAGTAGCCAACATAAACGGATGCACTATAGACGCGACGGGACTCATTAATCACCACACAAATATGTACTTACAGCAGACTTCCCTAGTACAACCAAATGGAAACAATAGTTTGTTTCGCTTTTTTCTTGAATTAATCAAATTCACCACTATAATTTTGTTAAAAATTATAGCTATAGGATATTATTAAGTATTAGTGGTGAAAACTATAGGAGTAGTTGTAAAAGCTTATAAGAAATTTAGTAAAAGTTTGAGTCACCAAATATACGACTTTCAGCAAGAAGTCAAAGTCGTTCTACTGAAGGTTCAGGGTCAGGTGGTCTGACACCGTCAAATTCATCGCAACAGTCGTCAAGTGCACAAGCCGTTCAGCACAGTCAACATGTACCACCAATGGGACAATTGAGTGTTGCATTACAACAAGCAACTGGTATTGAAGCACATTCATCGAATTTCCCATTTAATAATTCAGGTAAATTGGAAATTTATTAGATTCATTAGGCCTTTTTTTATTGGTCATATTTGTTAACTGCTAATCGACTTTAGGCTATTCTAGTGATTGACACAATCTTGAAAATAGAAAAAATAAAAAATTAGCCAGTCGAAAAAAATTCTAAGAAATCAGAGATCATGCGCATAAAAAATTTTTAAATAAAGCTTAAATGAGAAATTTCTGCTTCAAAAAATTGGAAAATTAATGATCTGATCTCGATTTTATTAACAAATTTCGCTGTAAACAGTTTTAATACCTGTTCATCTTCTTTTTTACTGTCCAAATGTCATCTCTGTCAAGCACGAAAATCAATTGTCAAATGTTGCCAAATTAAAATGCAAAAAAAGCAAATCGAAACTTTTTCAGATTATAGTACCATTGCCTTTTTTGTGGCACTCATTTATAGATCGGGTTTTTAATCTTATTATGCTTTTCTATGGTAATAAATTAAATGTCTCACTGAATGTTAATTATAACTTTCATCAGCGCACAAAAATTAAACCCCACAATACAATCAAGGCGACTACTTTAAAAGGGATTCACTAAAGAGGCATTTGGAAATAGAGATTTAGCCATTCCAAAATTAAGAATTTTATCAACAATAATTATTCATAAATTTATGATCAATTTGCCGTCAAATTTTTTTACTGAAATTTTTCTTTGGCAATAATCTCTTCTTTGTGTTATTAGATTGTTTCTGGGTCAGAAATTTAATAGTCGAATTATTAGCTCATTGGTCTTTGTGGTACTTTCAGTAGTTGAAATATTTATTCGAAACTTATAGTTTAAAAAAAAAAAGTTTTAAATAGCTGCCATACCTTTACTTTACCTTGATATACCTTGTTAGCGCTCAGCCTGGTTAGACTCGCTTCACTGGCTACTGTTACGATCAAAATTTTTTATCAGAGTTACCACCTGGAGATAGATACATAAGTGAGCTCTTCCGCTGGAGACAAGATCTGAAACCTGACTTCAATACAATAATCTGAACAATAAGAATTCTGCCTCTATCCACACATTCATTCAAAACTCTAAACAATTTATACCTTCAGATTTATTTTCATCATTTCCAACAAATCCGAACTTATTATCTTATCAAATGCGACCGGATCTGATGGGATTACCAGGATTTCGGGCGCCGAATGGTTCAACCATGAATTCGGTATTTTTCTTCTCTTTCTTGATCCAGTTTTTTTGAGACCTAATCTTCTTCAGCTATAACAATGTTCATTTTTGATATTTTCGAAAGTACATTTCTCACTTTAAATGCGAAATTTTGTACAAGATGCACAACAAAAAAAAACAATAATTTCGGATGACGATGACCTAATTCAACTCACTGATTTTCTTCCAATATTTTAAATCTTGCAAAAATAAAATCTAAGTTTATCAGTTTCTCGAGCACAGTGATCTTATCACCAGTCAATAGTAAAGTTTTGCGTTCGAAAAAATTTCGTTTTCTTATAAATTCATGAATAATATAATATTTTTACTTTGAATTATATAAGGCAATATAATAAAGTAAGAAAAAAATGAAAAAAGATATCGGAGATATTGCAAAAACCATAGCAATGAAATCTAATTTTTCGAAATTTTTATGATTTCAACATTTTTCAATTTTTTTAAAACGATAATTTCATAATTTAAATAATGAACAGAAAAAAAGAAATTTTTATCAATAAAAAGGCTAATTTTCTTCATTTTTTCCTAGAAACTTTTTTTTGAAAAAAAGTTTAGTTTAAATTTTATAATTAAGCATTAATTTAGCTAATAACAAAGCAATGATCATAACATATAACACAACATCAAAAATATTTTATTACTTTGCCATTTATCATTACTTTTTTTAAAAAAAACGAAGAAAAAGATATCGACGAAAAGAAAAATTAATTTTTCCTTAAATTAAATTAACCAATATGATTAGTTTAGCAAATATATGTAAAAAATTCTTTAACTGACATTTTTTTCTATAAAAAGGCTAGTTCGCAACAATATTTTACTTACTGAATCGAGCAAATAATTGAGAATTCGTTCTTCTTCGTTTTCATTTTTTTTTGCATGCGGTCATGCGTAGTTCGAATTTTTATTAAATAAATCGAAACAAGAATTGTCCAGGTTTTTTTATTTTCTAATTTTTTTATTTTTTCTTTTCAAAACGATTGAAAATTAATCTTGGCAATTAGCTTTATTTAAATTTTTCAATTTTTTAAGGTTTTCTTCAAAGAATTTCAAAAAAAAAATTATTAAAAGAAATGTTATTATTAAATAATTATTGAATTATCAAAAAATTATTATATATTAAAAATTTTGAATTTGAAAATTTTATTTTTTATTTTGTTAAGCATCAAAATCAGATTTTAAAATTTGAATTTCACCATAATTTTTCTTTTTTATTTTCAAAAAACCAGTTAATGAAAATCGTTAATCCGTTTCTCTTTTTTGTTTTTACGTTCATTTTTTCTTTTTTTTGATTTTCTTAATCTTTTCTAAATTTAATTTTCCAAAATCGAGAACTTTGTCTTATCACACAATTTGTCATTTAACAATCCTTATATATCAATATCATCATATATCAATCATCTCAAAATATTTTTTCTTTAAAAATATTATTTTATCCTTATTGAATAAAAGTGAGGATGCCGATGGAAAATCACCAATCGATGTATAAAGTGCTTTTTTTTCCGCGTTCGTTCGTTCTCATAAAGTGCAAAAAAATGTCTCTGGGTGGTACAATTGTTTACGAGGCAATTTTGGCGACTGGCACCAAGCCAGTCATAACTGGTCGAACGAATTCACAATGCAACAAACAACACATTGCTATCGACTGAATTCCTATCATCATCATCATCTCGAATTGCTTTCCTGTTTCTCATCCCCTAAAGCTTCCCCCACTCCACCTTTTAATAACAAGTATTCTTCTCTCAAATCAATTTCGTTTTTTTTCGGTCTTTGTATTAGTTGAATTTAATGAGCCAACCTTTGCTTATACTTACTAATTATCTATATAAGACTATCAGCATATCTCTTAAATTTTCATACACTAGAAGGAAATGAATATTTGTTTTTCTTTATAGAAGCACAAAAGCGATTTTAAAATTGCGAATAATTAAAAGAGGTACTAAAATTTATGAAATGAAAGTATCAGTTAAAACGACAAGATAATAAACCTTCAAAGATAAAAATAGCCCAGTGGATTGTTGCTATAATTCTGGACCGCTTCCACGGTCCTAGGGTTGCTCTCAAGGTACCCTGAAAAGAGGATCCATTTTTCAAAAATCAGAAAGACTTTTGGCGATACAATTTTATCATCAAGCGATTTCCCGACAAAATTCTAATCTAGCAAACCAGCTGAGCGATGTTTAAACAGAATGGCTCTTAGAAAAAAATTATTTCTTCATGGAGAAGTGCATTTTTCTTTAATTTCTTTTCTATTAAGGAAAATCTTTTAAAAAAGGATATAATAGTGTAAATTTAATGATATAGCTTAGTTAAATTCATTTTTCACTGTCTTTTTCGAATAAAGAAATATAAAAATTGAATGAATGTGATAATAGAAGAATAATCGAATAACCATTTTCTCCTAATATTTTTTAATCTAAAAACTTATCAGTTAACTTATCAACTTGGCATCCAATCACCCTTATCAATTTATTTATCAATTCGACATCCACTCATATTCTTTTCCTTATTGTCTATTTTTATTATTACAATTCATTACCAATTTATTCTTTTCATTTATTCATTCATTTATATATTTTGAGGTCATTTTTGCTTATATTTATTTTTCTTTTTTATTAAACCAAGTAACCAAATTTAATTAACCAAGAAAACTAAGCCCAATTTATCAGATATGTTAATATTTTGCATTTTATGAGAAACTTCAATTAATTGAAATGATAAAATTTTTTTTGTTTTATTATTTTTTCCCATTTTCTAATGTTAATCGGTTATATTTTACTTATTATTTATTTTTTTCCCACATCAAAATAAATGTAATATCGAATCAGTCCGATTAGTGAAATCCTTTTTTCATCTTTTCTTCATCCTCATTTGGAAATCTTCTTTCATCTTTCTTTTCTTTTCGTTCATCTTTTCCACTTATTTACTTTTTTTTGATTATATTCGAAACAATTAATTTTTATTTATTGATAGAAAGTTTTCATGTTTTTTAAGATATTCAACGACTTTTGTTGCAATTTTCTTGAGATTCAAATTTTTTTTTGAAATTTCTATCCATTGCGATATATCCGATAGAAATTGCATTCAACAAATCGAATAATTGCATATATATATTTATTAAATTTCTGTTGAATTATAATATTTCTACTTTTTTTTATTAAATAATCCTTAATCATTAATAACTGAACAGTAAATTTTTATTTTGGAGAAATTAGTGATGTGGGATTTGCGATCAAATATTATTTAATGTTATTATTATATAATGCTTCTATTATTTGATTATCCTTTATTTTATCCTTTATTTTTTTACATATAACATGGATTTTCGTTTCCAATTTTTGATGTCTTTTTCTTCGTTTATCGATTCTTTTTTAATAATGTCTTGGAAATAAAAAAAGGAAATTTTTTTCATTTACATATTTCTAAGAATATTCTTATTTGCTACCGTCTTTTCAATCTTTTTTTCCGTTCAATATTTTTTAAGTTTTTTTAAGTTTTATTTTTTTTCAATGGTTTCAATTATTCAGTGATTTTAGGCAAAATTGTTTTGTTAAATAAATTTTATGTTTATTTTTTTAATGATTTTTGCAAAAAAACGAATGAATGAAGTTCATAACGAGTTTTCTAAATTAAAAATTAAAACCTACTGTCTAATTAACATCGTTTTCAATTTATTTCAATAGGCTTGATTGTTTTTTTTCAATTTCTAAAGAATTATTAATTCTTGAAATTCTTCTAGACATTTCAAGTTTTTTTAAATCATATTCGTTATTCTTTAACTAAAAAATTTGCACTCAACAACTGTTTTTTAAAAAAAGGCACATAACTCATCCAGTGAACTACTAAAGTATAAAAGATGCGAGAAAAGTGCATTAATATTTTTTCTTCAAATAGTCGCAGCACTCCTCTTGATTTGGTTCATTACAGTGCTGAGTATGATAAAGAAGTTTCAAAGTATCCCAATTCGATGTCATTAGTACGGTCATCTATACGTTCAATGACGCGAGGGCATAAGAAATAAGAATTACATAAAAGGGATATAAAAAACGAACTCAATTCATTGGTATTACTAAAAATTATGAATATTGACCACATCAGTATGTCAATTACTGCGTGGTTGCATAAAGTAGCATTATTATTATCACTATCATTATTACCATTATTATTATCAGTTATATATAATTGCCTTTTATCACCTTTAAATAATCTTATTAAAAATTGTTCATAACTATTAGTAATATCGATGAATTCAGTTATTTCATATTCTATAATTTAATAATTTTTATTTTTTTTGCCTTTTTTTCAAACGAAATATTTTAAATTTCGATATTTCGATGTTCTATGAAAAAGTTAATTCAGTAGACATTGAGGTATTTGAAAAAAAATCTTCAAAAAAAGGTTTCGCTCTTTAGTCCGAACAATTACTCGTATAAAGTGTTCTTCACAACTCCTATTTATTTCATTATTATCTTTTTCTGCCCTTTCATTATCAAAATCTTTTATGTGAATTTCTTCAAATAAAAGATTATCGTTTTGTCCAATAAAAAATATTTCAACGCTTATAGGATTTTTTTATTATGAAAATATATGAAAAGAAGCGAAAATATGTGAATATATTGAATATATTGAATACAGAAGAGAAAGTTTTGCATTTAAAGTTGATTTTTTATATTTTTTATTTTTCGATTTGATTTTCTTTAAAATTCAAAAATTTCACCGAAAAATTTTGTCTAATTTTGCAGTTTTTTAAATAAATATTATAGAAAATAATTAAATATTTTAAATTTTTAGTATTATTTATATTGCTAAATATTCCGTACACTTTATTTTTCATTTATTTCTTTATTTTAATTTTGAGTTAAAATATTTTTATTTTTTCCACAGAAAATCCACGTATGGCATTTAGCTACTCTATTCTTTGCCCTGCTCCTCATTTGAATTAAAATATATAAAATTTTCTTAAATTTTTTGCCCAAACAAGCCAAAAATGACAAAATATTGTCGAATGGTCGATGATGAAATTCTTAATTTGGCATTAAAATCTTTCGTATATATTTGGTCTGAATTTTTTTCATTACGTATGACAATTACAATTTCATTCTTTTTTACTTATTTTTTCTTATAAATTTTTAAATATTATCTCATAAAATGCATTAAATATTGAATGCGTGAAAATTTCTGTACGTTTTATTGATGGAAAATCTCCATAAAATATTTTATTATATAACAAAATAATTGACTGGTTATTTTTTCTGACAATGTTTGAAGATGTTCGACCCACTGCTTTTGTACTGTATTTTCTTACAGTTCACTGAGAACTACAATATATCAGAAAATGTATTAATATAGTAAATAATTAGCCGGTGGCCGGTTCCAATTTCGTCATTTGATTTCAATTTTATCTCCTTTTTCGAAAATTTAATAACATTAGACTTTTTATGTTGATAATTTACTTGATGAATAAACTTGATTAAAGCTTACAATTATTAAATGTGATATTTTGCGCATTTTTTTTGAAAAATTCTTATTTTGTTGATTAATATTGGTCGTTATATGCTTCTTTCTCAAACTTCTTTCACCAGATTTTTCAATGCAATCTGACTGATAAACTGAATGATAAAGAAATCGCTGAAATGATCAACAAATTTAATATGCTTAATATATTTATTTAATATACTTTAAATATAATTTTTTATCTACAAGTATATTTTTTAATAATTTTCTATTATTTGATCTTTTATTTATATATTTATTATTTTCATTAATATTACTTTTTAGAAAAGATTCAGTCGGTTTTGGGTTGCATTTGCCGCAAAATGTCTTTTCAGACTCATTTATTTTCTCTTGTACGATTCGTTTTTTTCTTTTTATTGACAAGGATATTAATAAATTACCTTGAATCATATAGTTTCAAAATTTTATATTATTTCGATATTTTACATTAATATTATTAACATACCATTATTTTCTAAACATAAATATATAAACATAAAAATATATAAGTTTTATTTCTTGGTTTCCTTCTTTAATCTAATAGATGCTCGTTTAATCGATATCCAAATTAAAAGTTTAAACTATTGTTTAAAAATTTTTTTTATTCTTTAATTCTTTTGCACCAAAAACTATAAATTATATCTGAGAAATAGTTAATAAAATAAAAAGTAATGGTAAAAGTAAAAGTAATAGTAAAAGTAATGGTAATAGTGATAGTAAAAAATAAAATAGTTAATAAAATAAAATAAAATGAAAAGTAGTATTTTAATAGTAATCTGGTAGAATAGCTAAATTGGTATTGTTGACAGCGCAATGCCGATGCTGGCAATTTCGATATTTGGCGAGAATAAGTATATCATGGAAAAATCAGAGCGATACTGGTGGCGATTCAACTCGATTTCTATCGCTAAGTGATTGCTTCTCTGAAATATTTATCTAGTGAGAACTCTTAGAAAAAATAATAATAATCCAGTTCGCACGCACTTTTTTCCTGAAATAACACAAAATCGATGTAAGAAAAAATATTATTTTTTTGCCGAATAATATTTAAATGTTTTACTTTTTAAATCGAAAAAATTACAAAAAAAATCCATCAACTGATGGTAGGCGGCTTTTCGATTATTTTCATTGAATTGTTTTGTTTTTTTCTTTTCTAAATTTTTAATATCAAATGTTAATTTCAATTTCAACAGCTGTTAAGTACGAATTTATTAACTGATTACTCATAAGGAAGTTCGTACCATTTACCATTCAATAATTAATTTTACTGTTGCAGCAGTTTTAATCTATACATTCTTTTTTTAGGCTCACAATTTTTTTCGATTAGGCCTGCTCATTGAACTGGAAAAATTTTCATAGGGAGCATTTCGCATTAGAAATATAAATCGCTACCATTACCTGGATTTTTGAAAGGCTTGGAAGGAGAGAAATTGAACCAACAATCCTCGCTGAGCCATTATCCTCGCTCTCTCCCCCGTTTGTGTTTATATTTATATTTTGGTATAAAAATTTTCCAATAGAATTATCTAGTATTATTTTATTATGTTTATGATAAATGTGAATTATTAATATTCGCATTATTAAAAACATAAAAGGAATAATATATGAGAATGAATTGGAACTATTAGTGCGCTAATAGTGCAATGAATTTTTCTTCGGCTTAAATAGTGGCTTAATTTTTGAAATATTAATTTATATTCTACAAAGAAGCTTAATGCTTAACCTTTTCTGGATATAGTTTCCATATATCAAATTAAAAAGCGATTCATTCTTCTTATTTCATAAAGCTTTTTTCTTATATCTTTTACCTATTATCTATTTTTTTAAAAAAAATTATATATATTTTAAAAATTTTGATATAAAAGACTATAAAACATTAAGAAAAAAATTACAAAAGAAATAATTGAAACGGTAATAATAGAAATGATAAAACGATAAAATTTATCAGTGATAAGAATGATAAATGAGAAAAACGGCCATAGAAATAATTTATTAGAGAAATTCAAATCTAGATGTAATTCCCCTTAAATTAAAGAATATAAATACAAAAATATAATAATATGGTACTATTGTCTTCGATGGCCTTGTTATATCCCATATAATTACTATGTAAGGAATGGTATGATTATTTTATAGTGGGAATGATCATTGCTGAACCAAAACTATAGTGCAACTAGTACAATAATAGGAATTATTCATATTTATTTATGTTTATTTTTACACCAAATATATCGAGCTATTTCGCTTGAGGCCAAGCTGTATAGGTTCGATTCTTTTCTCTCTACTATTGCAAAACTGAAATTGGTGATGAAAATGTGCCTTTAGTAGTTGCTCCAAGTGGTTTTCCCTTTTAATTAATGCAGCCATCTAATAGAGCCAAAGTCCAGGAAATAAAAGGCATTTTAGAAAACGAAGTACACCAATGGGTAAAAGTCTTCCGGGCGATGATGGTGACTCACCTGTCGCCCAGGAACTTCCTGGCATATATGTCCAATGTGATAAGCCAATGGAGCGAGCTTAACTCTTAAAAAAAAAGTCTATACTTAGTTGATTTTCTCTTTTTTTTCATTCTCGTTTAGCTATCCTTATCGAAATGAAATAAAATGAACAACGAAAAAAGATCGATAAGAAAAAAAACAAAAAAAACCGCACATATGGCTTGTGTTTTTAGCGTTTAATCCGTGTTATCTTGTAAGATTTCTTGCTTTTTTTCTGGATTTTATATCGATCGTTGTTGTCCATTGGTGTCATTTTTTGGTGCATTGTTGTAATTCAAAAATAGGCTATAAATTATTTTCTTTTAATTTTGGAAATTTCAAATGATAAATTAATTTATAAAATTTAATTCGAATCGGTTATGAAAGATTAAAATCGATTAACAAAAACATATAGCCAGCGGAACCGGCATAACCAATGATGGTGAGAGCCCAACGAAGCCCGTTTAATTAATAATGGTGAGAAGAAACTGGCGGAACCAGGCTAATGATAGCTGTTAGAAGAAGTCGGCAGAGCCAGCCTAACTAGTAATAGTGAGAGATGTTAAAAAAAGCCAGAGGAATCAGCTTAATTAGTAATGGTGAGAGTTGTTAGAAGAAATTAGCGGAGCCAGCTTAACCAGTATTGATGTCAGAAAAAGAACGTGATGATGGAACCTGATTCTAAATTCAATTCTTGATTTTTCTTACCGTATCATATGAGAGTATTTCTGCTTTTATTAAATTCAAAAGTTAGTAGAAATATTTTTAAAAACTGGAACTTTATTGTCAACGTTTTAGAGAAATGCACGACTTTTTCTTCTAGAATTTTCTTAAAATATTTAATATTTTTGAGAAAATACATAAGAGAAATATCTTGCGTACGAATCTTGCTTTGCAATCGAGGCAATTAGATGCAGTTAGCTAGTCACCAATTTTTTTCACTGCAGTAGTAAGTATATTAATGGTCGCATGAAGCAAAATAGTTCAGTGGGTTTTTGCTCTTATACTGAGAATTCTATTTTGGAGTTCTAATCCCAGCAGAACTTGTTTTTCAAAAATTTAGGTAATACTGGCGATTCACGATTCTATCGTCAAGTAATTCCCAGACAAAAGTTGTCTGGTTCTGCATGCCACTGGAATTTAAATGATGAGCGCTCTTTAAAAAAACATTAAAAAGTGAGAAAAACTACTTCTTTTTGCTAATTTCGAAAGGAAAACATAACTCGCTTCAGAAAAAAAGTGTACTCTAAAAATAAACCTTTTCAATAACCATAACCATATCCATACTTAAAAATCATGAATATTCTGTTCTGCAATATTTTGCACGCATTCATTTGTTTTATATAACCCTTCTCATCTCCTATGGGTGATATGGGTCACTTTTAACCTCGGATTTTCTACCAAAGGCTAGGAGATTGGGAGTAAAGCTGGTAAACTTTAGTTCAAGGATCAAAAAATAAGGAGGATAGATTCGAACCTTTCTTGTTAGATTCCGTATCCATATTTTATATATATATATATATATATATATATATATATAAGCGTCAAAAAATATATATATATGTATAGAAATATTTATGTATACAGATTATACATATATTATAAGTTTTTTTTGCACGGACTGGCAAATTTTTATTTCCTAGATAATAAGTCGTTTCATTTTATATTTTAATGTTAAGTGGTAATTTTTGTTTAGGGCTGCAAAATAATCAAGAAAAATCTTTGGGGACAAAAACTGTCCATGTAAGAAACCCAAATTTATATAAAAAATGTTCAGTGATTATTATCTATTCTGTTAACTTGCTTACAAGAAATTACATTTACATCCACATATTAACGTAACTTATTAAACATAAATTTTTCTTGATTTTTTTATAAGTGAAAAAATAAGAGAATTCTTTGGAAATTTAGTTTATTATTTATCAAGATTGTAAAAAAAGATAGAAATTGTCGCAGTGGCTTTACTTTTCCAACGTCTCTTTCTTAATCATCGAATAGATAATAGAATTAATTTTTAGGCTAATTTTCATTAAGAACATCAAGACTTGAATTCCTTCATCTTTTATGAGACATATTTTTTGTTTCTGTAGTCATTGAAAAAAATAATTCGAAGATAATTTCTTCAATGAATTGATAACGAACGATTAAATCGCTTTTTTCTTCATAAAAATAAAATTTGAGTTTTTATAAAATTAGTGTTTAATGTTGAACAATATCGTGAAATTATTTATTTTTGGTTTATTTAGATCAGAAATCCGCAATTTTTTCTTTCATCGACCGCAACAACAAAAAGAAAATATTCTTTTCAATCGAACCCCGTAGAAATTTTGTTTTTCACGAAGATTCGCATATTGCAAAAATGAAGAGGTGCTAAGGGGGTTTCAGCGATCTTCAAAAATCCCTACTTCTCTTTGTTTTATAATTTACTTTCGAGTAGCCAAATTCACCATCAATAAATTTATAAATATTGTAGAAAAATTTTTTCGCAATTAAAAAATCTCTATATGAAATTTTTAAATATAAAAATTCCGAAATTTTCTTAGGTTACCTAAATTCTCAAAAATTTTAAGCTAGATTCCATTCTTTGTGAAATATTTCTTCACAAGTGAAGTTCGGGAATTTAAACTTTCAAATTTAGGAAAAAAACTATCAACGATTCATTTTTGTTCATAACATTTATATTATCAGTTATCGGCATGAAATTCCGATAACTAATCTTAATCTGATGATTATCAGATAACTCTGCTGTTTCACTGAAACTTTTTTGCACAAAAATTAACTATAAATAAAGACATGCTGTAAGATGGAATTAAAAAAAGCAAAAGATATACGGTGTATGATAAATTCCTTTTTTGGAAAAAGAAAACCTGTTTTTTGCTTCGTGAAAACTGTAATGAATGCATTCTATGAATTTTATGAACAATTAAATGATCCCTCTTTTTTGCTTAGTGATCAAATCAATTTTTCAAAAAATTTGAAGAAAACTCACGTTTCACTTGAAAAAATAAAACAAATTACCTCCCCATATAATCTTTTTTGTTCGAAACAAGTCAACTAGATTAATGATATGGAGAAAAAAATTCATTCAGATAGAAATTCCAAAAAAATAAAATGATTCCAAAAATTTTTAAAAATTTTTTAATTTCTTAGTATATATATATATATATATATATATAGTAAGTGATAACCATTTATTCAATTTGATACATAAAAAAATCAGAATGGGAACCCCGGCCTGCTCCTATCTTTCCAGAAGAAATCATTAAACAGGCAAAACCATTTAACATTGGTTTGTCTTCCATCAATCCCTTAGGCTCAAGGATTTTTGTTTGATTGTGTGATTTCTATACTTAAATTTATGGGTTTATATAAATTTTATCGAAATTCTTTTAAAAATTTCATTATTTTCAGTGTCAATTAATAAGACGCATTGCTTCTTCAATGGATCTCATAGTTCTTACTTTTTGATGTATTCATTTTCACCAATAGATAGGAGCAGAATTTTAAGGTTGATTTTAGACAACTGTGGCAATCAGCTAGAAAAAATAAAAGAAAAATTTTTAAATTTTTAAGGGATTCGCATTTTATAGTTTATTTATATATTTATTTTATAAAAATTTATGGGAATGGAAATTTTTCATTTCAATATATCCCCCAAAATTTTCTTGCACAATTCTTTTTTTTGATATAATATTGCATAGTTTTCAAGGAAGTCGGCATCGTTATTTTTCATTTTTTTTCCCATTTTTTTCTTAATATTTGTGATTTATTTGATTTGCCAAATCAATAAATTTTTTATCAATGAATTTTTCAGTATGGTTATTGAAGATAAAACGAAAGGAAAATGATGACAAAAAAAAATTTTTTTTCGATTCCGTTGTTATAAGAAGATTTTTCGATTCATAAAACCAATTTTTAGGAAAGAAAATTTTTTTTTAATAAACTTTTCATTTTAAGGTGACTAATAAAAAAAATTTTTTCGTCAATTATCGAATGCTTAAAAATTAAATAATCAAATGAAATGAAATAAGTTTTCTTCGTTCGATGATTAAATTTAATAATTAAAAAATTCTTTAAATTGCGGTTCGATATGAAATTATTTATGTGTAGCCGAACTTCTAGGTGATGCTGATCATCCATTTTTACCGCCTTTTTTTTGTTCACTATTTCTGATTAGGCTTTATCCATTAGTTGATCGGTCCAGGTAAATTTTTCCAGGGAATTACTCGGTGATAAAGATACAAATGCATTGCCTGGATTTTTGGAAAATTTCATTCTGGCAGTATTCAGCAAGACCATAATATCAGAGCTGAGCCATTTTAAATATTTTTTACTATTTCTTATTATTAGTTTCGATATTGTTCTAACTGGCATTCAAGTGAAATGCATGTTACTTATTTCATCCTATAAAATTTTTTATTTCTTTGTTTTCACTATTACTATTACTAGTATTATGAAAGTATAAATTTAGAGAATTACTTGGAGATGATGATGACACTTTTAGCAGAAATCTGCGCTAATTGAAGAAACAAATATCCAAACTTTTTTAATTTGGTATAGCTCTTAATGCCCGACTGATAATCTAAATTTTAGAAAAGTTAGAAATAATTTAGTAAATGAATAATTCGAATAAATGAAATAAGAAGAATTCATTGTGTTCTATGTCAAAACTACTATCGCTTATAGAGGAATTTCATCTGTGGAACCATTAATCAGCATAACTATTTTTTTATGAATTTCACCGCTGTTGAATGTCAAATTTTCACCATGAAAAATCTTAAACGACAGTTTGTTTGCTTTTTGTCGCACTAAGCCAACTAAGTTTCGTTTTTTTTTTCTCATTTTCCATTTCCTTGTGTAAAAATTCACTTTTTGCTATTCTATATTTGTGCGCTAATATTTCTATAATATGTACAATGATATGCACTTAGCAATACTTATAGCAAAAAAGTTTCTGCTGATAACACAAGTTATGCGAATGTTTTCAAGCAATTCGCGATTTTAGTTTATAAATAACATCAATAATGATTAGTTTCACTAATCAGAAAATTTTGATTCTTATTCCATACTTTAGCCATTTAACTAGTTAATTAGTTGACAATCTCGATTCATTCGTTATGATTTTTTTTTAAAGAGACCTCACCATTACTGGTTAAACTCGCCTGCTACATTGGGCAATATACCAGCGAGTCCCTTGGCAATAGAAATACAGGTGAGTCGCCAGGATCACTCGAATTTTTGTGCAGGTTTACTCCTGCGTGGAATCGAATCTCAGTAACTCCCAATTGAACAACAACCCACTGAACCATTCTATTCATTATTGTGATTCGACAGTTTTGTCGCTTATGGGTTACAAATAAATTCTCAGCATGATCCGGATCATCTCGGATTTTTTTTAACTTCTTGGAAAATATTAAAAAATTAGAATTTGCTGAAAAAAGTGCTTTACTGTTTTACCAGAAAAATAATTATAATATTTATAATAATGATAATTATGATATTTGTGATCAAAAAAATAATATTTAATGAGAATTTATATTATATTATTCGTATGGTGTAAATTACTAGTGCAGACATTAAATTTGTCCTTAAAATGTTCGTTATTTTTAAATGCAAGTTAAACTCATGTTCAATTGATCTAAGGCTTGAAAATGTATCCATAGTGATGCATGCCAATGGCTCGTTTTTCAAATTACTCCGCTTGTAATTTCTCAATATTTTTAAGGAATTTTTCATTATTTCTTCATTTTTTTTAATCATAAATTTGCATTTTTTAATAAAAAATTTGCATATATCTTTCTTGCGTGTGCAAAACTTCTCTCTCTTTATTCTCTGGGATATTTCTATAACGAAGATTTCATTTCATTAACCTCATTCTTATTATGAATTGAATGGATGACCGTTATTAGATGAATTTTTTTGATTTTTCTAAATTTCATAAATTACAAGTTAATGAAAAATAAAAAAGTTTGTAAAATACAATGATAATTATTATTATGATTTAATAATAGCCATTTATTTTATCATAATTTTATCATTATTTTATTATTATTATCAATTCGCACTTGTGGAATCGAATGAAGAGTCTGTTCTATTATTTTTTTTTTGAAGTCTTTTAAATTTTATTGTTGATTGTCTGATTTTTTACGAGTGCTTAAAACAAATAAATCGCAGATCTTCGGTGTATAAAACCCGTTAGAAATTTTTTTCAATCCTCAGTAGCAACTATTTGTGCCATTAGAGAGAGAGAGCACCTGTTGCTTATATTTTGAAATGAAACATTTTTTGATGATGTTTGTGGATAGTCGATATGGCGCGTTCGCAATTTTCTTCTTTCAACACTGTTGCAATTTTTCGTTTTATTTTATTTCATTTTTAAACTAAAAAAAAATGATCTCAGCTTATTATTTCTCATTAAATTTTTCTAAAATATATTTAAATTAAAATTTTAAAATTTAAACTAAAATTTTAAAATTTTAAATTTAAATTTTCATGAAAAAAAATTTTTGAAAAACTCATTTTTCGACGAGTTTTTTAATCTAAAAAAGTGAAAATTTTTTTTTCGAATTTTTTTCATTTCACTATATCATTAAAAAACGAGTTGAATTATTATTAGACTATTTCACCTTTTTTTTCAAAATTTTTTTCTTTCTTTCACTAACTTTTGATAAATTTTTCGACAAAAAGTTTTTGAAATTTCACCTTTTCCTGAATTATTTCTTTTCTACGAGCAAAAACACAAATTAACCAACGGACTTTAATGAAAAACTTTGTTTTTTTATCAAAATATCATATCAGTTAATGGTTTCTCCATGAATGCTCTTTTTTAATCGCTTTACGATATGAACAAGCTAGTTAGATCCATTCTGTTGGCACCAAGCTGATCCACACGGATTTCAATTTCAGATTATCTCTATCAAGAAAAAGTGCAGTCGATTCCATACTCTTTGCACTTAGTCTGATTGAATGTGGGTCAGCTGTCGTTAAATTTTATTTCTTACTTAACCTTCTTAGTTTTTCTCATAAACCTATTAGTATAAATGTGAATAATACTTTCAGCTCAAATAGGCCTATAACCTAACACAATTTCATCTTCATTCTCCACCATTAATTTTCATAAAACTGAATTTCTTGTGCAATTCTTTTCTTCCTTTAAGAAAATACTTTTCTCAATCATAGTTTATCTGAATTCCATATTCATTCCGAGTCATATCATATTTACATACACATACATGCACATATATGCGCACTTATGCCAAAATACGACTAATTTATATAGGCTATAAATTTTATATTTATAGTACTTATTGATTAATGAGGCATGATTTTCTGAGAACTACAGTATGAAAGAAAGAGACAGTCGATGTGTTATTACGATTAAAAATGTCAATTGATCTCTATTTTTCTCAAATTTTTCTCTGTAACGATCGAATTTTCCAATCGAGTCGCTCTCTTTCTTTACCTTAAAAATACTTTTTCTAATGATTCAAATACAAAAAAATGTAGAATTTCATGAATTTTTATCAGGAATTGTTTTTCAGATAAAATTCTAAAAAAAAGATGTTTTTTCATATTTTGCAAAAAAATAATTTTTTTTTATTATAAACGATAATTTGCTAATAGAAAAAATAGAACAAAAACAGAAAAAATTATTCATAAGGGAAATTTTTTTGCGAGAAACTTTTGATGAAAAAATCACCTTCTATTATTATTATTTATTAAATTAAATTAGTACATCCGTTGAAATTAAAGTTTTGCTAAAAATTTTTTGAAATCATTAAATAAGAATTGCAAAATTTCAGAATTAAATAAAGTATTTTTATTTGTTGTATTCTAATTTTTTAAAAGCGTTCATTCCTGGTTAAACCCGCTCCATCTGTTTCTCGTAGCAATTTTTGCCTAAGGACAATTTGACGAAGTAAAGTTACAAGTGCGTACTGCTCCATTGCTTTGAAGACAAAAAGACGATTTCTTTGCGAAAATAATAACACTCGTTTCTCAAATAAGTGCTACGGCCAACTTATTGAACCATTTTATCATCGTTTCATTTCATTTATTACATATTATAATATTTAATCTATGAAAATCTTTTCTCTCATTTCCAGTAACATATTTTTTCTTAGAATTATAAAAGATTTTGGCGAATTACTTTTTAAATCTCTTTAATCAATCAAGAATTAATAATAAATTTCAAATGGAATAATCTTCCTATTATTCACAAATAGAGGCTCAAATTTATGAAGTTTATATAGAAAAACGAACAAAAGTTTTACTAAATAAATATTTGTCATTTATTGGAAGGAATAAGGAAAAAATATTCAGCAAAGTCATTATTTAAACATTTCTTAAGCAAAAAAACTTCCTTAGGTATTCGTTTATTTTTTTTTTTATAAGAATATCGTTTTAAAAAATATTTTAATCATAATGATCTAATACAAATAAAGACTTACAAACGCAACTTAAAGAAATGAAAAGGACCACTTCTATGGATATTTTTTCTAGTTATCACTATTCATTCATTTACTCATTCTTAGGTCCCCTCGTTACAATTAAACAAAGAGCTATCGAAATTTAAATTAAGCCAAAAACAAGTCAAGAGTTTGTGAAATGGGCAATGAAATATAAAATATTTTTAAAGTTGCAACGGAACAATGATAATAAAACATGGAAATCATATTTTTAAGTACTTACTGCATATTGTTTGGAACTTTGTCCGTTGTTCTTCTTTTTTCCATTTTTACTTAGAAATTTAAAAATTTACTGATTGATATCAATTTTTTGGTCTTATCGTTTTTAAATATTTTAATTTAGCACAATTCTATTCATTTAAAATTAATTAATCTTGTTTTCATTCTTATAGCAATGTATAAGATTTCCTCAAACAATATTACCATTACGATATTCACGAAGAATCGTATAAAATATGCAATTTATGGACTTCACTCCTTTTATGTACATATATACTAGAAAATGGAGGAGAAGGATAAAATGATGGTAAATCGGGGAGAAATTACTTGGGTGGTGAAATTGGATAAAGGTGTGGAGAATAAGGATAGGACATACCTATGAAATGCCTCATTCCATCTGAAGCTTGCCAGAAAAACACTGGGTATCAGGCTAAGAAAATATACTGCAAAAACAAAGGTGAAAAAGATATGTGCCTTATTTTTCGAGTGGCCAATCACTCAAGGTACTCCAAACTGCAATAAACAGTGATAATAGGCCACCAAGAGCAGAAACTTCACAGTATTTGAAGAAAAAATGGGGAAAAAAAGAAAGCTCATAACCAAAATATAAAAGACCTGGAAAACTTGTGAATAAGCCACAGAGATAGAATAAAAATTAGAGTAGAATGTATCCTTATTTGTGCTAGTGCTAGTGCTTATGAGGCATCTTGCCTTATAATGAAAAATATAGATCAAAGAAAAATATAGAGCTGGAAATAAGATCCAAAAATTTCTCATAATGATTTCCACTTAAAATCCAAGGTAGATACACGAACTAGAAAGAAGGCAAACAGGTTTTGTGAATGGCAAAACCATTGCATATTGAATTTCTATAAGAAGTACAATTATGAGGAGTGCAATAAAATAGCATCCAAAGATGAATTGTTGAGAGGATAAATTAGACAGTGGCAAACATGGATGATTAAACAGAAGAAGTGCTGTAAGATCTTAGCTGATATGACTGACATTAGAGAATCCTACCTGAATGGCTGAAAATGGCTAAGAGATAATGTTGAGACACTGATCATAGAAGCACAAGAAACTGCACTCGCGTCAGATCAATACAAACAGGAATCCACCATATAAAAGATAAGATCTATGTAGAAAATCTCAGAAACTGTCCAATAAATAGTGGCAGGAAGAGCATTTGACGGCACTATTTGCAAATAATTAGGTGCCTCCGTGCAGAAACAATGAATAGAGATTGGAGATTCCACAGAATGTCTTAAAGATTAGCATAAGATTAGAACAAGAATAAGAATATGATCTTGTGGATCTTTCGATCCGCAAGAACAAGCATGCACTTGCCAATAAGTCAAAAATCAGATAATTAGTGGAAAATAAAGCGGAAATCGATGTGAGCAACATGTGAAGAGAAAATATGAGAAGCTAATAAGTGGATTTTAAAGTGGAATTAAGAAAGATGTTGCAGGTAAGGCTCTACATTTGAATGGTGCCACTGGTGTGAGCCTTCAAGACTGTGAGTTCTTATCTAGAAAAGCGACTTCAACAATTCTAGAACCTGAGATTTTTGCCCAGAAATGTATAGTATAAGAATAGCGAAAATACCGCGCGGAAATTTTAAACTCGGAATGCCACTTTTTCTTTTATAATATTTAAGGTTCAAACAAATCTTATAATGCAAAAATTTTTTAAGGAAATTTTTCAAATTTTTTTAGAAAATGTTTTTTCTTTAATTATTTCTGAATTTAAGTGGAAAATAATGTAAGGTACTGTGGTCCACATTATAACAATTAAAAAATTATAAAGAATTAATATTTTCAAAATTTTCGAAGAGTTTTCAGAAATTTTTTTAGAATTTTTCCCGAAAAAACACCCATATATCGAGCAAGGAACATAAAACTGGTATCAATTTTTTTTAAAAGCACCTAAGGCTTATATTTTAATTAGCAGTTAAGAAATGATTTTTCCATTTTTTTTTCCTAGTAGCTCTTTCTATTTCTGTTTTGACAGCGAGTTTGACCAATAATGATGAGGACTATTTAAAAGAAAACTTCTGATTAGGCTTCTAGTCCAATTTTGCACAGGATTTTCGCTTCGCGGTAGAAATGGGTCGATAGAATCATTGAAAATCATTGCTTTTAAATTTTTAGTTTTCGAAAAATAATAAAAAAATAATTTTTTTCGTGTAAATCCGTTGTTTTGGCGAAATAATTATAATTTCAAATCACATAAAAACTGAAAAATTAACGGAAATTTTTCGATTGAAATTTAACTGGTACATTTAGGCACTCTTTTTTTGTTCTTTTTTTCGAAGAAATTCGTTTTTTTAGAAATAAAGCTAAACGCAGACAGACATCTTGCGAACAAATCTTATGAAGCATGTGTAAATAAGCTATGAGAATATATTTGAGAAAAAAATTATGGATTTCTGGATAAATTAAAAAAAAAATTATTGATAATTTTGTGACGATTTTGTGTTTTTTACACGATGAGATATTTTTTGGTATTTGAGATTTGAGACTCACTGATGTCGTTTATAATTTATTTCAGTGACAATTTTTTCAAATTATTGAAAAAGTTTTTGAAGTATTTAAAAATTTCGAAAAAAATTATTTTCAGTAGATGTTTCTTTTGAATTTAAGATGAATGAATTAAAATACAATCAACTATAGAGGAAATCAATATTTTATTCATTGTCTTCTCAATCTTGTTAGTACCATTAATTATAGTACTGCAAATAAAATGGGAATAATATATAGCTTAGATTTTAGATCCGTTGTAGAGGATCAAGCAGGATCCAGTATGATTTTTTATATTTTCTTATACCAATTAAATATATCGTCTCTGGTTTGGCTTCTCCACTTGACCACTATTAGCCAGTGAAGCATTCCTGCATAAAGCATTTGACCCTAAAAACTATAACTTTAACACAATTACCAAATCACATGAGTTGAGTCTATTCGATCAGTAAGACACCACTTTTAATTTTAATTATATGCTATAAATTGAATTATTCAAATTTTTTACAAAATATAAAAAAATGTTTGCCGATATTCGTTCTTTGAAATATATGCATGATTCTTGGCTGCATTCGTAAAAAGGTTCCGATGAGTTCTCAGTGTTTTTCTTTATTTGCTTAATTTTTAATGCACTGTTAACCGATTTTTAGGAAAAAATTTAATGGCACATTGGAAAATAAAAAACTGGGATAGAATAAAATTGGATAAGGTTCAACGTAATTTTATCGATATTATCGCATTTTTTCCGAAAATGACAATTTAGTTATCACGATTATTTTTACATTATACTAATTAATTTGATGTATGATATCAAATTTTAAAGGAGCTTTGCTTAGAAAATGAAGTTTTTGCTTCTGGCATATTTCAAAGTTTATTAATATATTAATAATATTAATAACTATGTCCACAAAAACCATCTTTCTCCCCTAATAGAACGCATTATTTCTCGCTTGGCTTATTGTTTCGCTGGCCAATTGTTTCTTCTAGTGGCTTTTATTTTATTTCATAATTCTTTTTCTTTTATCAATTCTTATCAGATCACGAATTAATATTTCGGCTTCTATGAACTATGACCTTTTTATTTGATCGTTTTTTCGTTCTTTCTGCGTTTTCTATGTCTTCTATTTATTTCTCTTCTTCAATTTTTTTTTAGTGCATTTAAACTAGTTCGAGTTTTTTCTTTTTGCGATTACATTCACTAAAAATCCTTCAAAAATATTAATCAAATCGATTTTTGTGTTCTTCGAAAAAATTCCTATTGATTAATTGGAAAAAAATGGATAGAAATGGGGATCGTTACAAATTTCGGCCAAATTTTAATAAGCTGACTGTATTTTTTTTTCTTTGCGGTATCAAAGAGAAATTTTATACAAAACAGCAGCTATGATAATAATCGAACTGAAATCATCAATGAAATCGGAATTCTCATATATTTTTATGATTTCCATTATCAAATAAACCTCATATCACATTATTATTAATTAATCAACCTTTATATTATATATATATATATATATAAGTATGTATGTATGTATATATGTATAATAATAATGAGATTGTGGAAGTAAAATGGCTCAATGAGTTGTTACTTTTAATTCGCAGTGTTGGTGTTAGGATTCTGGGCTCTTCGCATACTTTCCTTTGAAAAATCTTGGCAATACTGGCGACTAACCTGATGCCAAATGGCTCGTTGATAAAATGACTCGTCTCGTCCGATAAGCTAGTGAAGCGAAATCTAACCAAAAATGGTGAAGAATTCTTAGAAAGGAAAGAAAAAATTATAAAAACTAATTAAAGTTGATTCAGTGAGAAAGTTTCATCGCTCTATTCACTTAAAAATTACGTAAATGTGTTTTTCGATTGATGTTATCAGTCTATATTCATTGCATTTTTATAACTAAAATGGCTTTCTAGCAAAAAGTTTCCATTCAATGAGATTAACTTAATTAAAACTGATAATTTTTGAATAAAACATTTTAAAGAAGCAAAACAATCATAGATTTAAACATATTGTGAATTATCGATAAGTTTTATATCTGAATAGAAATTTTTAAGTTCATTAAATGTGACAATGATAAAAAAGATATGATTTTATTTTTTTCGCGAATTAGACAATAGAGTCTCGTTAATTTTAGAATGAAATGAAATAAAGTTGATTATTAAAATAAAGCAATTAAAGATAATAGAGATTGAACACAAAAAAAATCTGTGAAAGTCTAGTCAAAACAACTGTCGACTGTGTAATTCGTATGAAATTCGCTAATTTTAAATTTGTGGTTCGTTCATTTATTAAAATAAGATACTTAAAAGTTAATTAAAGTAAAATGATTATCGATTGCACTGATTGCACCGTTATTTTCTCCTATTAGATTAGTTATGTTGAATTCGGAGGACTCTCAATAGTTATTTATTTAATCATATCAATATAGATAAATCATTGCTATCCTATCATTTGATATATTGCTTCGTACTTTACGCATTGAGATTCATTGAGATTCTAAAGTAAATTGTTAAATCTATCTGTTAACATCTTTTCCTAATGATTCTAAGGTAAATCCTAATGATTCTATTTATGGCTGATATGTTGTTATTTAATTTATTACTGTGGATATAGGATATCAACACTATTCAATTTAATATTTGTTCCTCATTGTTCCGAAAGCTAATAGATCCGTTGATCCGTTGATAAAATTGATGAACTAGTATGGTAAACTGCTTAATTAATGCACTTCTTCTTTTAAATAAAAGGATCACAATGCGCCATAACTGATTTTTTTTTCTAAGAGCGATTACAATTGCTAGTTATTTCCGCTGGCAAATCGGATCAACCAAGTTGTTTGGTCAGGGAATCATTTGGCTATAGAAGGAATGACAAATAAGAGAGCCGCCATAGTCAGAGTTTTTACTGGATAAATTTTCTTTTGAAGGCTCTAGCTTCTCAGCGTTGGTGTTCCAAACTGAGCAACAACCCACTGAGCATTTTATCCTCTCATAACTAACTGATTAAGATGATCCAATTATCCAAAACGCTTTCAGTGATACTTAATCTTATTATTCTTTTATCACTTATATTTAACTTATATGAATTTTTTTGCTATTGATTACCTTTGTTAATTAATGTTAACATTTTGTTCGAAATACATTTTTATTCGAATTAAATTCATCATTTATCTTTTAAATACAATCATTTCTTTTTGTCTGATCAACTAAATCAACAGATCTTTAATTTGCAAATCGAATAAGTTTTTTCTAGAAGTCTGTGCAACGCACTGTGGAGGAGGTTTTACTTAAACAATTACTTACTGAAAAAAATGGGAATAACTGTAAAATGTTTATGTAGCGAATATTCATGAAAATCCAGTGGAATCGATTAAAGATGTTTTTTTCTCTTAATGGATTAGTGGATTTCTTTTATCTAAGAGCCTTTACCATTTCTGGTTAGGCTCGCTGCGCTGGCTTGTCGGATCAGACAAATGTTTAAAGGAAGTTAGACATGAATAAAAATGCGGATAAGTCACCTGGATTTAGTTTATTCTAAGACGAATGACTTCTCTATCATTTTCCTTCTTTTACTCTTCATTATATGCCAATTTAAATAATTTAAATTTTCAAAGTTTTTGAAGTTTTTTACTAAAATATTTGATAATATTTTGTAGGTAAAATTTTTAATTTTTAAAGGGTTTTCGTCACCGAATGTCGAAATTTATATTGTAATAAAATTGAACGAAAAGTGCTCACACCACCACTCATCGTCTTCTTCTTGTAAAGTTTGCCCATATATTGATATCGTTACGGTATTTGCTCTGTCGCCGTATTATTTTTTTTACCGTATTCCAGAAATGGCAAAATAGTTGAATTTTTTGATTTTTCGTGAGATTTTTTCTTATTGTGAAATTAGTCGATGGTAATAGGATTGAAAAGCTAACTAAACAACTAACAAATTATTTTAAAATTTCATTTGTATATTTTATTTTAAAATTCAGTTCAGCATATTAGCAATTAGTTGCTTCTAACTAACTTTAATTTAACTTTAATTGACTTTAGAACAATACAATTATATAAATAAAAATTTAAAGTTGCATTTCTGATGATAATGATTTTTATAGAATTTTATTATATTAACTTTCTTTAAGGTGAACAATTCTAAAAAAATTAAAAAAATGCCCATATCATAGTTGTTTTTCCATGCTAGCCGTTTTTAGCTTAGAGCTATTGAAAAAATGGTGCCAATTGAAGTTGGACAAAAACGATACTTAATCAGTTAAGCTGAAGAAATGAATTTATTCATTAAGATATGCCACTCATTGTAAGCAGTTATTGTTCTCAATTTAAAAATTTATAATAGTGTCGTGTAATAGTGTATTTATAATAGTGCTATTTTAAGATTTATTAAATTTGAATTTATTAAACTTAGAATAGAATTTAAAAATTCCAAATAAAAAATTAAAAAAAAACAATTTATGAATGAAAATAAACTTTTTTAAAAAAATTTTTTAATTTTTTTAAAAATAAAAAATGAAACAAAATCAAATCTAATAATCAAAAGGGAAAAAAATTTTCTTTTTTCAATACTTTATTTTTTTAAAATTTTTTAACGAACAAAAAATCACTTTCCACCTGTTTTCCATTTTTTCTTTCTCACAATAACCAAATTTTTTTCGACAAAAATTCATTTTTTTTTCTGGAACTTTCAAAAAAGACTCAAGAAATAGTAATTTTTTCTAAGTTATTCATAAGGTATTAATTTAACTTTAAAAAAAACTCTCAACAGTCGTGAGGATTAAGGTAGACGAAACTGGATTTTAATATTCGTCGACTCATTTCCAGTCATCATTCGTCGAATTTGCCATATAAAATTGGGCGTCATGTTAGCATTACCACGCCCAAATACCTTTATCTAACTGGTTGCTTGCTAACAATCAGGAAATGGTCTTCGTTCATTTCTTTTAGCACCGTGTTTTTCTTCTTCACCGATCTATTTTTTTCTACCTAATTTTTATTACACCATTTGCCATTATTATTATTATTGTTAATTATAATTACAATTATTATAAGTTATTATTTATTTTATTTTTTATTATTTTTTTTAGCGTTCCATTCCGAAAAATATTTCTCATTTTAGATTTTTTTTAAATGAAAATAAATAATTAAATATAAAAGCAAAGTGGCAGTTTGTTTGATATCTGACCTTTCTCTTTTATCGAATTAGCGAATTAATTGGATTTTTTAAAATATGCTTTAAAAAAATTCATTGAACATTTCATAAATAGTCAATTTAATTTTCGAAAGAAGTCAGAGAAATTTGTTAAATTTTTTTTTGTTGATAAAAATTATGTCTCATTTAGATTTTTTAGTCGCTTATTATTAATAGTAGGTTTTTCAAAAAATTTCCTTTCATTAATTTTAATTTTTCATTTTTTGAATAATTTTTTAGTTTTTGCTAACCGTTCAAGAATTAACTTTTTTTATTTTTAATTTTTCGTATTTTTTCACCAATTTCGTCATAGTTTTTTTTATTTTTTTCATAGATAGTTTAATAGTACAAAATGAAAATTTTGGAAATTTATTTATAAATTATGAATTGTAATAATAATTTTTTTCGAAGCGCATTACATTACTATTTTTAATTATTCGCTCTACTCGCTTCGCGGATCAGATAAATTTTCCTAGATGAATCACCTATAGAATTACAAGTAGGTCACCAGCATTGATCATATTTTCTGAAGGATAGCTGAGACCGAACTCCAGCACTGCCGCTCAGAAATGGGGACAATAATTCACTGACCCATTCTATTCCTTAAAAATAATAATATATAAGTGAACGAATGACTTTGGTTTACAAAAAATTTGTTTGTTTGCTTGCACTTGGCTTTATTTTTTTCGACCAATAGTATTCATTGCCATTATTGTATTAAGTGAATGTAACGAATGAAATGATTGCGACATCAAACAATCATTTTTCCTTTATTTTCTTGTTGAATTTTTATTTTATTTTAAATCTATTCAAAAAAGATATTTTTCGAAAACTTTTTTTATTTATAACGATAAAATCGAAACGTTAATGATAATTTTGATTTGGCAACATTGCGATCATAGAATTATTCTTCTCTAAAAATATTCATCATTTTTGAATTCATTCGAAATCCATTTCTTCATTTTGAAAAATCTCTCAGATATTTCTTAAATAAGTGGCGGAATGACTCAGTGGTTGTTGCTTTCATTTCAAAGTACGTTCCGATGCTTGAGCTTTTCCTACTCTCGGCAAGGACAATTTTATCTTCTACATGGCTCACTTATATAAAGTGATCTCTCGTTTAATCCAACAAGCCAGTGGAAGCTAACCAGCGCTCTCTGAAGAAAAAAAATTTCGACTATGATTTATATGCAAAATGCTTCTTTTCAAATGACCTGCAGTTGCAAAAATAGCTTTCATAGAAGCGGTCTTAACTTAGTCGGTAATAAATGCAATAGGAAAATCCAAAGAATTTAATGATAGAATTTTTAATGATTTTTGTGCTTTCGACTGCCCAATGTTCAATGATCCATTCACTTCATTGGTCATTGAATAGCGCTCTCTCAAAAAAATTTGAATGAAAATCCAAATATTTTTCAACAATTAGCTTCCTGTTTTTGCTTCCATAATAACTTTTTTGTTCTTAATTTTTTGATTTTTTTCACTGAAAAAACTTTTTAATCGATAATTAACATCGATAAGGGCGGATGAGGGGTATTGCTTACTTATTTATTGTTATAAATATAAGTATATTTACTTTAGGTTTATGATTGAATTCATATGATCCTATAGGACTCAAACATGCAAAAGCTCTATGCAATTAAATCGGTTGTTTATTCCTCCTCAAAATTATTAGTAAAATTATTAATTATTGAAATGAGGTGGTAATTTTTCATAACCTTTCAATCTGTCTAGACGATCAAATCAACATTTGTGTTTGGGAAAAAAATTTCGAAAAAAGACTCATTTGTGAAACTTAAAATTCTTCGAACTTTAAAATTACATTTGGGGAAAATTTTAACTCTTGTAAAATTGATTCAACAATCAATCGAAAAATTTTTGCTGAGCTCATGCCTAAGGCATTCATAATTTAAAAATTTATGAAAAATTCAAAAATCCTCTATTATGGAAAATATTCGAGTTTTTGATAAAGATATGATAATTTAAAATTAAAATGGTTAAAATGAGAATTTTTTGTATTTCTAGATTAATCTTATTGAATAAGCATTTTTCCTTTATTTCATTTTTCTGCCATTTAAACGAGAATTGTTTAACAAGAAAAAACATGATATGGCTTAAAATGGCTTAATGAATTATCGCCCTCATTTCGCAGCCTCAATGTTGAGATTCTATTTTAGGCAGGAATGAACCAGTTTTTCAAAAATTCGGCTGCTTCTTCTATTGAGAAATAATTCAGCAAGATTTGTCTAGTCGGAGAATTCCTATGGAAGGATGGCTTGCCAGAAATGCTGAGAGCTGAAGGAATTGGCTCAAATACTATTAGTTCATTGTAGAGATGAGAAATGCCACGATTTCAGTTAATTCTGAATAATTTCGAATTTTTCAAATTAATTTTGAAAAAAATTTTAAGAAATTCTAATAAGGAGCTTTTATCGCAACTGGCAATTTTTATCGAGGAAATATTAACTTGTATATATCGCGTGAAATGAAAAACCAGTTTCTTCTTTAAAATTTGTTATTCGCGAGAAAAACTCGCCGCGATGTTCGACGCTTTTTTTCTCGTTCCACTTTATCGCTTTTTTTTAAAAATTTGCGAATCTACTTCTTCGCCAAAATTTCATTATTCATATTAGTTACGAATTAGTTGATGAGAAAAATTGAATTGCAAAACATAAAAGGGGAGTCTTAATGACCGTAAAATCCATAATAAAATCTCTAATTGAACATCACGAACTGTGCACATGCACATGCGCAAAGAAATATAACACAAGAAAACAAAAAGTTAGATGGTTTACAAGTGTAGCTCGAGCTCAATTCTTGGCATAGGGAGTGACATTTTTTATTTTTATGTATTTTGAAATATTTATCAATGAAGAGCGCAATGGAATTGGCAAGCGATTTGGTCACTAATAAAATTTTAAAAATTTTTGTTTAAATTAATTATTCAACAGTAGAAACATTAACATTTGTGATTGACGAAGGATTTTTTTTCAACTATTTAATTTAATGAAATTTAACTATTTGATGAGATTTTTTCGCCAATCTATACTCGAATTTTATCACTTTTATCAGTAGTAGTCAACCAGTGGAAAACAAATTTCCTTAATTCGAAACCAAATCCAGATGGGAACTTTTATAAATTCGCTTTGAAGTTACTTTAATTTTATTTCGGGCAGAAATAAAATTGAGAAAATTGTCTTCCAAAAATTGGGATTCTGGCGCTAGCTGTCCATTGACTTTGATTCATCTCAAGTTGACTTTATGGCAAGAATTAATCTAGCTGAAAAAAGCTGATTGAGAATTGTGAAGACTCTTCACTAATCATTTGTCTTCAGTTTTGTTCACCAATTCAGCCAATTCAGAGATATCAATTGAGATTTTCTTTTTTCTTTATAAGATTATAAAGTAAAATCCCTAAAATTTGACTTATTGCATTTCGGACAACAGATAAATTGCGAGATCTTTGGTTATTTGCCCACTGAAATTTACCTTCACCTTAATGTATAAGCACACTTTTATAATTATGCTTAACGTTCTTGATTTTCTGGGCCTAAAAAAAGACCAGCCTTGCTTGTTCTACTGATCTGATGGTACTAAAATTATATTGAATTTCCGCTGAAATAGTTGTAGCTGATCAATGATTTTTCCTCGATTATTGATTCTTTTATATTTCATTAAATTATTGTCTTGATAAGTTCGTTATCAATAATTGTTATTGTCTATTAATATGTTCATTAATGAAATATTTAGATATGTGTGTGACTGAACTTTATCAAATTTGAGGGGTTCGATACGAAATCAGAATTGCATCACGTTCACAGCCAGATGCACATGAGAGAAGCTAAACCGTATAAATGCACTCATTGTATAAAATCATTTGCGAATAGCTCATACCTCTCACAACATATGCGAATTCATCTCGGTATCAAGCCATTTGGTCCATGTCAGTATTGCGGTAAAAAGGTTATAATTTATATTTGACTTTTTTTCGGTCACACAGAGAAAATTTATTCGACTGTTCAAAATTATCTCATGGGCTTTGTCAATATCTGAGATCTGAGATGGATAGCACCTGAGAAATTTATGAATTTAGGTTATGGAGTTTAGTTTATGGAAGTTTTCAGTCCTAAACACAAGATAGAAATTTTGTCTAAACGCATAATGTGAGGATATTCAGAAATATTTCATTACTATTCAAAAAATACAATCAACCAATTGCTCTAATTTTTCATAAACCAAGTTGCAAAAATTCTTTAAATATATTTTTTGCTAATTTGTGCAAAAATTCGAATGGATTGATGTTTTTACTCTCACGAAAAAATGAAAAATTCACAACATGATAAGTTGCTGTTTATGAAATCTAAGTAAACTGGGTTTTTTCTTATCAGTTCTTTGATTATTTCATTACCGTCTATTGTGCCGCTATATTTTTCTTAAAAGACTTCTTATCATGGATGTAAGATGGCATTTTTGGCACAAGGTTTGTCTATTAAGTCAAATATGTATCTTTAGAATGGAGCGTGCTGAATAAACGCGACCTATTTCATCTCTAAGAAAAGAACCATTTAAACTTTTAACTTTTTTCATTCATATCGAGAGAGAAAATCTAATCTTTTCAGTTTACACAATTATCGCATTTGCAACAACATATACGAACCCATACTGGTGAAAAACCTTATAAATGCAAATTTCAAGGATGTGAGAAAGCTTTCAGTCAACTGTCAAATCTACAGTCACATTCAAGATGTCATCAGAGCGATAAGCCCTTTAAATGTAACAGGTTTCTCGTTTACTCGAAATTGGTTTTATTTTCCAAAATATCGAAAATATGAGCTATGAGCTAAGAAAGTGAGGTGAAATTTATCCACTTTGACCCCAGTGGATAAAATAGTCATCAAATCCAAATCAGTAGGAGTTACCAAGGAGTATGCAATAGAAAAGAACTTTCAGTATTGCTCGTATTTCACTTTTGATAGTAGGGAGATTCCCTAATAAAATAGTAATAAAATAGATTCGTCCTTAATCAATTATTATTAATCGTTTTATATCAGGCATTTTGCAAAATCAAAAAGCTTAAAGGATTTGTTACTGTAGAATAACAAATAGCAATAAAAAATCTTAGATGAAATTTAATTAGCAGGTATTTGCAATTTCTTTTAAGAATGTTCACCAATTCTGGTTATACTCGCTCCGCTGGCATATTAGACCAGAGAAATTGTTTTTGCTGTTAGACAAGCTATTCTGCTATCATAGATAGATCTTCGTCACTACTCGACTTGCTTAGAATTTAGGCACAGTTAAATGAAATAAATCTCTAAGTAGCGATTAAATATGATCACATATTTTAGTTGCTATAAATGTTTTACCGATGAACAAGCACTTCTCGAACATATTCCAAAGCATAAAGAATCAAAACATTTGAAGGTTATTACCCAAAGTATTTTTTAGCAATTCAGCAAGCATTTTTATAAAATTTATTTAATTATTTTTTAATAAATTATCAGAAAATTTTCAGCCAACTAAATTGGAAATTTAATAAATTCCAAAATCTTTAATATTGATTTTAATATTGAGCCTTTTATCTTGGAAAAATAAAACACTTTTCTAAAATATTGTATTAAGACGATTAAAAGACGAAAATGATTAGACGCCACGAAATTTTTAACACTGACAATTTTCTATCGCTTCAATGACTCAATTTTTTCTTTAAGTTACTTTGTTTATTTCATACTATTTATTTCTTTATTCCATGTTTTGTACGAAAATTTAGTCTAAATTTTCCAAAAAGAATAATCTAACAAAGTTTTTAGGTACATATTTGCCCGTATTGTGGGAAATCCTATACGCAACAAACATATTTAGCAAAACATATGACGAAACATGCTGATAGGCGGAATATGTTAGTTTACTAATTTCAGTCCAGCTATTCAGCCGAAATTCGTTGAATATGGCGTAAATAATTTTCAAAAAAAATAATGAATAAATTACAGAAGAAATTAAATTTTTTTATTTCAGCAGTAATTTCGTCGAAGGCCTTGAAGGCTTAAACGCTTGGCGTAATGATCCATCAACAGCTCCTTCTATGGCTGGTCATAGTATTCCCGATTTGGCATCAGTCACACAATCACAAATTGATTTCAGTTAGTTCATAACTAAGTCTTTTTTAAACGACGATTCAAAATTTCTGGTGCGGCTAACCTTCTGGCTATTTGAGTGAGACTCCTTAATCGTCATTTGAACGTCATGCAAGTTAATCCATTGCACCACATATTTTTTTAATGAGACCTATCATTAAAAGGATAAGATGATATGTTTGGTTAGTTTTGCCGGCCAGTGGAATGAGGCTGCTTAGCCTTTAATTGAGGATAATGCAAGTTGGTCCACTGCATTGCACGGATTTCATATATTATTGCCATTAAAGGCATAATAAAAATATGATAAAATATGATAAAGAGGTGTTCACGAATTCAGGAAGTGAATTACGGTAATTTTTTATTATTTACAACTAGATTTGTTTCTGAGAGATTTCTAATCGAATCTTAATGCGAAACAAATCTATTCGAATTGCTTAGAAAGTTTTGAGGCTAATTAAAATAATGATATTCTTGGTAGTAAAGAATTTTTATTTTATTTTTTAATTTTTAAAATTGAAATAAGCTCGATATCATTGAACTTTACGTTATTGACTAGTTCCCTTCAGGCTTTTATTTCTTTTTGCCCAAATTGTCGGTCGAATAATCAGCGATCATCATTATTGCTGATATGCTTACCCGTTTTCGGCGTTTCGCATTTTATATTATTTTCAAGACTTTTAATCTAATGACTGACCATCGTATATTTCATCAATATACTGAAAGATACATGAGCATGATCATGCTCATATTTCTTGTTAAATCATATCTTTCAAATTTGGTCTCTTAATAATCTTTCATGCAGATTTCAGTAAATTTTTATTCATGTGAGGATCTGCCGTAAATGTCCAACGAATTTCGTTTGAATGTTTTTGATATTTTTGTAGTGATATGGATGCTACTAATCGAAAATATATTTAAATTATTTTTTTGAATCTAGGCTTAGCTTTTACCCGAGATTTGCTATAATGGTATTCTTGGATATTTTTGAAAAAAGATTGGGAGCAGCATATTCGTCTGAAAAAAGTGTCATTTTCCGACATTCGTTCTCCTTGACACGGAATTCGGTGCATTAAAGTTTAAGGACAAATAGGAATCAACACTAGATAGCTCAAGGCTAATTTATGAGTAAACTCAATAATATGGTGAATAGTGAATAGTGAATAGCCCAAGCAAAGATCATCCAAAAATCTCTTTAAAAATTTCTTCTTTTTCTTTAAATATTTATCTTTAAATAGTTGAAAAATCGGTCCTCTATTATTTCATTTGAAGTTTCGAAATTACAACGATCCAAACCTATTTATTTGTATACTATTTGTAGACTTAGTATACTACACGATATTACCAAATTTAATTCATAGATCATAAATAAGAGCTTTTCCGAATCTTTTTTTTTTCTTTTGATAGCGTGCAACAATTTCCAATTTTGCTGGCTTCATTGACTATCTTTAACCGTATTGTCAGATGGAGATAATAACACAGTTTCCAGTAGTTAGTCGAATTTAGTTCATAATGATAAATTTAGTTCCATGCGAATAAATGATATGATTGCATTTTATAGTATTTACACTGAAGCTAAAAGATAGGCTAAACAGCCTATCTCCTTAGCTTCATAGCATTTTCAATTTTAAGCATTTTTTAATTTTTTAAAATTCTTATATTAAAAGGAATACTTTTAATTAATTGAACTATTGATTGGCTTGTTAGTGATAAGAAGTGATAGTGATAAAAAATCAATTAGCATCGAGCGAAAAAAGCGAATAAATTTAGGTAAAAGCTTAGCATAAGTTTATTGTGCGAATACCTCAGCTGTCGACATCTATTTTTCACAAAAAAATTCATCGAAAAAGTGCAATAAATCAGCGTGCAAAAAAGTGCAATAAATCAGAGTAAAAAAAAAAAAGAATGCAAACAGTAGACAATAGCAAACGTCTGCATTTCTTCTTTTCTAATCATCGTTTCTTCTTCTCATCAATAAACCTCATTTTCCCCATTCACCTCCCCCCTCCCTTCTATCCTCGTTAAACATCTCTTAAATTTACGTTATATTTTTTGGCATCCAGTTGTTTTTCTATGTCAATGAAACCATTTTTCGCAGCTACATTTACAATAATTTTCTAGGTCAACTTTAAAAATTATCGACAACTCGCTGAGGGACCAATAATTTCTTATTTTTCCGGAAAAAATTAGCTATATTCTCCTTTTTTCCGCCACTCTTGCTCTAGAATACCGAATGTATAAAAGTCTGGCGTAACATTTTTTCTCTAAAATAACTCTTTATTTCTAATCTAACTTCGAGTCCGCTGACTTGTTGGACCAAATTTTTGCCATGAAACTCACTTTTTTCTTATGTTATCACTTCTTATTCTTATTTTTTCTATAACATTCGCATAACTTTTCATAACAGTCCAATCCATATCAATATACATTATATCAATCCATTCATTGAATAAGTTTCATTCTGTTTCAAATAATTCGAAATTTTTGTTCTCTTTGATAAGTTGCATTAACTATTTGCCAAAAAACATACCAAAACCCTTAAAGGCCAAAATTTGCATAATATTTCGCAGTGAATTTATACAATAAACGATGAATTTAGCTCAGTTTAGCCGAATAAATATTTATTTTTATTTATAAATAAATATTTTTTATGTTTATATTAAATAAATATTCTTAAATATTTGATATTTGAATTAAATAGATATTAAATATTTATATTTGAATAAATATTTTTAATACGCCAAATTTCTATACATTCCGTATTCTACAGTAGTTGACAATATTAGAAAGGCTTATTTAGACTCAATTTAAACTAAAATAATACATTTGGTGAAAAATATGAAATTAAATTCTTGAACTGAAAAACTGTCATGTTCAGAGTGTTGAGGATAAGTGATTGTTAGGGAAATCATTGCCGAATAAATATTTATTTTTATTTACAAACAAATATTTTTTATATTCATATTAAATAAATATTTTTATATCACATATCATTGTAAAATGTTTAAATTGGGAATAACACTTTTAGAATCATATCATCCTAATCACCAACCATTTTTTGATGCATATATTTTTTTCTCTGTGTTGATAGAAAACACAGGATAAAGGTGAGGTGTCCTACTGATCCTAATAAATTTTGGTGATAATAGTTAAAACTTGGATCAAATTCGAGAGATTTTATAAAAACTTTAACAATAAATCATTGGAGGAAAAAGCATTTCTTAATTTTATGATTGGCTAAATTAAGTTTTAAGGTCCATTTTTTAAAATATTGCGAGTAAAATTTGAACGATTATAAATTGTCAAAAATCGACTTAAATTTAAATTGGCAAACTAGCTTTTTCAGTTAAATTTTCAGTTAAACTTTAAATTTTGAATTTGATTTTAAATTATTATTTTCGATTTCATAAAATCTTTTATATAAAATAACTTATTTTAAAGTATTTACTTTCAGGTCATTTTAATGCGGGTATTCAAGCCTCCGTGCTGTCTGTAGCAAATCAGTCAGCCAATAGTTCCACAGCGAATTGCACTTATCCAAGTGCATCCGCTGCAGCGAATCCAATGATGGTTAACGATCCATCAGCTTTTCGTCTTAATATGGCTGCATTTGGCAGAACTCTTGGCACTTCACGATCTTATTTTCCTTTTGATAATCCAGCTTTCAAACCGGAGGCACCAAGGCCAGCAGGGTTAGTTCAATTGCTCTAATTATATAATCGTTCATTGACATAATTGTTTGAATGAATAATGATAATCAATCCTAAAATGCCAAATTTTTAAAAGCAAATTATTTTAATTTTCGTAAAGCCTTTTGAATTTCTTTTTTTGTGTTTAGATGAAACTGATGAAAAAAATTTATTGGCGTAGTTTAGGGCACAGAAAATATTTGCCAATGCATTAAGCAAACAGATAATTGCAGCTTCAATATGATAACACCCCTTGAGAAGATTCAATGTTTCACACAACAAACATCAACCGCATCAAGTGTACAAGAACAGCAACAATTCCAAAATCCGATGTTAAATTACAAGTAATTACGCTATAAGTAATGCAAGACCGGTCGTTTTGTATTTTTTGCTGTTCGACACATTCCTTTCATTAAAAAACAAACAATAATTATTGCGCAAGAAAAATGAAGGAATTATATCTCAAATTGAGTAGCCTTGTAATGTTTGCACAATTCTTCGATATATTATTGAAAGTCACCTCTGAAAGTTGACATTACGATCTCTATGTATTTTGTTTCTTGTACTTTTTGATGCGTTACACCACCTCAGCCTGAATTCTTTTTGTTGAGATTTAAATCCCAAAGAAAAAAAAATTTAAATCGGGATTTTTCAAGAAATTTTAGATTTTAAACTATTTAATACTGAATTATTAGTAGGCGCTGTTGGTAATTTTTCAATTGTTTTAGTACATCAAATTGTTTGTACCAATAAGGATTTTTCAAAAAAAATTTTTTATGCTTTGTGAGCATATACAATATATATGGTGTTTAGGAACGGATTTTTATGTACCATAAATTATAATAGAATTTGCTTTATAATATCTCTTCATTCATTGCCTTTATTTCATTGCGGGACCAATGTCTTTCTCGTTTTTCATCGATGGCTTGGCCCTTAGGATCGAATTGTTAACCTTCTTCTAATTGTCGTGTTTCTATATTACGACATTAAACAAACTTTTTATTTTATATATGGTTTTGATTAATGAAGCAAGCATAACTACTAGTTAATGTCATGCAAAAAAAAATAAAAAATTTACGGGTAATGTATCGGCCCTCTATTTTGGCTTAATTGCATACAATGAAATTCTAAGAAATTTTCATGTTTTTCAAAAAGCTTATTTTTAATTTTCGCACCATTTTCTTGTTCTATTTATTGACAATATTTTTATCTGAAAATATTTTTATTTAAATGAACTATGAAAAAAATTGATCGAGATTATGCCTATTTCGATAGGACCAGATACATCATTAGTTATGCTTGTAAAGCTTTGGCTAGGTTTTTATTTGGTTTGATAACGAAACCTGCCTTTGTAAATGTTTATGTCTACTTGACTCTAAACAGAATTTTAGTCGTATCACAGGATAGGGTTGTTATTGTTATATCATTTCCGAATTTTTGACTGAGCTTATACAAGCAAAAATTCGATTTAGTAGTATGTTTCGATTAGGATAGTTATAAACAATTATTCTATTGTTTCAAAATACGATTTTGCGATTTTAGGTATTAATCAGTTCACTATGGTCACATATTAGTTCCATATTGAAAAAGCATCGATTACAAATCGTTTCGAAGGTTCATAGCAGAAAAGTTTATGATTGCTGTAGAAGTCCTTAGGACACTACATTAAAGCAATATGACTTTGTAAAAAACAAAATGGCAATTTCTTAACAAGTTTATTGTTGCCTTTTTCTTTTTGTGCAGTCAAGTATTCTTAAATAATATATCTCGAAAAAGTTCAATCATAGCGGGTTTTTTTATCTCCCAATTTCTTACTTCACCATTTGGCCTTTTTCTCATAATTTTTTTTGCTGTTTTGATTGAAATTTTGTTTTATCAATTGATATTATTCGAGGTTGTTTTTTAATTCATATTCTACTAGCAATTAAATGGATTTCTGATTTTTTATTAATCGATGAAATTCAATTTAAATCTTCAGCAAATTTTTTTTTTCGAAACGAGGGTTCCATGCTGCGTTCATAGTCATTCAGTATTTGTATTATTGATAATGTAGCAGCTAATGATCAGTGAATGTTTTTAGCTTCTTGGCACTTTCTAAACAAATCAAAATTAAGTCATTGAATTTTTTTGATATCAAATTAGTGGATAAGCAAGCAAACACTGATCGTTTATAATATAACTGTGGGGCCACTTGCTATAAGCTGTAAGAAAATGTGAAGCAATTTTTTATTCAGCTCTGAACTAGTGGCAACATTTAACAAATGGTCTTTTGTACAGTTTGGTATGAAATTATTATATATTATCAGAATATGGCTTAGTAAATTTTCTCTGGAAATTATTATCGATAAATTTTGAAATAAAAAAAATTCTATTTTGAAAAAATTTTCAGATTTCTTCCGATAAATTGCAGTTGATATCGCATGATTCAAGTTTCTGCATGAAATAGAAAAGTTTAACTGGTCAGAACTTATCAAAAATTTCTTCAATCCTATATTATTCACCATCCCTCAATGCCAGCCTGATACTCGGTTTTAATCATGCTTAATTCCACACATTTGCTTAAAATAATAATTTTATAAAAATAATTTTACATGATTTCAATATCTTACGAGAATTCGCAATGCATGACGCGGTTTCAAAATCTTGGCATATAGGTCTATAGTCTATAGCAAATATACTCCAACAGTTGCATGACGGTTTCTGTGGTCGAACACATTCGAATGAAAGATGGAAGTTTCAGCGTATCACAGAACTAGTACGGAAATCTTTCAATAATCATTGGCTGGGATATATAATCAACCTAAGTATAATGTTCTTCGGAGAACTACCATTTGATTAGAATTTGATGCCAGTGGTAAAATGCTGGTGAAGTCCATGCTCTTCAACAAAAAGAAAGCACTCTCTGTTGGCGCACCGATTTTTTTTCGAAGCGATCATCCATTTTTTTGAACTTACAGGTGAGCCAACGATATATATGCTTAGACGATGGAAAAAGGAATGGCTTCTATTACTGTTGGCGAATATTTTGGGAAATATGATGGGATCGAATGACTCGGAAACATCTTACTCTTATAGAATGAAGAAGAATGGATCATTCGATTGCTAATTGGCAATCTGAGCAGATCGGTCGCTTCCAGGTAAAGCAGTCTATATCTGGTCTCGGAATATCGAGTTATCGGTATTGCTATAATGATATAATCATACAGTCTGCTTTAAAATATAAGATAGCTGTAGTGAGGTAGATGTATTACCAAAAGGCAAGTAATATTTGCACGATATTCGTGTAAAGTTTGGATAGTTATTTCCTGATTTCCACAGGCTCAATTCTCCTATGGTAAATGTGAGCAGCGACAGTGATAATTATTCGTCTCTCTTAGCAAGTGTAGTTATTCGTCATTAGTTCGAGAGCTAATTGATTTGCATTTTGATTACTTTTAACCAGCTCGGATAATTTGCATAATTTTCGCATTTACCGCCGAGAATGCGCATTCGTATTATCTTTGAAATGGGACTCGATTGGCACTATATCGTTTTATGAAAAAATCTACTTGTGAAATCTATAATTTTTAGTTCTGTGTTGCTCTGTGTTTTTAGTTATGGCTAAAAAGCCTACTACTGCTAATGCATAATTTCAATTTTGAGAGCAAAATTTTGGTAATATAAATTTTAGCTCAATTTTTGTATTATAAAGCCAAATAAAGTGATTGATTATCGTGAACACTAATTGAATGCTGATTATATAAAGATTATTTGTTATTTGTTAGTTATTTGCTCTAGGACAATAACAAATCGTTTTATCATTATTGATATGGATTTTCCTTTATATGCATATTTATCAACTTTCTAAAGAAAATTTATCGATGAGCTTTTCGAGTTTAAACAGAAAGTCACCACTGTTTACGCAAATAATTTTTTTTTAATGATTTTTAAAAAGTGAACGTCTTTCATGCAGCGCATAAGCATTTTCAAGCACAATTTTGTCGAACTAATCTATTTTTCAAGTCTTTAAAATTTTGAGTTTTTTACATTTCCACATATTCGTTAGCGAGTTTTTATAAAATTTTAGTTGGCGCTATCAAAAATCTCATTTTTTTCAGCCGAAAACATTGGATCCAATAAAATTATTCGAATTCATAGATGAATGGCAAAATGATTTGTTTATCGGCTTAATAAACTTTTTTCCTCATTAATATAAAAGAATTTTTAAAATATATATTGATAAATAAACCATGTCCCGCTTTTTCACAATCTTCAGAAACCATCTTCAGAAACTTTAATTTTTTATTAAATGATTGTGAAAAAAATAGAATTTTTAAACGAATTTTACAGAATAAAAATTAAATTGCGCATTTTCTTTATAAGCAAAGAATTTTTTAGAAAAACATAGTTTTTCTTAAAAATAGTCCGAAATGACTGTAAATAATTTCAAATTCTATTTGAGAACTTTTATGATTTTAGGATTTATATTCCTCTTTGGATGGGCTCACTGCTTACACATCGGCGAAATGCACCGAAGCATACTTGAGAAAATCCGCAGTCCGAATCTGTGGCGCAATTTTCATACATTTCAGATGGTCTCTGGATACATTGAAAGTCCTGAAATGAGAAAGATACGATATTCATCATCAACGTTAATAATAGATGACGTAAAATAGCCGAGTTGACGTGACTTAGATTATCATGCTGAAAGGAAAGAATTCGACTCCTATTGTTAAGGAGAATAAACTCTTCATTATCACAGTTATTAAAGTATCCGAGTTATCTTGGTACTCCATTATGCACTATTATCTTATAAGTTATTTTATACTCCACGTCAAAAATTTTTAGCATCCGACAAAGCGAGTCTAGCCAGAAATGGTAAAGCCTCACCACTCACCACATCATTAATAGATTACCTCGAACTATTTATTATTTATAGCCTAATAGATAAAATGCATTGATATTTGCATTTCATCTGCTTCTGATATTTACTTATGAACTAAATAAATTATTATTTTGTCTTTGCGCTCTAATCAAAAATCGGCCTTCCACACAACATATAGAATTCAAGGCTAATTAGCCAAAAAATTTACTGTTTTAGTCAAAGTGCCAAGGTTTACACATATTTCGTCCTCCGAGCAACCAAAATCATTTGAGCAATCTTTTCGTTGCACTTGACCTTTTGGAATTGCGCACACCAATTTACCATTCGCATTTTTTTCACATCGCTATTAAGTCAAATATTGAAGAAAGTTAAATTTGCCATATTTCGCTATTAACACAAAATATATTCACAGAAGTTGGTAATTAAGCGAAATCTTACTTGTCCTTTAGGACAATCGGAATGGGAAAAACATTGTTTAATTATTGTTGATGGAGCTTTGCATACACCGGTTCTTCCATAACATCTTTCGCCTTCTTTACACTAAAAATTCTGGTGGAGAAATGCCACATTAAAAGGCATAATAAGGAAGGTATAAGTCAAATAATTAAGCAGAGTAGTTAGTGAGCATCTTGCTTGCATAATTCTAGGAGGAATCCTATAGCTGATTTTAAACCAAGCAATCGAAAATCAAACCTCATTATCGTGTTTGCAAGGCTTTTCGATCGGCATTTTCGGCACTTCTGAAAAAGTTTTCTCAGTGGCTCATAAATTTATAATGAACTATAAATATATTATTTATCAGATACCTTTAACGGCTGGCAAGTTTGGTCCATTAGGTTTTTTTCTGTTTATTTTTGTCGTCATCATTGTTTTTGTTGTTTTTGTTACTTGCACTATAGGTTTTGTCGTTTTTTTTATTGGTGGTTGTGTTCCCTCAGTAACAGATGGTGGCTGAAAAAAAACTTATCAAAGAGATTTTATGAAAAATATTGGAGAAGATTGTTAAAAATGTGGAAAATAGTTGGAACAATCATAAAAATTTCATAAAAATTCCACTTACTAGGCACCCGTTCATGGTATGATAATGAATACAGTGGAAGCGTGCCATACAATGATAATTATGCCTGCATATATGGTTTCTACCTTGTTCTAAAATCGAGTTACGGTTTAAAAGAAAATAGAGATTAGATCTTTCTTGTTTGTATTTCATATATTTAATTTCCTTAAAGTTTAAAATAAGTCAAATATTCGGTCATTCTAATTATTCGGCTTCATGAAATTCTCAAAAATTCTGGCTGTAAAATGCAAAACTTATTTGAATCCAATTAACAATAAAAATAATGTACTTCGATAAAGATAAGGCTGTATCACAGGTATTGGGCGGTTTGGTTCTGGTTCTGGCTGTGGTAGTGGTTTTGGTTTTGTTTGTGGTGCTGGTTTCGGCTGCGGTGCTGGTTTTGGCTTTGGCTCTGGCTCCGGTTCTGGCGCTGGTTCTGGCTGTAGTTTTGGTCGCTTCCGTCTTAAACATTTTCCGTACCTAAACTTATTGCCGTATTTCTATAAATGCCGTATTTCATTTAAAAAATTTAAAAAATATTAGTATATTTCTCTTTCATTGAATCACATGGATTTTTATGAATTTTTAAAAATGCTATACCAAACTTGAACTTTAAAAAATATGAACTGTGTTATGTTATTTTCTTAGAATAAAATTATTTACCTCCCATGTTTTACACATATTTTGCCCGACAGGCAATCGTAATTAGACATGCAAGAATTTCGTTTTCTCTGAAATTATTCTTGGTTTTAAATCTATGGCGATTTTTGAGATTCATTTCAGTTCAAAAAAAACATTGGGATTAGATTGAAAATTTTTGACAATTGTGAAAAAATCAAAAAATTCACATTGTTTTTAATGATAATTTGATGAGAGCATGCTGTATAACCATTTTCATTTTCATAACAATTTTGATAATTTGCCATGCAAAAAAATAATAAACAAATTAAAAGCAAGATGTAGAACAAAATATTTTGAGGAACCATTTCGAATTCAGCTCTGAAAATAAACCGAACTAGAATTTATATAAATAACCGAAATATTTATAACCGAAATAATTTTTTTCATAAAATATAATCTATCAAATAATAGGATTGGAATGAATGGGTTTGATTATTGCTCATATTTCGGAGCGTTGAATTCCACTTTCTGCAAGAGTAAACGTGCTTTTTAATTTTTTAAAAACCCAAACCGTGCTGATGCTCACCTGTACTTTTATCACCTTTATTATCTTTTAAAATTTATTTGGCCAATAAGCCAGCAAAGAGAGTGATAAGCGCTTATCAAAAAACCAAATAATAGAGATGATAGATAATGGATATAAAGCCTAACAAACGACTTCTTAAATCTCAGTTATGTTTGACCATTGAAATTTCTGCCAAATGAAGATTTCATTAACAGTGTCACTTCACCAGCTTTTACAAAAATCTCTTAAAAGCTATTTTTAATTTAAACTAATTAAATCGCTAAAGAAGAAAAATTGCTCAATAGGCCATTCGTTTATTTCATTTCGAGACGCGAATGCTGAGGTTCTTCTTCTCGACAGAGGATACCATAAGAAGTTTTTGAAAAATCGCTGATGCTGACGAGTCAGTTATACTTCTGTAACCCTGTGGCAAAATTTCTCTAGTCGAGCAATCCAGTGGGACAAATATCAAAAATGGTGGAAAAAATTAAATATTCCTCCTGGATTTAATGGTTTAGGAGAAGTTGAAATTTAATAGTATGGCATTCAACGATCTTCTTTGAAAAAATTTAGTAGATATGCGAGTGTTGACCAATTTTACATTGCTTTTTTTAAACCAATTTTTTATTCCAAAGCTTAATTTTAAGAGAATTTGGATTATTGAAATCTAAAAGGCTTTTGTGGATTGCGGAGCCAGTTCGATCAGTTCCAAAGGAGAAATATTCTAGATCTCGTAATTTTTATAAAAACAATTCAGATTAGTTGGAACAAATTGGCAAAAATTGAATTGTTAATTGAATTTGAAGGATTTTGAAAGATGGTTTCAAGTTCATTTATGGCAATGGCAAGAGATTATAAATTATATTTATAAGTGTTATAATTATATTATAGTATTATAATTATATTTATAGATGGAACTCTAATGATTGCGCCAGGAAAGCAAATTCTTCTTTGATTAAATAAGAAAAGGAGATTTAATTTCTTTTTCACATTTTACCAATAACGACTTTCACGGCATCACTAAACCACAGTCGTTGGAATTAATTTACAAACTTTTCCAAAATATTTTTCAGAGTTGCTACTTTTTGTTGTTGTGGTGCAGTGGCATGATGAGTAATCTTAAAATCAAATTAAAAAATCAAGTTCCGAAATCATGAAAGGTTCAGTTCTTTTCAAAGACAAAACTTAAACTCACACTCATACTTGAACACCTAAAGCCTGGTTCGGTGAGACGAGGAAGACAACTCTTAATGGCGCATTCGTTGCCGCTCATCCCAACTCTCTTTCAATATCCATAAAAACAAAATATGATGGATGAATGAGATGAACGGAAATCAAATGAATTTAGAAAATTTATAAACCATTTAATAAATAATTCATAAAATCAACTAAACTTCTTGCAAAATATAAAAATAAATATTATTTTAATATTCAATCGGTCAAAAAAATTTTTTTATTGCAAGTTTTTTTCATTCGTCTAAAATAAATGAAAGAAAATAAGCATTTGGTATTTCTTCTCAATTTTTATAAGTAATTCCTTTATTTTAGATTTTTTAAAATTTATCAGTTTGGATATTTAGTTTTAATCACAAATTGATTTTGAATTTGTGCTTCATACCTATATAAATTTTTTGCGAGCAATTACATTTCCAATAATATGAAAGCTTAAAAGTTTTCAATTTTGCATAATTACTATAAGTTATTCATTATTTCTAGGTTGTAAACATTTTGTCAACGAATCCCGTGTAGAAGATAACACTGGTACCCTGTAATCATCCTGATTCTCTTAAGATTGTAACTCATTTTACAATTAGATCATAATGGTCATTTTTAGCCTTACTAGCTAGCTTTGCTAGTCCTGTTTATCCGTTTTGGTGTTAAATGAAGCGAAATTTCTTTTCGATTCAAAAAATAGCACTTAGCATATAGCACATAGCACTTTGCTTGCAAGAGTATTTATTATTTCTAGTTAACTCCCTCCTCTCGCCTGCTGGACCAGAAAAATTTTGCCAAGGTGCCGATGGAAATACAAATGAGTCGCCAACAACACTACCCATTGCTTATAACTTTGTTCTATTTTGTCTAAAATAAATGCATGACATGTATGCGAACTCAGTTCTCAGATACATCTAAGTAATCTCCGTAAAATAATTGCCATTCCAGTAAAAATTGCTCAATAGTGGTGTCAAAAAATATATTAAACAAAGTGATCAGATGAGAAATATATGAAATCCACTGCTTTATCTCGAAGATATTTATTTTCTTATTGTTACAGATATAGGAACAAATGTTATTTAAAAGTTATAGAAGATATCACTTCAGAATCACTTCAATATCACTTCACTTATCAGAATCAGTTAAAAATTAGCGAAAAGATTTTTCACAGATTTTTTTACAAATCTTTTAAAGAAAAATTCGGCCAAGCCTTTTGATTTTGATTTTGGTATCAAATATAAAGCAGAAAGAAAACGGTCTTGGCCTAGGCTTGAAAAACATGAAATAACCAGTGAGCTCGTTTCATTAGCTATAATAGTTAGAGGCAGATGCTTAAAATCGACGAACAGTATGAAAAGGAATGGAAATATATACAGTTGAAAACAAAGCTATCAAATGCTTCACAATTCTTATAAATTGCCATTGGCTTCAAGAAACGCCCAAAAAACTAACAAAAAAATGCTTTCGTGAGAATTTGAAACCTTCCTAAATCAAAATTAATTTCCAAATTTCATGCAGATGTGTTGGATGTCTCAGTGGTTAGTTGCCCACATCTCGAAGCGCGGAGATCGGAGTTCTCTCCTCGGCGAGAGCAAAATCGTCATTCAAAAATATGGTTGATTGCTGGCAATCATCTCAGACTTTTATCGCAAAGTGGTTCGATGGCAAAATAACCAGAAATGGTGAGTGCTCTTAGAAAAAAGAATTGCAATTTTATAATAATATTAATTACAAAAATTAAATTCTGAAATCACTCAGAAATTAAAAAAAGAATTCAGCAATAAATATTCAGCAATGAAAAACCTTCAAGAAATCAAAAATTTGATGAACACGAAAATAGAGTTTGGCGAATAATTATTAGAAAAAGGAATTTAGCTGAAATGATTAAAAATTAAGATTTTTTTTCATTTTTCTTGCGCATTTATTATTAAAAATTTTAAGAAAATATCGTTGATTTTAAAACGTATCAGTTAAGGATAATTAACATTAAGTATAATCAAATGTAACCAAAACTTTTTGGTGAGAAAAATGTGCGATTTTCTGTGAATCCTCCGGACAAGACTTTTCATCTAATGTGTGCAAAAAAATTCCCATCTTTGGTGGATCCTTTGAATAAAATTTCTCTTTGATTATACGAGAATTCTTCGGACTAAATTCGACGATCTGTTCTGTTGATCGTTTAGTTTTCTAAAAACTTCACTTTTTTCGCCTTTTGGCATAACATTTGCTCTTTTCTGCTATATTTGTCAACTTATAGCGGCATTTCGATGAAACCCGTTCTAACCGAGACGTTCAGATGTATCATTTTATTATATAAGGTCACATTGTTGCCGACTTAGAACGGCTCCTCCATTTGTAATATTCGTTTTCTTTTTCCTTCTATCTTTACTGATTCAGTGCAATCATTCTTCACTTTAATTTTTACAGTTCATGACATTTTAAACTTTATATGCGGATAATTTACGTTTTGGCCTAGTGGGCCTTTAGTATAATCCAAGCTGTATATAATTCAATGAAAATTTCATCGTAATTATTTTAGTTTATAAATGAATAAATGTGGAAAAGGACAAAAGATATTTATTGCTATTATCCAAAGAAGCACATATAATTTTAAAAAAAATAATATAAGGTCAAAAATTTTCCAAAGTTGCTACCCTTGTTTGCTTATAAAAAATCAGAAAATCGGAAATTTATTAAAAAACTAGAGTATCATTTGAAAAATTTCAGAATCATAATTTTATAGCGAATTACTTAGGTAGTTTTTCAGTTCTCTACTTTAAAATTTTTATAGTTCATAATTTCATATATTTTAGTATATTTTCGCACAAATTATTCTTTAGAGATCAATTATCACTAAATTATTTTCAGTATCAAACCATAATTCAGCATGAAAATAATAATATTCTCGCTTTTATTCATAATATATTCATTATCGGTTGATGGCGCTTCACTTAACGTGTAAGTATCTACTGATATACTGATATATTTTATGTTGAATTATGAATTTTCTTAGTTTCTTGCAAACTTGATAGTAAACTGATAAATTTTTAGTTAGCTTTTATGAGCGAACATAAAAAAAAGTCTCTTCTCCTATTTTCTTTTAATTCAATCTTGAATACGATCGAATTTGCTTACATTATCACAACTGGGTTTTCAAATTCCAGCAATGATATTAAATCCCATTATATCCATTGTAAATAAATGATATAAAAATAAATGATATATGATAATTTAAGTGTCAAAACTTATCAGAAATTTTTAACAATTTTGGTAGCGCCTTTCACAACAAATTCATTTCGACTTTATTTTTTTCCTAAGAGCATTCACCATTTTTGGCTCGTTTCACTGGGTTGTCGGGCCAGAAAAATTTTGTTAGGAAGTCATTTAGCGATAGAAGTACAGGTAAGTCGTCAGCAGCACTCGATTCCGCCTATTTATGATTATAGTTAATTATGGTTATTAAAATGGCTAACTTTCGCAGTGATAATGATCGAATGCTTGATTTCTTGAATTTTAGCACAAATTTAATCCTTCATCCTTCGAATTTTTCAATTTCTCAAGAGTCATATTTTTTTAAAATTAGTAACACAATTAATGAAGTTTATCACAAACTCATAAACCAACCATTTTAGGAACGTTCTAAGCAACACACAGCTAACCAGTCGCCGCAATTTTGGCCGTGGTACAAGATTATCCTATCACTATCCATATTATTACCCACCTTATTATCCACCTTATTATCCACCCTATTATCCACCTTATTATCCGCCTTATATTCCACAATATCCATTTTATCCTCCACTCTACCCTCCTTATTCACCCTATTTTCCTGGTTATTATTGGTCAAATTGGTATCGGCGAAATAAAAGTCGAAGAAATCGGAATCGAAATCGCTTTCTTAATATAATGGTACCTACCCGAGTGAAATAGACGACTTATGAAACATTCGCAATCAGTAAATTTTATTCATCTTTCTGGAGAGAAAAATTGAATAAATTTTTCTATATAATATGGTAATAAAATGTACGATTGGATTTGCTTGTTTTCACAACTATAAACATGGGACTGTTTGGTAAAACTTTTCAATGTCACAGATATGATGAGAAAAAAAATCATCAATTCTCACCAATTTCCTATCTGAACGTACAGCACTTATGCTTCTCCCAATCAACAAATTAGCTGATTAGCTGATCTCCTAGATCTGATTTCCGCAATTTCAATGTGTTCAAATTGGAAACACTGTTTTTTGCAAGCAGATCGAAAAACCACTCAAATATATAAATGTAGATTTCTATGGATTTGAACCAAATTCTTTGCTTCATCATGGTTGTATTATTATATATATATTTATTATTATTATATTATTATATTATATTATATTATTGGATCTAAAATAAAATCTCAAAAATAAACAATAAACTCATAAAGAAATATTTATTAAGAAATATTTATTAAAATATAAAGAAATAAGTTGAGAAAATTTTTATCAAACTATAATATAAATCTGACAAGGAAAAAAAATCATCAATTTTTTCAATTCTAAATTCCCAATGAATTCTAAAAATTTGATTCAAAAATTAAAAAATTAAATTAACGATAACTTATCAAAAGTAAATAAAAATAAAGCATAGAAATACATAAATAAAAAGGAATAAATTACAAAAAATATATGGTCCGATGCGATGTTATTTTTTAAAGTTATCAGCATTATTATCATTATAATTTTAATCTGTGATCTTTATGCGATAATTACTTTCATATTATATTTTTTAGCTTCTAAGCAATATAAATTGCCATTCCTAGTGAATTGAAAATTTTGAATTTTATTTAAATATCTTGAAGCAATGCAGTGTCTAATTCAGCTTATCACATGAAGCATTCCTTTAGTGTGAGTAAATCTGCAGCTAAAAGCTAGATAAATGCGGGTGATGCGAGGATATTGTCCTATTTTTGTCTCCAAAGCGGTGCTTTCATGGACCCATACCCTTTAAAATAATCCACTATCGAGTATGTTATTGTGTTATTTAAAGATAAACATATTTAAATAACTTTTATTGAAGTAAAATGCACAATTTTATGAACTGATAAATGACAGTCATAACCAGCAAAACTTGAATTGTGCTAATTACTTGTCGATATTCTCTCTTGTTCGATTTTAGCTAGCTTTTTTTATGTGTTTACGTTCCACCGAAGATGAGTTTGAACTTCACATTTAAGATTTTTAAGCTGTTATTGCAACGAACCATTCAAAGAAAAAATAAGATAATAATTCATTCAATATTGCAATTCTAAATGTTGTTTATTTGTCAACCTCCCTGATTCCAAATATTAGTTTAATTCAAAATAAAAAATAAATTGCAAGGAAAACAAGAAATAAGACACCATTATATGAGTCATCTATATAATTTCATATGTATACATTTTATCAGTTGATAATAGAACTAATGAATTAACAAAACAGTTACCGGAAAAAACATGTCCATATTATAGCGATGGAACATAACGAGCGAAGAAATTCCTGTTGTAGGAACTGTATATCAAATTAATTTATGACATATTCTCCAATTTTCTAATGGCCGCGAACAAGAAAAACTTATCATAAGGAATTCTTTTCCTTATTCCTTTCATCGCACTGGTTAACCTTGTTTCGATTCATTAAAGCAAGTTTACTGTTATTTTATTCATCGAAACTTTTTCAGCATCATATTCCGTCATCTAATAGTATTAACGAAGATTTCGGCCTTCGGTAAAACGACGATTTTTTTCTTCTTCATCGGTATGGAATAATCTAAATCAATTAAAGAATTATTTCATGAGAAGCATTTCATTTGCTTTACAAATTTTTTTATATAAAATTGTCATATGAGAATATTAAAAATATATACAATAATTGTTCGAAAAATTCACAACTTTGATTTTCATCAATTTAACTTCAAGAAAAATAATATTAAAGCGACATAGGAATAACAATGAGCAATTTTCATAAAGAATTTTGATTTTTTTGTGAATTTTCCTTCAACTGTGAAAAAAAATTTTTTTCTTTTTTATTGTCATATTATTGTCATGAATTTTTTTCCATTTTATAATAGAAAAATTGCAATTTTTGAAAAATTAATGAAATTCGTTGATTACTTACATAATAAAAATAAAGTGACAAATCAAAAAATAAATTACAGATAAACTTAAAATTACAAGACGATATAGAAAAATTATATGCCCAATTTCCAAATTTCCAAAATGTTCATTTTTTAAAAAGTTTGTAAAATCACGTCAAAGTTCTATTTAATTCCAATAATGGTGCTTCTCTTGGGAGCGCCGATGCTGAAGTTCGATTCTCCGCAGGAGTAAACCTGTACAAAAATCCGTGCGATGCTGGCGACTCACTTGCATTTCTATCGCCAAGGGACTCCCTGGAATATTGCTCAGTTGCCACAAGCCAGTGGAGCGAATTTAACCAGTAATGGTGAGGACTCTTCAAAAAAAATGATCCTTCTATACCTCTAACTATTTAGGACCTCCTTCACTTTATTTGAATTTATAAAATATATATATATATAAAATATAAAATATGCTCCTAGATACCATGTAGTTCTTCAAATCCTTCGGTATATATTCCTGATATTGGAGCCTTTACACCTCACTAATGCTAAATAGCCAATAAGAATGGAAAATATCAGGAAATACAATACCATTCATTACCATTCATTCTTAAAGTACATTATATGTACGAATGAATAGAATCTCATATGGTTCCATCAGCTTACCAGCATTTAAATACATACCACTTTCATTGTCAGACATCATTGCCTGGGCTGTTTAGAGTATGTTTATTGCACACTATAGTCATCAAATCGCTGCTTATCAAGCCCCCAAAGGAATGAATCAAATGTGATGAGAGTCAATAAAGACCTGGATTAATATAGATTCGAACACATAAGAGGTCCAATTTAGCGGAGTGGCTTTTTCTACTTGCATATGGCATTGGACCGAGAAGCATGCAAATGCCTCACTCTCGCAGCCAAAAAAACTAGCTTAACCAGTAATTATAAGCTGAAAAAAAATCATCCAAAATAATCTTCTTCTTCTTCTAACAGCTCTCACCATTACTGGTTAGGCTGGCTCCAACGGCCTGGCCATTCGGCAATAAAGTTGACCCACAACAATCATAATTATATTTTTAATATTTTGATCTACTTGCCAAATTTACTTTTTCGCGAAAGACCATTCCATTATTTGCATTTCAATAAAATTCGTAGTAAGCAAATTTTCGACTAAATTTTCAAGAATAAACTTGAATAGCCATTTCATTTGTTTCATTAGCAAAAACCTCATAATTTTTATCTAAATATAGATTGAAATATGTAAGAAAATACTAATTCAACCGAATTAATTAAAAAAATGATTGAAAAAGTGAAAATTCAAATTTCCAGTAAATTTCCAGTAATAAACATATTTATTAAACCTTTAAAAAATAATCTCAAAAAATTATAATAAAAAGTGAAAAAAAAGCGTACGATGTTCCTCATCTTCGATTTGCGCCGTGGTTCAAGCTATCAATACTGCTGCTCAATATCCACAATTACAGAACCATGACATCCACCATTATGCACCTTTTCTTCGTCTAAATCTCAAATGCGAAATAGAATTCATTTTGAATTTATTATATAGCAAAAATGATAAGAAATGATAGGAAAATTGGTTGGAATATAGAGAAAATCGAATCTGTAATTTATCATCAAATGCCTGAAATGTTATTAACAAATCAATCATGTTTATTCGAAAAATTTACCATTAGATAAAATTTCAAAAAATGAAATTGAACATTAGCAGTCGTAATGCAGCGATTTGCAACTTCCGAACTTTTTTCTCGACTTCTTTTAGCCTAAAATATAAGTAAGATAAAAATCAAAAATATATAGAATTTAACCGCTAAGCACAAGCGAAATTCACATTTTCTTACTCTTCCATTATCATTTTTATGGCTCCACTGGCTTAACAAATTAGAAAAATTTTTTGACAAGGAATCAGTTGGTGACAGAAATACAGACGAAGCACCAGCAAGTGGATTGTTTAGAAAACCAATAAGATCGAAGTCGAATATCGATTTGTTTTTTTAATTATTGGCGACAAAAGAGAATATTCGTGCACCAAATAGCAATAAAAAAATGGCTTAGATAAAATAAGAATGCCGATCCCTGCTTACAAGGAGATACGAGACAATAAATAACTAGGAGGAGTATGATAAGAACGAAGAGATTTAAGCAATAGATCTACCTGAATTTTTCTTTGATGAAAGGGGTGGGGAGAGGAAACAAAAGGAGGGAAGGGGAGTGGGGACGTTAAAAGATCGATAAGTAAGACGAATAAATTGGAACTATGATTTGCAGCGATGAATATCCGGTAAATTATAATAAAATGATCGAAAAAACACTGCCATCACGTTTGGTTAATTAGTAAATATATTTCAATCAATGGAGTTAGCTAAACCGAGTAATGCTGGCGACTCACCCGTATTTCTATCGCAAAGACAGTCTTCGGCTAATCCGTCTCCGTCTCCGTCGGACAAGCCGGTCTAATTAGCAATGGTGACTGCTCTTAAAAAAGAACCATGCTAGCCAGTTCGTTTCATAAATCGTGAACAAATTTCTCCATAGCAGTGGTACCGGCGAAGAAAAGAAATTGCACACCCCTACGATGCATGCTAGTTCCATCCTCTCCGTAGAATCGATTTTTCATTGAATTAAAAAACAAATTGTAGAACCGCAGTAAAACCGCAGTGCTAAAGCGCAGAGCAAAAACTCACAACTTTACCAAGCTGACAAATAGCGATGGGTTGATGAGCACCGCGGAAATCGCATTTTATCACAGTAACCGCACCAAATGCATTTTCTAAAATTGAAACCGATATCCCAGAAATATGTGACTAAAGCGATGCTATTGAACACCACCATCGTTTCTTTATCAGTTTCGATCACAATCTGCAAAATATTAAAGTGCAGTTCGGCTGCAGTTGTTTATTTTATCCGTCATTTCTCCTTGATGCATTGAAAAGAGTAGTTGTTTCCTTTTTATGGTGATTGTTGCGAAGATGGGGTTATTCCGGGCTATTCGATCCAGTGCCATGACTGGAAATAATGGGAGCCGCTTTTCCTGTCTTTTAAGCCCGCACATCGCGCGTCCATCTGTGCGTTCAAATTCTCTCCCTACTCTATCAGTCCATATTTTGATTGCCTTGCCCGTCCTCTTATTTCACCTGTCACAATTTTTTGGTTTAGAAACCTTTTATAAGGGCGTCCAAACAATCGAACATTGAATATTTAGTATTTAGTATTTTTTCAGTACCATAATGTATTTTTCTGTTGTACAATTTCATTTATTGCGATGTCTTCTCGAATAAATAATTATTTGCCTTAAATGTTTTGCAACTGCGCGATATGCGACGAGCAAGGTTTATTTCTCGTTTCGTCTTGCGTGGGATTCTTGTATTGCGCACAATTTTACGAGTTCTAAAATAAAATAAATATAAGTTAGGTATACATTTATTAAATAAAAGGTTTAGCGTTATCTAAATTATCTCAAAGGCCACTGTTACGTTTTGAGGTTTGCTTACGTTCAGTATTCGAAATTTTTCTTATCGTTTTTTTATTTATTTTTATTGCACTTTTATATATTTTTATATAATATTTAAAAGTGCTTTTCGCAAAATTGAAATCGTTCCATTGTTTCATTATTCATTCTTTTAATTCGCAGTCTTATAATCTTTTATTTGTTAACTTTGAACGAAATAATTTTAAGGCGCGTTCTTTTCGAGTTTTATTGGCGAACTCGGCACATTTTGTGCTTTCGAAATGGAGAAGAAGCGAAATGCAATGAGTGATGTTGAGCGTGCTCAACTGGCTCGTAAATTGGATGAAGACCTTGATTTATTCATCGAGGAATTGGCCAAAAATAAAGTATTTTTTAAAAAAATTCCCATGAATATTGGCAATTAATGGATAAAAAATTTTGCAATTAACTTTTATCGTATTTTAACCAACTTTTTTCGTCATTGCATCCTTTAGTTCATATTTTAATATAATTCTATTTTTTATATGTTTTATACTTTTATTTATATTTATATTTTTGTTATTTTTATTATTTTTATTTTTATGTTTTATATTTTTCAGTACAATATTCAATGCTATGGTAATACTTCATCATTTGTTGGAATTTAGATTTATATTTCGGCAATTTCAAGAATATTTCCTTCATTATTAAATATATTTTAAGCATATTAAATTTTTTAATACTCATTTTGCAGGAGTCCATTTCTTCTGAACCTGAATCTTAAGATATCGAAATCCATATGTTTAGAACTCCCTCCCTCTAGGTTTAAGCCGTACATTATCAAAAATTGTTGATTGGTGTTGATTGAGTTTCTGGTTATGGGATTCTTCATGATAGAACCTTTTCAAACATGTTAAATTAACTAAAAAATCTAAGGCCATTATCCTGTATTTTTAAATCTTAAGTCGTAAGTTTGTAAGGTCTTTCTTATTAAGAAGGAAAAAGAAGATGTTGACAAAAAAGAATTCGATTTTGATGACTGGTGCAAAGATATAGATCAGCATCCAGCATTTATGACTGATCTGAAGTTTAATGAGAATGGAGAATATTCTGAAGCTGTCCAAGCCTTACAGGTAATGTTCATTCTATTTTTATTCTTACAATACAAATTTAAACAATACTTACTGTTTATACCAATGTGTTTAAATTTTTAAAATTTTTTAGGCATTAAAATATGATGAGGATGAAAGTGAAGACAAGATTGTATTGGCGCAACAATATAAAGATGAAGGCAATAAACATTTCGAGCATAAGAAATATCGATGGGCGAAAGATTGTTATAGTAATGGTTAGGATAGAAGAACTCTGGCTTTATACAGACCATTAATTTTTCTTTTAATAACTTCACGCTGTTTCTGATGACTAATTACTTTGATTAGCAAATTGAGAGTCTTTAAAAGTCAAAGTGCTTACGCGCCCCGTGCAGTCAGTTGGATTTTACTTTTTGATGAGAGGTTTTCTTTTATCGGTGAGCTAGAAGTGAATTAACCATTATTACTTAATTTTCATTATGTTATAATGTATGGCAGTTTTGCAGGAATCAATTTATCATGTAGCGATCGTCCAATCAATTCAATTCTTTTCTCAAATCGCGCTGCTGCTGAGAAGTATTTAGGGAATTATAGGTCGGCAATCAGAGACTGTGCTTTTGCTCTCCGTTTTGATCCACAAAATCACAAGTTATTTTGCTAATTTGCTAATTTGCTAATTTACTTAAATTAACCATTTTTTTTCGATATTGAAATATATATTGTGTGAACTTTTTAATTGTCTGCCTTTTAAGGAATGCTGATGATAAGTTATCATTCTTATATTTAATGGGTTATTTATTAAAATTTTAGGCTGCGATTCGTGGAGCTGAATGTTTATTAAAATTGGGATATGGTAAGAAATGCATTGAATGGATAGACAAGTGTATCGGCGATATGCAACTGGTAACTGGCAACAAATCGAGTGAAAATGACCAAAGTAGATTAAAAATTTTTCATAAACTGGAAATTTTTACTTATATTTTCTGTGAAATTTACTTTCCTTACTTTACTTAAACATTATTTACTTTTTTTTTACTGTTTTTTCCTGTTCTTACAAAAATGTGATAAAAATGAGACATTCAAGTTCGGTGAATAATTTATTCAATCTCATCGTATATTTTATTTCACTTCATTACTGTCCTTATTAATTTGCTAGTTTCTGTTAAATAATGAAATTTTTTAAAATTTATAATTTAGCTCAATTTGATTTATTTTATATTTTTAATAACTGTTTGCAGTTACTATGAAACAAAGGGAAGAATATATAAATAGGATAAATGGCTTGAAAATAGAGGCAAAAAATTGGGCTTTAATAGAAGACCGCGATTCAAGAAAGCTAAAGGCCAAAGTATATTTTTAAAATTATAAATTATTTCTGTTATTTTAAATTGATTAATATTCTGTGTTCTTCGAATATTGAATTTGACATATTTTAGATGAAGGAAGAAAACATTGCAAAATCTAAATTATTGGTCGCATTGGCATCTAGAGGCGTTAATTTATCTCCAAAAATTGATTTTAGTGATGTCCAATCTTTCGAATGGTCTCACTTAGAAATCAAACTTCCTGCTGTCGAAATGGTTTTTTAAAATTTTTTATATTTACCTAATATTTATCTATAACTCATAAGAGCTATTTTATTTTATTCTTTTTTATACTTAAAATGATTTCGAATTTTTTTAATTTGTTTATGTATATTGTTTCAGCCACAGAGAGTTTATGTGGATGATTCAAATATTTTATACTGGCCCATACTTATTGTTTATCCGGAGTTCTCGTTCACTGATCTGTTAACTGATTGCTGTGAAGAGGCAATATTGGCTGATGTTATTAGTCCCGTATTTAAGGAATCTGATGAAAGACGTTTGCCCAGCTTTAAGTAAGATTTGCCAAAAAAAATTTTTTTAAAATAATTTTCGAAAATTTGAATTTGATTTGCTATCAATATAAATAGATTTTTACTTGTCAAAACAATGCGAAACGACATATTTTATTTCAAAAATCGTAATATTCATGGAATTAAAATTCGTAAATTTAAACTTATTATCACTTTTTTAGCGTTGCCGATGTTCATTTTTTTCTATCGTTAACTTTTCCTGAAGGTGATATAGTTGAAGTTTTCCCAACGGCAACCATATTAGAAATATTGAGGACGAAAGATTTTGTTATTAAGCAAGGATTGCCTACGATTTATGTAATTTTTTGCTTGGTTTCTCTCATGAATAATTAGATTATGATAAGATTTCTTACTACAGTCTAGTACATTTTTATGGTATTAAATATTTTTTGCTATTTCGTTATTAAAAACTTTTACTCATTTTAAGTTAGAGAGTATTATACTTTTGTAGCATTTTTGATTACAGTTGATTACAGTTGTCACTATGGTGCCACAATTTTTTCAATTTATAAGAATTTATAATTTATAAGAATTAAAAAAATACGAAAAATGAAGAGAGGGACAGAGAAATAGCAGAAGTGTCAACAACAGTGAAGTTTAACGTTATTCCGCAACCGCCGATAGTATTTTTGCTAAGTTTTAGTATTAAGGAGATTTCATATTTATTGCGATTTGAATTTTTTTAGATCTGTACAAAGGCATATTTGAAAAAGCGTTACAAACAAATCTGCAATAACTGTTATACTTTGCGGTGAAAACTTTTTAGTTATTATAATAACTACAATAATTTTGCGATGATTTTTTTCAGTCAACTTGGAACTTTGAAAAACAATAAGAAAATTGTTTGGCTTAATTTTTGTCAGCTTATTTTTATTATTTTATGATATATGGTTATATGACCATACAAATAAAAGAAATAGAGAATTTGTGGTATCTTAACAATATTAATTCGAGGTTATTTTGCTGAACGAAAATTTTTTGGATCCATTAGGATCATTATCTTGCGATTCATTAGAATAATTGGAATTGGAGCTGAAAAAAATTTTGGTTTCCATCAGAAAATGAAAAAATCAATTCCATTTGAAGCAAAAACTTACGATTCGATCTCAATTAAAAGGGGGTCCTGTGGCATTAATGGTTTTTATTGCTTTCATTATCAAGAATTTATTCTGAAAACTTAGATATTTTGTTGCTATTGTACTTTGGCATATTTTAACATTCATATTAATCTGTTTATCTATTTTTTAGGTACAAAATTTATCGAAGAGATAAAAAAGTACTATTGCTGGTAGAAGTGAAAGAATGAAAGAAAACTAAATCGTGAGGAAGTTAGGATAGGTGTGGTTCTTTATATTTTTCCACATTTCTAAATATATAATTAGAAAATAACCTGCTTTAATTCTCGCTACTAACGAATGGGGAATGACGATGTATCTTGTGATTTATCCAATCCTTGTTTTCTTTTATCTCTTAAAAAGGATCTCCAATCTTCATTTTTTTCGTGGCTCTAAAGATTTTTTTGAAGTCTCTATTAAATTGCGGTTCCAGAACCGCAAATTTATCAATTTGTGGGAAGATGGAATTTAAACTTGTTTCCATATGCATACACTAAATCCATATCGGTAAAAAAGCAAATATGAAATTAATACGAGAAAAATATATTACCTTGCTTTTTACATCCGATAAATCCTTTAGGGCTATCGGTATATTCGGTGCCATTTATCAGTTTTGCATTTCTCCATTCTCCATTTTAGTGTCTTTTTTACGTCGCGGAACTAAATAATGTTTGTTTTGCTAAATTCGGTGAGAGTTTTTCGTTTAATTTGTCGCCATTTGTAGTTAAAATATAGATGTATCTGTAACAAAATAATCGTTTAAAAGCTGGCACCAAATAACCAAACCGAGTAAAATGTAAACAGTTCTGGATTATTCACCGGGTCATAGAGGAAAAATGTAATTTCAAGTGGAACATCAAGGTGCTATTATAAACCACCAGCTCGTTGAGATTTATTAGTCGAGGTCTATCGAGACGGTTGTTTGCTAGTAGAATTTAGTAGAATTTTATTATATTTGCCATATGTGGCTTGTATTTGGCGCACAGTCGTGTATATAAACTCCAAATTTTGTTGCTTAGTCGAGCGAAACATTTAGTTATATTGATTGTAGCTTCTATTAAATCGTGTAAAGGTTTGTGGTAAATTTTCTAAGAACATTTTTAGTTATAATTGCTGACTGATAATCAGTCGCTAGGATGATTTGTCGGACAAGGAGGAAATTATTTGACGGTGCAGTTGAATTGCGGATACTATCCTATTTTTGGTGAACTAATTGATATCGTTCATACACTAAATATTGTTATCAAAAATTTATTTACACCTATATTACGAATGAATTTTTGCGCTTCCAGAAATCATGAATTAGCCACGTATTATTGTCCTTTCGATCCAAAATCACTGCTAATAGATTTCTGTCATTTATCATGAAAAATGAGCTAAGTGAAGTTTTCGGCATAATTTGATTTCGTTATTGCTATACCCTCTGCCAATTTTCTGATAGAATTGCCAGTTTTTATATGATCACAGAATCGAAATTTTACCAAATTAGGCTTAATTTTTCATAAAATCGAATTTAAAAAAAGAAGAAAAACGTAAGAATTGTAGTAGTTTTAATGGAAATTTTATAAAATTACGCATATTTTGATCACGGAATTTTTGAAATACAACCGCTTAGCAAATAAACGTGATGAAAATGCGAACTTTTGGAAAATCACATAATTCTTCATAAAGCACAATTTTTTTAGTTGGAGTGGAGAGTTAGAAGGTCAGGCAAGTCGGGGAAGGTCGAAACAATCACGTTGTTGCGAGTTGCTTCTAATTACGCCTTGAGCGATGGCTAGCTTCCATTAGATTCGTTGAGTCAGTTCTAACTACAATTCTCTGTTTAATAACAATCAGATTTTTGTATGGCAGCCTTAACTCTGTCGAAGGCAAAAATCGAACCCCTTGTCTTTCAGCAAGATGACCTGAATCATTACTCCATTCAGCTATTACCCTATTCCCCACCCTCCTCCTATGCTGAAAATTGATAAATGAAAACAGACTATACCACAATATCCTAATAAAGTTTGCTCTTTTGGAAAAAATAGACAAATCCATTCTTTATTACACATATATTGTTGTCTAATCGTCATGGCACGAAAATTTTTTTGTTTACAAATGAAGGCAGCAACTGAAACATTTGTATCCTGAAGAATGAATTAGTAAAGCAAAAAATGGAATAAATTATGCGGAATTATGTGGAACTACTGGATAAATTAAGATAGGCCATTAAAAATTACGAAATAACACAGGAAAAAATATTAAAAGCAAAACACAGAAAACAAAGACATAACAAAAGCAAGATTAACACATCATTATATTCGAATTGATAATTCATAGGCTAGGAATGAGAGATAATGGTAAAATGGATTTTTCTGCACGTTCTTACACAAATGGATTAGCCGTTTTTCATTTATATCACAATTAACAGAGTTTTACATATGCGAATATGAATTAAATTAAGGACCTAAATTAATAAATTTACAAAGATATAGATGAAATTTTCTGGTAATTTTATTGTGGCAACCATTTTATACTTATTAATCATATTGTTTTGTCGAAGATATCGATAATCGAGAACTGCTTTTGACAAATTACCTGCAAATAATCGATGAATATAATTTATAATCGAAGAAATTTGATGAAAAGATAATCTAAAAAAATAATTCCACTATATTTTCACCATATTTTGAAATTACATTACATTTTGTAAACAATAAATTCCTCTTGATTTTAGCAATATTTAATAAATCACGTTAGTAGCGAGTTTATGGAAATCAGCCCATTGAAAAAAGAAAATTCCAGTTTACTCTTTTTTCGAAGGCAAAAGTCGAAAACTTTTTTTTTCTACTGTTTCAACGCTTATGGATGCCGTGTTATTAGTGCAACAAACGCTATTCGCCGTATCCACGATTGAAGTATCAGTTACTAGCGTTTCGTCACTCTTAAACAAAAGTAATCGAATGAATATTTATCCTTTCATAAATATTATTTCATGGAACACATTTTAATTCATTACAGTACTTTATTAATTCGGAAATTAATTTAGAAAACCTTTAAATATTCTTCCAAATGTAATCCTCTACCATAGTTCTTACTAGAAGGACATTCTTCGAAATGTTTTATTTGTTTCATGAGTCCAGTTTCATCAGCTTTTTTTTCGCATCTCTTGGTACAATCATTAATTAAGGTTGAGGGAATATTATTTGCATCTCCTGGCTTGGAACTGAATACTAGGTTTTCGTCCTTTTTTTTCACAGCAATATCTAAAAGTTAGAAATTTTTAGAATCTATGCATACTTTACAAGTTCTTAGTCGAAAATTTGAACATAATATTTTATCTGATTAAATGGAACTCGCTAGACAATCAATTGATTCTGGTCAATTGTCACTGAAAGAATTCTGCATTATTCAGCAGGCTTTGCTATCAAGGCACTAAACCTTTACAAATGTTACGACTATATTATTCGAGCAAAGATCCGCATAAAATTGATAAAGCTATCTAACTAGCTTAAATGTTTTATTTCGCCTTGCAAAATATTCATGGAATCACTAAAAAATCAACATTATAATAAATACAAGTATCTAGGTATAATGAGCAGAATACTACTATTCTGTTATCTGTCTGCTCGCCTAATATGCATCCTACAACTCGGTAATCAGGTAGAGTTCCATATGATTCATCTCCGGTCGAATATCTTCAATTAATTACAAGTCTTTTACGCTGGTCAGATCATATTCTTCGCAAAACTGAAAATGATACATAAACTGTCTGTATCAAAAATGCGGAGATCCAACCAAAACCTGGATTGATAGGATAAAAAGAGATTTTAAACTTTTTGACATTTCAGTTCAGATAGAAGAAATGATACTTTCAGGTATAGTCAAAAGGATTGGAAATGCTTCATGTTCGTGTCCAGCTGAGTCTAACCAATAATAATATGAATTGTAGATAAAAAAGAATATTCCAAACTTACCATCCATCAAGTTCGATATAGCTAAAGGCTGTTTTTCATCATCGGAACCATTAAAGTCTAATAAATTAACCAAATCATCGCTTACATCAGTATACTGAAAGATTACTTATTAAATTTAGTTTTAATAACCCAGTCCTTTGGAACCAATATCTATCTAAAAGCGAATGGAAAAATATCTAAAAAATACTTCATCAATTTCAGCTCTCAATTTGTTTTTTGCTTCCCGTAGCTCTTCGATTAATTTTTCCAGCTCACTTTTTTCCCTTTCATATTTTTCCACAAACGTTTTATTAGTTGCTTCCAAATCAAGCTTCTAAATAGAATATAGAAAAGTTTATAATAAAAAAAATGCAAATTACTACTATAAGTATATATATTTTACAATTACTCCGATCTTACTTTCCTTTCTATAGAATTGCTTTCAGCTTGTATGCCATCAATTTGAAGATTAATATCATCCATTGCTCGTTCAACCTCCAAAATCATTTCATTAATTTCGTTATTTTTTTTGTCCCAATCTTTAACAATTGTATTTTCTTCACCACCATCATTAAACCATAATTGCAATTCACAGTATTCATTATCCAATTCCTCTACACTTGCCGATATTACAGAAATTTCCTCAGCGAACTCTACTGCATCCTGCGCAACTCGCATCTGCAACATTTTTATCCGATAAATTATCGCACGTATATAAATATTATATAAAAAATATAAAATTAAAACGTAAAAAAAATATGAAAGAACAAAAAATGAAAAGCAAAGTGAACAATCACCAAGGAATAAAACTCCAAGATCCACAACCTTATATTCAAAATAAACTAAATGCCCACTTCACACATCATACTAAATCAAACGAAATAAATAATATTCAGTGGAAGCTAACCGAAATTATATAAAAGAAAAAGTGGAAAGTGCTTATAAGAAAAAATGAATAACTTGCAATATTTTCCCAACCTTCATATCTTCCACAGCTATGCTGCATTCCAAAGGACCACCTTTATCTCCAACATTCAACGTGTTTAATGTGCTTTCCAACGATTTAATCTATAAAAAGAAAAGAATCACTCTATAAATCAAATCATTTGATGCAAATTATTAGTTTATCCCTCTATACCTCATTTATTCGAATTTTAGCCAGAAATACAAATTATCAAAAATATGAAAATTAAAAATTACAATTATGAAATCGAAATCATAAGGTAGAAAAGCAGAAGAAAAACTAGAAACGAATAAATTAAACAATAAATGCACTAGTTCATATCTTAGTGACTTAAATCAATTTCAAGCCTTGTTTAAATAAATTTTTTGATCATCGTTCAAGATAGAAATTTGATGTTTTGCTTCGGAAATTTTCTCTAATATAGCATTATTTTCTTCATTTGTTTTATCAACCAAAATTTGCATTTCCATTTCTATTCGCTGCTCTTCTTCGAGCGAATCCTGAAAAAGAAAAAAATTATTCTCAAATTTATCGTTTATCTTAATTTATCATCTATCATACCATAAATCTACCATAAATTTATATTTTTTTAATAATTAACTAGCTAATAAATAAGCTCTATAATTTAAAAACAGGAAAATCGCCTAAGATTACACCTAAAATTTAAAAACTAAAAACCGTTTCCATCTGAAACTTTTGTTTTGTCACCCTTAAAACATCTTCTAGTTGTTTTACGGTATCGGCCATAATTTTTAGATTGGCAACCATTTCATCTGGAAATTTTCTGCGAATTTTAATAGTTTCTGACTTAATTGTATCTGCCATTCGTTTGCAACAACAGATATGAAAAAATATGATTAAAAATCACCATTACATAGATTCTTCTGAAATAAGCAAAAAAAAGGAATTGTTAGAGGAAAACGCCCATAAAATTCTAATAAGAATCTCCTATATGAATAATCATCTTTTAAACATTTGAGACAATTATTTACCAAATTTATTTTTTTGCAACACTATCTCTTGATTCTTGCCTAAAATATCATTTTTCATCATCTCTTCACGCTGGCCAATGAGGTTCACCAGTGCTTTGATGCGATTTTCAAGAACAGACTCGTGATGGAACTGACTGAATGGTGATTTCATTGTATTTAATTCTGCAGCAATGGCCTCATAACTCTGCACTTAAAATTTTTAGAAGTGTAAAATTTGTAAGAAATTAATGGAAAATTCAGTTAAATTACATAACGCAAGACTGCAATCTGGAACCAATCAGAACCTGACCTTATAACTGTATATTAAAAATTTTTGGAACCATTTCTGTATTATGAATTTTTGGAAATTTTGAAATTTGAAATTTTGAAATTTTTGAAGAATCAGAACCGCTTGAGAAACGAATTCAAATAATAAAAATCCAAATCTAATAATAAATAACAAATTTAAAAATTAATTTAGGAGTTCAGGCAATTAAAAAAATAGAAAAATTACTATGTTCTTCCAGTTTTTTTTTGAGAGATCGGTCTCGAAATTCAAGTTGCCCCCACTGTTGTTCAACTTCTACAGTTACAGAATCATCACATTTCCCAGCAATTAGTGCTGCTTTTTCGCCTTAATTAATACTGTGATATGAAATTTAATTTAAACCTATTTATCACAAAACGTAATGGTGAGCGAACTGGAGACCTAACCTACAATTTAGTATCAAATGATGAATTTGTCAATTTTTAAAAGATTTTTAAATATAATGTCTTGAACGTCTTTGGATCAAATTTACCATTAGCTAGAATTTGAAAAGCGAAATTAAACATTTGGTTTGCAATTTCCACGCTTTCTTCACTTTCTTTCAGTCTAAAATATTATATCAGTAAGACAAAATGTTTAGAATTTAAAACCATTAAAATGCGAAATTGTAAAAATAAAAACGAAACTTACATTTTCTGAATAGAATTACATGCTGTTTCAGTTTGCTCTGGATATAGCATTTGGGCACTTCCTTTTTCATCAGACAATTTGCGCAAATCTTCTTCTTCTTTCGCAATTTCTTTAAGCTGATAACAAAGTCCATGAAAAATTACAGAAAAGCAAATTATAAGATGAGGATAATAAGCTATCACATATTAATAACATAATTAAAATTTTATCAACTAAAATATGAGATATTTCATTTTCTCTCAGTCGCTAAAATTCCAATGCAGATTTATCAAGTAACTGAAAATTTAATCAAAAAATATCAGTACTCATATGAAGACAATCTTTAATTTAACTATTAGCATTGGATTAAATTTCTAAAATGTTTTTCTGAGTTTGTTCACCAGTGAATCATATTCATCGTTACTGCCATAAACGCTCCTATAGCTTTCCGTACAACTACCATCGACTTTACCATCATCGACTTTAACAAAAATATTGCATTTATCATTCATTTTATCACCATTCATTTTATCTCCCATGATTAATTAACCGGTCGATATCAATTTAATTCAATTCATAAAGAATTGATAAAAAATTTCAACAACTGCAATAAACTACAATAAATCAACGCAATATAAATAAATGATTAGCGTTCACTATTTCAATTAGCTTAATTGGTTGTAAGTAAGATATTTTTCTTCGGGACTTTTATCAGTTAACTTGTGAAGTATTAAGATATAAGGTAGTCAACTAACATTATCCAAACTTTTTAATAATGGATTTGTTCTTTCTGGAGAAATTTACTGCCTTTAAGAACGATAAAAACTCTACCCACTCAACCCTTATAGAATGGAACATAGTAAATTGATTTTTTTCTTATATTTTTTTAATTCTTTTTTAATTCTTATATTTTTGATATATACTATATTTGTTAATTTATATTTATATTGATATATTTTGATTAAGAAGGAAAAAAATTTCAGAGGAAAAGTGGAGGAAGCAGCACCATTTTTTGACTGAAAAACTCACATATAAATTGGTACCAACAGCCATAGTTTACCAAATTTCTGTGAAAAATATCGAAGGAATAGATATTATGCCGAATTTTCACGTTAAATAACAAAAATAGACCAACACTGAAATGAAAATAGTCCCCCCCCCTCCCACTAGACCGCCTTGAAGAGCCCACAACAACACAATACCTTACACAATATCCGCGACAATATATTTCTTCGTTGCAGGACCCGAACTAGCGAGCGCGCACGTTCAAAACTCTTAAAAATAGAATATTGGTGAATTTCAGGACCTTTAAAATTTATTAATTTTGGATGTTTTGCCAATAATAATTTGATGCAAGCCTAAGTCAAAATTTTCTCTTTATGCACCCCACTTTAACAGTTTTCCTTTATTCGGAACCCTCTCGCGGGACCTCTCGCACTTCGGAATCTCACTTATAGGAGAGTGGAACCATGAGCAATTCTGAATAGAAGACACACAAGAGATTCTTCTCCTTCTTTCAACAGCTCGTATTATTAGTAATTAGGCTGGTTCCGCTAACCATAAATGCTAGGCCTTTCTAAACCGCTCTATCCGGGAACAACAGAAGCCACTCGTTTAAGCCCATACCATCGCTGGTCTATATCGCTCCGTATTAATGGAAATCTTGATTTGTCTAGCAAATTCATCAATGTCAGAGCTGAACAAGCGAGATATGCGTCAGTTCCTGCGATAAGTGGCGATGGATGTGGTCAATATAGCTGACTATAGCGAATTTAAATTTTATACTCAGGCATATGCCCCGACAGCTCTTTAAAATATTCTCTGAACAATTTTCAATCGTCGTTTTCAACTTTGCTATAATTATCTCTCAGTAGTGTGCATTCCAATCCATTGACACACAATAACCATCATGCCGCCATTTTGTGATTTAGATGCTGTCCATATCGAGAAAAGAAAAAACAATGTGGTGCAGAGGAGCCGGAAATGGAGATAAGGTGAATAAATGGCAAAAAAAGGTGAATAAATGGCAAAATGAAGATGCTACTGATGGATAATATAGTTTTGAGGGTATTAAAGAATACGGTGAGGTTTGAGATTTTCGTATATTTTTGAAATAATGGGTTATTATCGATATATGAAGAATATTAAAGGTAAGCCAAGATTTTGCCAGCAGCGTAGTAGGATTTTAGGGAATCTTAATAGGCTGCAACAAAAGGGTGCAATGAGATGTATGTAGCGGACCCAAGTTGATAAAGTACTTAAGTACTTAAAGATGTGCAAAAAGACCCTACCTTTTCACTTGAGGATAGAACCATGAGTGAGTCCGCAGCTTTCATTCGGATTTTTGATATCATGACAGGTTTATTCCTGTTAAAGATGGAAATAAAGAATTAAGAAAAAAAATATGATGGACAGAGACAAAAATGAATATGATCAATTAAGGCCTGGACTGATAGTGAGGAAAGATTTTGGATTTTGGATACATAGGTGATCAGCGATACTATATTGTACAGCGAATAGATGCTCAGCAGGTCGTTGCTAAGTTCAGAGTCGATGCTTAGGTTCTATTCCCCGCAGGAGTAAACCTGTACAAAGATCTGGGTAATGCTGGCTACATACCTGAAAGAACGCGGAATGGTTTGATAGAGTGCTGGGATGGGTTTTTCTTCTTCATCTTCTAACAGCTCTCACAATTACTGGTTAGGCTGGTTCCAATGGCTATGTTTCCAAATGGCGCGGTCTGATACCACTGTCGACAATAATGGAAACCATTCCTTTTTCCACCGTCTAAGTCCATATATTGCTGATCCACCTATACGTTCAAAATCTTTTTTCACTGTATCGGTCCAGGTCTTGATTGGCCCACCTCGTTTTTGGCGCCAACCGTCACACGGTTTAGCAAATAACGAAATATGCGTCAACTCCTGTAGTGGACGACGGAGAATGTGCTCTAAGAATCCGATTCTTGCTGCAGTTTCTGGCACGTTATTTAGTATTACTTGCATTTCGTTATAAACGTCAGTAAAAAGGACTACATCATCCGCGCATTCAAGATCGAACGGATCACGGCAATGCGGACTTTTGTTTTTATGGTGATTTCACGACGATTCCATAAAAGTTTCGTCAACCGGAAGAACGCATTTCTAGCTTCCGCGATCCGAGTTGTAATATCATCTTTTGCCTGTCCATTTGTCCATAATACGATGCTCTGGACTAATTTGGACACCTCTTGAGTGCCGACAAGCAGTGTCCATTATCCAGTCTATCGTATAGTTGAATATTGTGGGAGAAAGGATGCAGCCCTGACGGACACCTGTTCTTATTTCGAAGGAATCTCCTCATATACACAGACCTGCGCCGACGTGCGCTCATAAAATGCCTTTATGAGTTTGATGATTTTCTCTGGAACACTATCACGTTCCATCACCCTCCAAAGCGCCGCACTATCAATTGAATCAAAGGCAGCCGCAAAATCGATGAAACACGTGACAGTGGGTTGCAGATATTTGAAGCGATGTTCCTTTTTCACACCCTTCTTAACGTAAATATCTGGTTAGCACAACCGCGCCACGGTCTGAATCCAACTTGATTAGGGCGCATCCTACTGTCTCGTACTTCCATAAGTCTGTGGAGTAAAAGAGAAGCAAAAATTTTCGCTGAAACGTCTAGTAGGTTGATTCCTCGATAATTGTCGTAATATGTCCTATTGTCTTTCTTCAGAATTGGGAGCAGAATTGCTTTGCTTCAATCATCTGGTAATATTTCTTTTTTCCATACTAAAGAGTATTTGTTGAAGGTGTGTTATGAAGGACGATGGACAATATTTAGAGTTCAGCGCGATGATTTTCTACCGGAGCCTTATTAGCTTTAATCTTAATGATAACAGATATTGTTTCTTCTTCTTTTGCCGGGGGCTCACAGTTGCAAGCATGTGGTTCAGCGAACGTATCAGTTACATCAGGAGCAATAGATGGCGCTTCATGATTAAGTTTGGCCTCAAAGAATTCTTTCCATCTTATGAGGCTGTCCTTAATATTCTTGACTGGCATGACATTGTTTGTCCCTTACCATTTTATTGATCATTCCCCAAATTATAGTTGCTTTATCCATTCTTGAGGCCATATCACTCCAATAGTGATTGCTATGCTGCTTTCGTTGCAAATTTTCGCAGCATTCGGTAATCAGGATTACCTAATATTCGTGCTTTGGCAGCTTTTTCAGATAATTGGACAGTCGATTACGATACCCAGCTAGCGCATTTTCTAGCTACTTTTTCTATTAGTATGCCTTAGCGTGGAAGTGATTTTCGGAGACATTCCTTTAGTTTGGACCAGTATTCATTTGTCATTCCAGAAAAGTCATTGATATTTGTATCATTGAGATGCTTCAATAATTCGATTTGAAATGCGCTCACTGTCCCCGAATTTTTTAGTTTGAGATAGTTGAAGGATCTTGGGGAAAACTGTTTTCTACAAGTTGTCAATTTTATGCGGATCTTGGCTCGAACCATAACATGGTTAGATCCATGAAGATTGCCCGTTTCACCCACCCCCGGGACAGGAACGACTATCTAGTACGGAACTCAACGGCGATTGACTGAGATATAATCGATCTAGTTGAAATGTTGGTTGTCCGGGAAGTTCCACGTAGATCTACGATGTCAAAAGCAACGTTAATAACAAAAAGCTCATGCTTTTCGGCATAACGAAGAAGACGTTTCCCATTGGCACACCGGTCTCCGATGCCATATTTGCCAATTGTTGAGGCCATCGCAGCTGCATTATGACCTACGCGAGTATTCCAGTCTCCCCCAATTATGATCATATCATATTTCGATAAAGACTTTGTTAGCAGTTAAAGTTCCACATTTCCGCATAGAACTTGTCTTTATCGCGGTCATCTGCCAGCAGAATAGGAGCATAGACATTGATGACCGAGATATTGCAGAACTTACCCTCAAAACGGGCATAGAACATACGGTTGTTTAGTGGTTTGCACTCACTCATTCAAAGCGGCCTTGTCAGATATGATAATCACTACGCCATTTTGTATCTCTGCTCTGAACCAGGATTAATAATTGCTCGAGATCCAAAGTGAGGAAGACGGACCTCCGACATGCAAGCGATATCCACACGATATTTAGACAGGGTGTGGATAATGATCGCAACGTCCATAAGCATTCTGACGTTCCACGTTGATACGGCTAATACCTCGCTGCGCGTACAGAGGGCTGTTCCCCTTGGTGGGTTTCGAGCAGCTACCCTGATTTGAGAGCACATTTTATTTACCAGCCATGGGATCGCTTTAAGCCCGGTTTGTAAACTTATCACATGTACCACAAGGCTCGAAGTATCATGCGCGTCGCGAGACGCCGTATCAAGTGTATCTGATCCTTTCACCATAGAATCACTTGGGGATAGAGTTGCAGGTGGGTCCCCAGCAGCCACCTGGATTTTTGACATAATAGAAGGTTTACTCCTGCCAAAGACAAAAAAAATTAAATTTGATAAATTAAATTAAATTAAATTTTATATATATATATTTTATTTTAATTTTTTATTTTTTAAATTTTAGAAAAAAAATTAGTAAGGTTTGAAAAACTTTCAGAAGTTTTAGAGTGATTATATTGCTAAAAGACTATACTTGTCGCAGAAATAAATTTAAATGTGTGGTTTTTAAGAGATGTCTAGCAGCGCTAAAGAAAAATAGTGGTATTTTTTCCGACTCCATTAGGGAAAATAAGTTACGACGAAATTATTATGTAACTTTTTAAAGAGACCTCACCATTACTGGTTACACTGGCTCCGCTGGCTTATCGCCCTCAACAAATGTACTATCCCTTGATGATAGAAATGTTGGTAAATCGCCAACATTACTCGGATCCTTGTATAGGTTTATTCTTGGGAGGAGTAGAACCTCAACACTGACGCTCCGAATTGGGCAACAACCCATATTCAGGTATACATAGGCCAAAAAATAGATTATGAATTTAAAACAATATCTCTAACGCATTAAGGTGCAAAAAGAATAAACGGATATTTTTTTGGAGGTTGGGAACCTCCACAAAATTTTCAAAATATATACTCTTCATAAATATTCAACACTCAAGCACTCACTACATATATATATATATATATACGCAGAAATAGCAAAATTATCATGAATTTTGACTTCTTGCCGATTTTTCACAAATTATTAGAAATCTTTTGAATTATCTCAGATCTACGACTCGATTCTTTAAATCTTTACAAAGCCATAATAATCAGGAAGGTTTTTTTTTCCTTCCTCTATTCTTAAATCATTTCTATGCTACTCAAATTTGTATTATAAATTTGTATAAAAATATACAAAATTTATTCACCGATAAATTCATTATATTATACAAATGGTATTAAAATAAATGGAAATTATGGACAATTCATTAAAATTATGTTAAGATGAATAAAAAATAAAATTATGTTATGTTTAAATGTTATGTTTCTCTAATTGAATCCTGCACATTTGTTTCCAGCAATTCATTTTGATTTCTAGTTAATAAGAGATTTGAAGTTAACGAATCGAGCGCCTCCCATAAACCAATTCCCGTTAAAGCGTTACACTGATGGATTAATACCGATCGTCCTGAAAATAGATAATTTTTCAGAATAGATAATACTTCAATACTTTTCAATGCCTTGGGACATTAAACCAATCGCCAACCTCTCTTGCTAAGAAAAGCGAAAAAAAATTTAAAAAAGTGAAATAGGAAAACAAACCATTACTAAATCGATTTATATTCATTACCAATTGATCAATTGCAGCTGAATCGATCTCGCACGATTCATTACCAGGTATACGCCGCCTGTTTAATATAATTAAAAACGAAGCATCGACAAGATCACGTTCAGCTAAAATTCGCACCAATTCAGACTGCGCTTCAAGAAAGCGACTTGGACAAGAACTATCGATGACAAAAACCAATGCTGCAAAAAAATTTTTTTGATGCAATTGATGGATTTTTATATTTTTTAAATATATATATTGAAGACCAGTTTGATTTTTTTTTTAAACTATAAAAAATATAAATTGCAAACACCAGTGCTTCATGAAATATTATAAATATTTTATTAAATATTATAGAAAATATTAATACAATAGACATAAAAAAGCTGAAAACTCTTAGAAAAAAAGTTAGGAGACCTTGAGTATTAAGATAATAATGCTTCCAGAGAGGCCTTAACTTAGGTAAACCTCCAACATCCCAAATCGTTAGTTTGAAATTTTTGTATTGCAAAGTTTCAACGTTAAATCCAATAGTTGGGGTGGCCTGGCGATAATCATCATTCTGCAATATAACAATTATTCAACTCCTTTTAACTATGGAAAACCTTATTCCAAAACAATCATACCTTAAGTTTGAAAAGAATTGTTGTTTTGCCAGCACCATCAAGACCCAAAATCACTAGTCGAATATCAACATTTGAACCCATATGAATTTTATTATCAGCAGTAAAAGAGAATGGTATTCGTGTATCAAGTGAAATTCCAACTAAAAATGGTTTAAACAATATGCTTAAAATAATATTACAATTGAAGCCAATTCATAACATTATGAAAATAATTACTAGGAGCTGAAGCCATATTATGTTGATGAGAACGAACAGCATCAAGCATCCGAATTAAATCGGCCTGCTGCTCGATGAGACGAGCATCATCCATGTCCGCACTTTTTTGTAACTGAGCTGATATTGAAGAAACCTCAAAAAAATAGATAAGCATTGATCATTGACTTAAAAAGTGTTTATCTTAAAGAACTTCATAATTCAAAATTATATCCAAGAATTCTGCTTTGGATGTTATTAATCATATAATCTTCACTTGTGAAGTGATGATAGCAAGCTCTTGTTGGTGGGCTCGTAAAATATCAACGCGATCAGCAACATGAGCATCAAGACGAGCTAATGCGACTTGTTCTTGAGTATCAAGCTCGCTACGTAAGCGACGAAAATGTCCTTCCACTTGTCGCTTCGCAGCAGCATGCGAACCTTCGTTAGGGTCAAGTATTTCGGTAACAGATCTATAGACTTCTTTTTCAAACTTATTTTACATAAAAAAAAGGATAGTAAACACGAAAGACCTAAAAAATTTCTTAATAAAAGAAGGAAAAAAATTACTGAGTAACTCGGCTGTTCCAACTATTCAAATCAGACATGAATTTTCGAAAATCACTTAGAGCTTCTTTGACACGTTTGCGAAGTTCGAACGCTTCAACATCTAGTAAAGAATGTCTATGGCGTTGATGCCGACCATAATCTCGACAAAGTAAACACATTAAGCGGCTCTCCGATAAACATTCTACTTCCTTAAAAATTCTTATATTTAACCGAAATACAAACATAGAGGATCAACTGATCTGTTACCTCGACCAAGCACTGTTAATTCCATTTTTTTTGACCCTTGAAGAAAGCAAATGTATCATTGAAATAAGACACAAATAATCCTGGAAAGCCACTTGTATCTCTTTAGAAAAAATGATTATTAAACAAAAACTCGAGAAAATTGCAAACCTGACAAACAAATTCCAAAGCATAAGCTGAATGAAATGGACACATTGGCCTTGAAACTGGCTTTTCACTAACTGGTACGCGATTATGTTTGGAAAGAACACGACTTTTATGTGTACCAGTCGAACATTCGGCACATAAATGACTTTCACATACAAGACAAAAATATAACGCAGTATGAGTAGAATCTTCATCACATGGTATACCAAGAAGTAAATCTTTCATTTGCGAATCCGCATTTAGAGGAAACTGCAGAAATAAAGAAAAATTTATATTTTTACCAAATCTATTAAAAATTTATATTCGACTTTATTACTTCATTTTTCCAACTTCTAAAAATAAATTTCAATTTCAATGATATGAAAAAATGCTAATGAAGCCCACTATAAATATTGCATTGATGTACGAACTGTCGGTGGTGATTTTCTGCTTTGTTCTTTTCGAATACGTTCGATAACCTCTAGCAAAGCAAAATTTTTTTTCAATGATTCTGGATTTAAATCTGGAAGATTAGAAGCGATTCGATCGAATGGACAAATCAACTGAGTTGAAATTGCTTGTCCACAAAGGGCAAAACAGCACTGCTCACAAATCTAAACCAAGAGAGAAATTCAATATTTAAGAGTGATTTTATAGATTTTACGATATTTGATTGAATCACAAATTGCGTCAGAAAAAACCTATACAGTTATTACAAATTTCAGATCATTAGCCTTTAATCAACAGAACAATTCATTATTGGCTTTTCTTGCTCAACGGCACAGTTTGGTGCATTTCATATTCTAGTTCGAATTGATGAAATCAGAATGAAAAGAAATCTAACGGTATGTCCGCAGCCATGAAGCATCCGAGGAATTCGCCTTCCACTATTTCCATACTCCTCATGGCATAACCCACATTCTAATCCGCTTATTTCCATATTCATGATTCTGAAATTCTATTAAAGATTTTTCATATCTTAAATTAATTTCAATCCAAATCTAAATCTCAAAAGGAGTTTTAAAAATTTGCAAAGAATGTTCCACAGTAATCACCAACACTATTTTATCTCCATTTTTCACTTATTTAAAATTCAAACAAAACTTTTCGATTTCTTTTCATTACATCAAAAGATCAAAAAGCTTGGAAATAAAAAGTTTAGCTGTAATTTACATCGCATTAGTCTTCAAGACAATAAAGCAAAGAACTTTTTATCACAGCATAAATTAAAATGTACAATAAATAAACGATATATATAAGTATCAAATCAAATTAATAACAAGATATTCTATTTTAGAAGTAAAGCAATGATTTCTCACAGGGAAAAGACAGCTTAAATTAGAAAATATGACGTTCAATAAGTTCGATGATTTTGACAATGGAAATAATGTTTCATTGATCAAAATGAAACATCATTCTGAAATCAATTTCAAGTTGTTTCGTACGATTTGCTTTGCGTCGTTCAATTTCTTTTAATTCTCGTTTCGATTTTTTTTTCACTTTTTCAATTGCTCGTTTATCGAATGGCTAAAAAAAGATATTTGGAAAACGAAAACATGAATATATCGCTCCATATTAGACTTTTCACTGAAGTTCCATAAAGCTTTCAATAACAAAAAATTACCAGGAAATGGGTTACTTTAGGCGTCTGCTTTTTCAGGCCAAATCCAAATCGATCTCGTTTCAGAACAGATCTTATAGGATATCGGTGACCACTTCCATCTTTGCCTAATCCTTCATATTCATTCCAACCAGTTTTCCGCAATAATTGATATCCTTTATTCCATTCGGGAATTTGGTAACCTGGATGATTTATCAGCTTCTTAGTTTCGATTAAATGTGCTGTACTTGTTTTATGATTCACATCCGTATACATGCACTGGCAGTCATTGCAGTAACTTGGAAATCTGAAAATTAATAAGTCAAATTAACATTTTAAAAATTTGTAAATCCTTTTTTATAATAAAGAGCACTAAGACAGTCAGCGATGACAAGTGGAATGGCTGCTTTGTGACAGTGACAAAAATCAAAGATTCAAAAATCGAAAGTTTCCCTAATCTTTGGGGAGAAAATAGCTCACTTTTCTTTTAGTATTAATTTTTTATCATTAAATTGATGAGTAACCATTATTAAATCAGTAAGTGATTAGCGCTCACCTACTTTTGGTTCAGTTGACTCTTGGCGTGGTTAAAAATTTTTTGCAAGCATTTCTTAATAAGCGAAAGTATACAAGAGAATTGCCAGCACTATCTAATTTTTTTAATGATAGATTTGTTCATGTTAGGATTAGGGAAATTTCTTTTTTGAAGAGTTCTCACCATTACTGGTTAAACTCCACTGGTTTATCGCAATTGAGCAATATGCCAGGAATCCCTTGGCGATAGAAATACAGGTGAGTCGTCAGCATCATCCGGATTTTTGTGCAAGTTTACTCAGGGAATCAAACCTCAGAATCGGCGCTCCCAATTGAGCAACAACCTATTGAGCTATTACTGTTGTTGTTGATGGATCGTAATTTTAATTTTAATACTTTTCTTTTGATCCTAGTGTTGGTAATACTTTGACTTATCAGCATTTGTTTTGGTTTTTTGGTCATGCCAAAGTAAGTTTCTATTTTGATTTTGCCTACTTTTGGTATTCTTAATCAAAGGAGTTTATACTTGACTGATAAAAAAGAGGTTTTTGGTTCTTTAGGTATGATTTATGCCATTTTGAAAATTGCTTTGATTGTTTGTGTGGCTTGGGCCAATCATATACTGTAGGTACAGATTTAAATTCTCGTGCTTATCTTTCTGCTGCTACTATGGTTATGGTTATTCCTACTGGTTTTAAGATTTTTAAATGATTAATTACTTTATATAGTATGCGAATAGTTTTTCAACCTGTGTTATGGGTTTTGGGTTTTATTTCCTTGCTTACTATAAACGATTTTACTGGTGTTATTGTCTAATTCTAGTTTGAATGCTGTTTTACATGATACTTATTATCTAATTTTAAGAATAAATTGAACAATTTCAAAGAAGCAAACTTAAGCACTCCTTGAAAGTCTTCCAAATAAACAAATAAATCAGTAACAAATAAAATTAAAATAGAAATAATAAAACCCATTAAATAAAAGTGCCATTAATATCGTCATTTATCGTCTTCAATAATATTGCACTATGTTTCTATGCCAGTTATATGGCCCTAGGCTATCGCACTCATTCACCTTTCTAAACGAAGACGATAAAGAATCCCAACCTCAACGATCGGATAATCGGAAAGTAAATACCAATAAAGACGACCAAATAGCCGATGAGTTTAAGAATTAATGATAGAAAATCCTATAATTTCTCTTATGCTCAATCGAGTTCATTACCAACCTTGTCTACATTTACATACAGAAATATGCGTCAACAGCTATATCTTTTCAAATAATTAAAAATATTACCTTTTTAAAGCATTCGTTTCTGCTTGAAGCACAGCACTGCAAGTTCCTTGGCAGTTATTGGATTCTCGACAAAAAAATTCATTTTTTTTCGAACAATTCTTGCCTATAACAATTATAATTAACAATATACATTAAAAAGAACAAAGAATAAAGAAAAGCAAAACGGGCGTATGAAGGCCTAAGAAAAAGCTTAGGAAAGAGGCTAAGCATTATGAATGCCCCAAGTTGGTGAAATATTCCAAATTGGCGCAGATCAGTGAATGCAAAAAGTTTCGTAAAATGAATCAGTGATCTGATCAGGAAAAACACTTATCGTTCGTGACTACGGTTCTTTACGCAAGTGTTACGTGGAATACGTCAAAAACCATACCACATCGCAAGCAAGCTTTAGAGGAACTGATATTTCATCAGTTATTTATTAGTTGTTCTATCAGTTATTTGAAAAAGAAGTTATAAATTCAAGTAGTTGATTATCTTGCATTAAGTAGAATAACTTGAATTCACTTGAAATCCAAGTCACGTGAACCCACGTGAAACGCCAATCACGCGATTTTTTTTCCAAATCGCTTACAAAATAAGGACAATTACCTGCTGATAACCGTTTCGTTTTGTTTTGGTTTTTATTAAAACTTTTGTCATCCATTAGAAGTTTTTCGTAAAATTTCCGGATTTCTACGCCACTTTTCTCTTCTTTCGAATTTTCAGTGTTGCCGCAAAACGCCGAAGAACATTCCGCAAACCCATATGACTCACTCGAACACGCAACAAATCCTGTAATTCCACAGCTTTTCCCCATCTCGCTACCACAATTAATTAGCTGCTGCGAACCGACCGAGCCGAATTATTCAGTGGATTATCCGAGCCAAGAAAGTCTTGCCACCGTAATATTCAGCCTAAAGAGAAGTTCGGCACTAGACTTCTCTCCACTACCGTATCAATCCATGTCCTGGTTCAATTTCGTTTGGATCCATTCCAGCGCTTAACTTCGAAATTATTTTTGCAACCAACTTCATGGCTTAATTCAACTGATCTGCAGCATTTTCATGGCCAGAAAGTGTAGTTGAAGCGAATAGCTCGAAGTTATTTTTTAAAAAGCCCTCATCATCTCTGAGCCTCGTTAGCTTGTCGCATTAGACAAGTATGCCAGGAACTCCCTTGGTTTCTGTGCAGGTTTACTCCCGCGGAGAATCGAACCTCAGGATCGGCGCTCCGAAATGAGCAACAATCCACTGAGGAGCCCGCTGCTATTACTATTATTATTAATGAGTGAAAACAATCGTTCCTGGCAAATTTGAGCTAATTAATAATTCAGTAACTATTAACTATTGGTTGGTCTCCGGCAAAATTTGTTTTAAACGTTACCATATTTCTAACCTCTTTTGTGGTTAATAAAATTACCAAAAAATATTATAAAATGTTTGATTTCTAAAAGGATTTTCTTTCTTTTTTATGTGAAATGACTGCCGTTTTCGAGCATTTTTTATCATTTTTATTATTTAAACTAATTCTCTGTTTCGTAATTAAATAATTTAAATATTTTTATTATTTGAAAGAATTTCGCAAATTGTGTTACGAGGATTAAAAAATCTATCAATCTTATCACTTGGCGATGGTAAATCTTTCATTAAAAGTTATCCTTTCTTATTTTACAAATTGAGTTGCGAGGATTAGCAATCTTATCACTTGGCGATGGTAAATCTTTCATTAAAAGTTATCCTTTCTTATTTTACAAATTGAGTTGCGAGGATTAGCAATCTTATCACTTGGCGATGGTAAATTTTTCATCAAAAGTTATCCTTTCTTATTTTACAAATTGAGTTGCGAGGATTAGCAATCTTATCACTTGGCGATGGTAAATCTTTCATTAAAAGTTATCCTTTCTCCTGAAAATATGTCCAAATGACTTTCTCGCAGAAATATTGACTAATGGCCAATAATGAAATGCAATTTACAAGAAATTTTCAGTTCATTTTCAAAGCCTAAATTCAGAGAAAATGAATTATAGTTGTAATTCGTTTGGATGAAAATATTTCACTCGTTAGAAATAATTTATATTGAACTTTCGCGTAGAATTACGGCCTATCGGCTTCATTTACTGTCTCTTTAAAAATGTCGGAAAAATTTGCGATTCAACGATCGTTAATGCAATATTCATTGACAGCGGCAACCTTTTTATTATATATTTTTATTTATTTTTACTATATATATATTATATTTTCTTATGTATAAAAGTTCTTTGTTTTATATGTGTAAAAAATCCCTTTCCTGCCCTTGTGGAAGACAAAGGTAATCCTATACCAGAGGCCTGGAAGTTTGAAGGTGTCTTGGCTGTTTCTAGCAGTTTCTTCTTCTGGGTAGAGGATGTTGCTCTTGGAGTCTATTGAAACTTTTCTAGTTTAGGGGTTGCAGTTCCTATAACCACTGGGATTACTTTGGCCTCCATATATTCATGCATAAAATCTTTTGATCTTTTGATAATAAAACCAGTTTTTTTATAAATTTCAATATTGTATTACTTTTTCTTCTAATTTTCCTTCTTATCTTTAATATTTGCTAATCGTTAAATATTCTCAAGATATTATTACTAATAATTTTTTTGATTTTATCTACACTTTGACCTTGACACAATCCTTCTCTTTAGTAACAATGCGCCTTTTTTTCATTCAGTACCACGATTATCAAATTTATAAAAATGCACCGTAATGAGAGAAATGCACAAAAATGTATTAAGGGAGAATTCATGCAATTAGTGTATTACTTAATATATGGAGATGCCGTTCGAGAAATGGGATTATATGAATTTTCAGCTGGAAAATTTCTTATTCGATTATCCTAGCTCTTTTATAAAATTTATTTTAAGCCAATTTTTAAACGAATTTTTAAATTAATTTAAATTATAAATTATAATTTAATTTGTATTTAAATTATAATTAAATCAGACGAAGAGCCTTAATCAAGTATTTTTCAAATATTTTCATAGACACCGTAAATAACATTGTTCTTCTGAAGCTAATTTTTAAATTCAGAATATTTCTTCTCAAATAACAGGTAATAAAGTCGGATCGCTGATAAGCTTAATGTGATGCTTGATTTAGTCGAGGCTCATGACCATTTCATCTCGTGCAGTGATTTTTATAATCATGTAACATTTACCACTTACCATTTATAACATCGCATGGTTTGTTAATTTGTTAAAGGAAATAATGCATCTATATAAATAAAATATTATTTATTGGCAACCTATTATTGTATAATATTTCATTCTAATGATAATAAATAAATTAATACAACTGAAAAGAATTGTCGATGTTGAAGGGAGTTTTGAAGGAATTGGCTGGCTGCCTTCTGTACAAATAATGAACTGCATGATATCCTTCGATCCACTATCTGAAATAAAACATAATGAGAATTTCAAAATTCGTTCAAGAATTTGTCGCTTATAGGCGGAAAATTTTATTTTCTATTAAAAAAATTCGTTGTTTTTATTAGCCTATTGCTCAAGAAAAGATATTTTCACCTTTTATTGGACCATTCATATTTCCACCATCCACTGGACCATTCATATTTCCACCATCCACTGGACCATTCATATTTTCATCAATTATTAGAGTATTCATTTTTCCACCACCCACTGGACCATTCATTGGACCATTCATATTTTCACTTGAATCGACTTTCGATTTCCCGTCTTTCATTTGAAATACTTCTAAACAAATATTTTGACTTTTGCTATAAGAACGAGGATATCTAAAGGACATTAATATGAAAATTCAAAATTATTACCTTAATAGTTCATCATTTGACACGGCAGTGAGTCAGCTTTCAGCACTGCAATGGTTTCAAACTGTTTCACTGACAAGGCACATAGCAAATTAACAATGCCGAAATGAATTTGTGCAATAAAGATTTTTTTTTCTTCCTCTTTTTTCGATACAACGATACATCCATTGGTAGGCACTAAATTTCGCAAAACTAAAATCGCATTAATTTAAAAAATTACAATTTGGAGAAAAAGCGATCGCAGCCTAAAGAAACTTATTTGATGAGAATATTTATAAAAAAAACGACTCAGTTGGTTGTTTTTCTCATTTCGAAGCGTCGATGTGGGGTTGCACTTCCGGTGTGCATGAGTCTATTCTTCAAAAATCGAAATTATCAAATGATTTTATAATGCAAAAAATTCATACCTTTTACTTTGCCATCATCATTTTTCAATATCTTATGGTAAAACATTGGTCTTCGTATCATTTTTGTCACCACAGCAATATTTGCCCCCTCATTATCAAACGACCCTTGCTGATGAAATCCCTCGAATACTGCAAATTTTGTATATTTGACTCAATGTTTATTTTTGTGCTATCACTATTGCAGTTATTAAAATGGGTTTATTTAGTTTATTTTTCAAGCATTATAATTCGGTTCTGGCACGATTAAAAACTCCAGTAATGCTAAAGACCCACCTGCATTTCCATACTTTGGTGGTTCCCTAATGAAAATGAGGTGATGCAACCTGTGGAATCTAAGGAGAATTGGTGAACGCTGGTCTATTAGTGACTACAGTATGTTAATAATATTATCAACAGCCTTATCGTTATAGTCATGCTATATTTTATTTAATATTTTATAAATTATTTTTAAGTAAAGAAGCACAGTGAAGAAAAATTGACGTACTGAAATCAGAAGTACAAAAGGTCTGAACAATCATTTCTTTCGAGCACTGATCACATTTATAAGCTATAAATAATGTTTTAAATTCTCGAATAAAGAATCTCAAGAGTAAGGCTTTCACTTAAATTATGAATACTTTATTGTATTCAAGCTTATCAACTTATTAGTCATCTTTTACACAAAAAGTAAATTACCTTTGGTGGTAGGCTTTTTAACAGTTTCATATGTTAATTCCACTACCTTAGATGTTTTCCAAACATCAATCGAAGATTGTATTAAAATTGAGATAATTTCTGTATTTTGAACACACTTAATATAATTACTACCAAACAAAAGTGGTATTAAAGTTTGATTTTCTGAAAACATCTATGTTTTGTAAAATGATAAAAATCAAGAATAAATCGAAGATGAATGATTGAAAATTATTAAAAATGTGAATTTTAGGACTCTCACAAAATGAAAATTTAAGAAAATAAGTAAAAATAAATACCAGCAATATGAATTTTTGTGCTGGAAGGATATTTCGCTAGCAATTTCATGCAGTTTCTTCCACTTTTTGTTTGATCAGATTTTAGTTGCACATGGACTGCACCAACTGGATTTCTCCAACTGATAATTCCACGACTGCATAATAAATTAATCCTCGTTATTGGATCGTCACCAACCGCACCACTTAAATTAAAATTATTGGAAATAATTGCAAATAATGCGAAAAAAAAGCAAAAAATATAAAAATGTGAAAGATCTAAAAATATTTTATCCATTTATTTTTAAAAAGTACAATTAATTAATTAGTATTGATACACTTTTATTAATTAATTAAATAAATTGATTTAACTAGCTTGTTATTAATTAATATTAATATATTTTTACAATTACTATCTCAACAATTAGCTAAGAAACTAAAATTGTAAGATTAGGGAAATTGGCGAGAGAGAGGAATGTTCCGCTGTTGAGACTCAATCAGCGGCAAAAGTGGATCTGTTCTTCAAAATTCCGGAGATGCTGGCGATTTATCTATAATTTTATCGCCACTAAAACCTTCTCAAGTGGTAAAACCTATTTAGATTAGATTAAATCAGAGGCACAAATGATAGGCGCTTTTAGAAAAAAAAAGGCAAAAATTAATGAATAGAAATATTTTATTGCGGGAAAGTTATGTAATTTATTAATTTGAAAATTTAATAGAGTGATAAATGCCTTGTAAAAATATTGTAAATAAGAATATCTGGTGAAATATGGCCATAAATCTGGCAACTGAAATGTGCATAGCAGCGGAAATATGCGTGTAACACGTATTCGAGTTGAGGTCAATTCGAAGAGTGTTCCGATTCTATTTATACAAATAATGGATGAAACCCTGGTAAACACTGGTAAATCATATTTGAACTTGAATTTGAAGTAAAATTTTTCCGCAATTATCGAATATGATAGAATGGTGATAATGGGGTGATTTGAACTGATAAATGGCATAAAAAATAAAGACATCAATGAGGTGATAAAGGTGAGAGAGTCAATTGTTATAGAGATAAAAAGAAAGGTACTCGACAGTCCTCGAATTTTATGCTTAATTGCAAGCTCACTCTCCCATGAAAGGAATGTTTCTTGAATGGAATGCTTATGAAAAAATCAAATTAATGTATAGGAGATAAGAAAATTGATAAGAGCAAGGTCAAAAGAATTTTGTATGATCGCAAAGTTCTTTTTTATAATAACGGCTAAAAGGAATGATTAATTGAGCGTCGCTAATTGCTTAGTCGGAATCTAAAAAATAATCGCTATTTTTTTTCCACTATTACGAACGTTCAAAGTATAATTCAAATTCCTCCTTTGTACTAATTTATATCTGAGTTCTCAGCACAATAACAATTAAAAATATATTATTTTATGTTCTGCATCTTTGTTTAATTTCATCAATAGAATATTTTCAGTTGATTCGATGAAATGTCAACGAGGAATCAACGAAAATTTAGCGATTACTGCTAAACACCAAGTGAAGAGTTTCGCGAAATTCGAAGATTTTGTTGATCCTCGCTAATAATGTATTCTATCCGAATGAAGTATATACACTACTGTCCAATGTCGACTTGAATAACAGGCAGGCGATGCGGCTGCTTGGAAACAACGCTTCAGCCTAGATGATGGTGTGTGTGCAGTCAAATATATCAGAAGTACATATCAAGAACAACGGACAACCATTAAATTACCCAAATAGTCAGTTAAAAAAGGGGGAAATTAATTGTTTATGATGAAGGAAAATGTTTCCCATGACTCAAATTGACCAAAAATAATTTTCTCATGAAGAGAAGTTTTTCGGCAAAGATCATTCATATGATTATTATTATTATCGACTAGATTATGTCACGATATATTCGACAAAACCAGTATTTTATTTACCTTTGACCCTAAATGTGATTCACATAGTGAGGTTTTTCGTTTTTCCCAATTAATTAATCTTGTTTTCATTCGAGAAATATGCGACTATTTTTCGAACATTAAAAGTTGCCTCAAAGTTCTCACAATGCTTAAAAGCCCAAACAGCGTGAGACTGTGCTAATATCGTTCGGAAGGAAGGTCGAAATAAATTCAAATTTTGTAATTTTGTCAATGTTTAGATTAGTTCCGCGCAAAATTTGCGCAATTATGCTGCAAGCAGATTGAAATCGCGATTTCCGAAAACAGTGAGAATTATTCAAATTTTTGCAACTTTTTCGAATTTATAATGGAAAAATATCAAAATAACGACATTGGAAACGGGAAGAGAATTATTTGTTTCATTTATTTTCCCTGAACGGAAAAAATAGTCCCAGTTGGTGTTGGCGACCCATCTTTACTTTTGTCAATAAATGACTGTTTGGCTTTAAGATGGTAAATGATCCGACAAGTCAACGAAACAAGTTTGACCAGAAATGGTGAGCGCTGTTAGAAAAAAAATCATATGCATTTTTTTCCGAAATTAATTCACACACTATGCCTTTATTGAATAAAACACGCCACAAAAAATATGTTAAAAAACATCTATCTAATAACCAATTGATAAAAAAGGCTATGAGATGGGATTTAAATTATACTAGTTGAGCACCATCAAAACACAGTAAATCCTTAGTTATTTGAACTATTCATGACGAGAAATTTATTGCCGAAAATATCAAATAAAACCAATGGTTTGTTAAGCCAAATTACGAATCCTTCTAATCTATTTTTCTATCGTTTATTCAACAAATAAAACGAGTAAATGACTCTAAAACTGTTTAATCCTATTTTATTGTTAAATTATTGTATTTTCAAAAGAGCGTCCACCACGTCTAGTTAGGCTCGCTCCACTGGCTTGGCCTGTTCAGGCCAGTTTTACTAAAGGCTCACATGGCCATAAGTCACCATGACCATCCAGATTCTTCGAAAAAAGATTTGTTCCTATAGGGAATAGAACTCGAGCATCGGCGCCTCGAAATGAGACCAACGACGCGCTGAGCCATTCCGTTCTTTTTTCAAATTTACTGCACTATAGAAGATTTCAAGAAAATTTTAAAATCTTAAAATTCGAAATATCTTAAACAACGAATCGAATAAAAGAAAAGTATTTATAAAATCATACGATTTAATCCAGGAACATTGCCTCTCAATCGAAGCGAATTCCACTGAACGAAAATTCAGTTGAAATATCGCAAAAATTATTAGAACGACGGAGGCACAACCTGCCATAATACGAAGGCGAATTCGTTTCGTTAATAATTCATTCTCTTCAACACATTTTTACATTTCCATTAAGGACCGCCCAAACATTTTTTTAAAAATCTATTCCGTTCAAACGAAAATTCACTTTTAAAATTTTCGCATAATTCATTTATATGAAAAGTAAAAATTGAAAAAATTGAAAAAATTTATTGTAAAACATCAAAAGAATATAATTCAAATAAAATTTATATTTTGGCTTTAATAAAATATAACAAATTTTGGCGAAATTTCTGACCTATGACCCGAGATGTTTGCGAGAGAATTAAAGCTGAGGTGGACTATTTCAAAATTTCGAAATTTTCAAAACTAATTTCATAGTATTTAATTTAATGAAGGTCTTTCTTTTAGTGTTATTGTATTTTTAAAAGTTTTACTTCATGAATATGTGGCAAAATATATAATTTTGTAAGACATTATTGTAATTTATAAATTAACTGTACTATAAATAAAATAGCCTTGTAAAATAATTTTTTGCTTTTTATTCAAACTCATATTTTAAAACTTCAAAAGTTAAACCCTCTGTTTGCTAATTTTTGTAAGAAAAATCCGTCATCTTTGAACTAAATAAGATTTTTCGTCGATGGCTATTTGTCCATTTATAGAAAAAAATTTGATGAATATTGTTATTATTATCGTTATTATTATGAATAATAAATGCATATAATAACGTCTAATTACTAAAAGATGAAATAAAAACTACAAATATTCGATAAAATCATCATTAAATACGAGGTGAAAATCGACATGTATTGCTTGCATTGCCGGCGTATCTGCTAAATCTGCCTTTTCGGAACCAGGGAGGACGATGTTGGTAATGTTGGTAACTCACTTGCAAAGTGAAAGCGGTGAAATTTTTCTGCTCGTCGGACAAGCCTGTAAAGCGAATCACAAGCAGTGTTCTCAGAAAAAGAAGAAACGTATTTGAAAGCAATCATTTTCATATATGAAAAAATTTCTCGTGAAATATTTTTTTAATTTTTCAGTCTTTTCCGATTTCTTTAAAGAAATTATCACTGATAATTTGACAATTTTTCCAACCTTTAGGCAATCTATGGAAATTGATTAAATTAAATATATATCGATAATTTGCAACAAAAATAAACATATGAAGATTTTCGTATAAATACATCTGATAAGGCATAAATCATTTTCATCAATAAAAAAGAACGCCGTTCGAAATAATCTATCATCTTTTTGCTAACAAAAATAATTTTCTAGATGATAGCGCTATTTTAATTTCGATTTTTAATAAACTAAGAGTCTAATTCCGCGAGTAATAGTGATTCAATTCCGGTCAATACGAGGATAAGCCTATTTGCCTATTATTAAGAGGTAATCTACTGGATGGTGTTGGAACTCAGTTCTCTTTCCATTCTTATAATATTCAACTAGGATGATGGCAAATTAAATAATAAGACATTGCGCTTTATTTATACCTTTATTTTTTTACCATATCATTCTACATATATTTCGAAATTAAAATTTCCTAGCAAATAATCATGCAAAACTGATTTAGAAAGAGCAAAAACGTGAAGATGTGCATGATTTTAATTAATTTCGAAATTTGTCTAATAGAAATTATCTAAATATGCAGTCTTATTGCTTCTATTTGCCAAATCCTGTGATGGATGGTGCTAAAATTGTGCCAGTTCAAGTGGCCTGATATATCTTAAATTTCAGCCTAGTAGAGCTAGTGAAGTGGACCGAATCGACGGTGGTGCGACCTATGAGAAGAAGAAAAGACGTGCATATTCCCGTATCATATATCTAAGACCCATTGCTTAGTGGATAATATTCCTGCACTCAGTTCCTTTTTTTCCTCGTATCTTCAATAAAATAGTTCAATTTAGAGAAAATTATTATAATCTTCGATATTTAACGAAAATACAGAACGTTTCCTTACAAATTGACCGTAAATTTATAAAATTTTCACCAATTTCCTTTATAATTTTTCCATTCCTATCGATGGGAAAATCGTTACTTTCTCTCTTCTATTAATTTATGGTGCATTAATTCGAGCATCTTTTGTACGAATCGTGTTAACAAATACTGTTTCACATATAAACGACTCGGCGCTCTACTTAATTTATAGCTTTTTTCGAATAAAATATTGATGAGAAACGGGAAAAGCTTTATATATTTCGATATCCAACTTCATTTTTATGACTCAAATAATTTACTAAGAAATTTTTCTTATTAAGAAATTTTATCAGCTTATCAGTACTTATCAATATTTATCAGCCTACCGATATTTTATCATTCACATAAATTAATTCCTTTCAAAAAGTCGAAAGTTTTAAAATATTTTCAAAGGAATCGACAATTTTAATTTTTTTTTCTGTAGAAATGAAATGAGATCGAATCGTTTCCTATTTTTCAAATAAAGGTTAAATAAGTCCTTAAACGTATTCATTGAAAGGTTAAGTGGCTTATTTATCAGTTTTACGTGTTTGATTAGATTCCTTATCGTTTTTTTATTCATTTAGTACGTTCAATATTCTCGCAAAAAACGCAGAACGCGTAATACTTCAATTATTGCTTACTTACTTACTTACTTTCTTTAGCGATAGTCATTCACAATTAAGGTCGAATTTTTATTAAATTTTTATAATTTTCGAATTTTTCCAGTTTTTCTTATTTTCGAAAAATTATTATAAATTTCGATAAATTAGAGAAAACCTATAAATGAAAATTAACTGGCGTACAATGAATAAATTTTATAGAAAAATAAATACAAATTTCTTTGAAATTGAAAACTTCAAAAAAAAAAAAACTATGATTAATGATGGAAAATTTAATTGAAATTTTTCTAAATTACAATGAAAAAACTATTTTTTTCCCAAAAAAATTTTCTTTTTGAATTCAATTGAATTGAATTTGCTTTGTTTCGTTCCATTTTATTCATTCGATAAGTTAGTTATTTCAACGAAGAAAAGAAACTCTAACGAATTATTCGACGGTTCGATTCAGCGAATAAATTTCAGAGAAATAGAATTTCAGAGTTTTTCTTTAAAAAAAAAAAAAAAAAACTAAAATTAATAAATAATTTTAACATTCAGTCAATCTTTGACTTCTGAAAATTATATTAAAATTATCCATCGAAAATTTCCTCGATTAATTTTATTTTTAAGCTTTTCACAAAAATTTTCTAACAAAAAACCAATAATCGCTAATTTTTCCTAAATTTATTTTGATCTCTTAACAGTATTTCCAATAATTTATACCGCAATGTGCTAAGCTTAAGCATTTATTCCATATACTCTCCGACCAGTTGTTAAGTTTTATCAATCAAATTTAAGTCTTATCAAAGCCATCTTTTGAACCATTTAAGCTGAAATCGATAAGATCAAGTAATGGCCAACGCATTCCTAATCGACTATAATCATAAACAACTGTTTCATACTTAAACTAATCCGCAGATCTGCAGATTACCAATAATTTAGAGATCAAGCATAATTAATAGTCGAAATTGAGAAGATATTTTCCACCAAAAACGTTTTCTTCACTTGGATCGAACGAAACATAAATAGATTTTCAAGGGAGCAAACTTTTATCTTTTCTTCAAACAATAGTTTTGGATCGGTTGTCTCCACTGGGTTGAACGATATGGTCCCTTTGAGAAAGAAATATAAATGTACTCCAGATTCGTCTCGATTTCTCTTTCAATAACAACGTTGCAAACTTTATTCTACTCCAGAAAAATAGAACAACCAACCAAATCCCCAAATATAAACAAAACAATACAAAGTTATAGGTTTTTACAAAATATGCTTCAAAATTTTACCAAAAAAACGGAAAAACATGCAATTATTCCATATTATTTGAATCAATTTCGGGAAAAATTTTTATAAAATATTTTTAATAAACATATTACAATGAATGCGAAAAAATCTGATTTATATTCAAAAACCTAGTAATAAACCCAATTCATATTTTCATCAATCAAAAATAAAATTTCTTTCGAAGGGTGAAATTCCAATTTTCACACCTGAAAAAGAAAATGAGCAATTTTCAATTTTCAATCGAAAAAAAAAACAATTATAATACTACATAATTCATTTCTATGCATTTAATGAAATCAAAATGAAATAAACAAAGCAGATAAGCAATATCTTTACTTGGAATCTGATACCAAATATTAAAATAATGCAATTAAAACCTCCATTTAGCTCAAGCTATTCAGGTGGTTACTGGGAATGCACTGCATCCCCAGCTCCAAGATTACCCGATAAAAAATATAATTTTATCAGCCAGTTAAGCCAAAGCAGAAACAATACATGCCGCTAGAAGTAAATTTAATTGAATAACCACGTTACACTCACATGACTGGCATGGAACTATTATATTAATTAACGCAAATATTTTAATAAAAAAGAAACCATTCTATAGAGCGCGTGGTATAAATTAAAAAATTGCATCTAAAATTAAAGAAATATTGCCGTGTCAATGATTTTTTGTTCAAGCATCAATAAAATTGATTAAAGAAGCTCCTCTGATTCGATTCCTGATCATCACAAGCTCCTCCGATTTTATATCTGCAATCTTTCGAAGTTCCTCGCTAAGTTTTGATGTTTCTCCTTTCGCAAGGCTAGAAGCTGTAATAGCGATTGTAACACCATCTATCACGATGCCAATACCAACCGCTCCACGAGCTGCACCACGCAAAACAGCTTCGCTCATGCTTACCTTCAAAATTAAAACAAAACGTAATTGACGAATATATAGCGAGAAACAGCCCAAAAACAAGCAATATTTGAATATTATATTAAATAGAGCAAATGAAAATAATGGAAAATAAGAATGCTGCAGAAATAAAGGAAAAAAACAAAGCAAACAAACAGTTTTGAGTCCCACTGTTCTAATACCAAGAGTAGCAGCTCCTTTCACTGTACCCAAACCGAGATGCAATCCCACAGCAGTTAAATTCTGCGGATCGCTCAAATCAGTATCTTTTTTAAATTCGATCTAAAAACAATGATATAAATAAAATAATATTAATGGGACATTTTAATTCTCAAAAAAATTAACGAAAAAAAATTTTAAAAATGGAAAAATAAATACTGAACTTCTGAGTTCAATTCCAAATTCCAAATGTACAAATCAAAAAAAGAAATTAACTGTGTCTGATGAAATGATATTCTTGAAAGCTTTTTCCAAATTCTCGCTTAGTTCAAGATCATAAACTGATAGTTTCATCGCTTTTTCCAACAATATCTTTATAATAATAAATTCGGTTATAGTGGTACCAATATTGGATACGCTGGTCAAAACCGTCGTTGCGATTCCTACAAAAAGGAAAACAAAAATGACAAATGAATTAAAACCTAAATTAAAATTCAAATGTTCTCACCTCCAAGAAACAAAGGTGGGAAAGCGATTGATCCAATGAGAGCTGCTGTTCCAGCGACAAGACCAATAGAACTTCCAGTTATTGTTGCTACCTTACAATTATCGTGGATTTTCGAGGCCTGAATATTAAATTCCTTTTTTGTGTAAGTATTTTAATAAGTATAGAAATAAATATTGAAATATTCCATGAATATTCTGACCAAAAGAGAAAATCTTGCCTATTGGCAACATGAATAATGTAAGATGAGCATTTAAATAAAAGATAAAACAATATTAAATTAATCAAACGTAAGCAGAAAAAAATTTTGCCTATTAACCCACAATAATTCAAAAATAATTGAATAATTGATACATAGGTGGTTTAATGGTAAAATAATTAAGAATCGGGAAATGACTCGATTTCCAATCCACCCGATGCACAACGGGTGGCAGCACTGGATAATGAAAAAGAGTGCAGGGGTGTAAAGTGGCATAGTGGGCTGTTATTCAATGCGAAGAGCTGAAGGCGAGTTTTAAGCTCAACAGGTGCAACTTATCCTTCAAAAATTCTGATCGTGCTGGCATTTCTTTTCTGACCCAACAAATCAGCGAAATGAGTCAATAATGAAAAAAAATTGAACCTCATCGGCAATATTCCTTAAACTATCAATCAAACTGAGGCGATTTTCCACAAATGTTTTGTAAACAGAAAAAAACGATTGCCTTTCATTTGTTCCTTTTGTATCACTCGATGATGCTGCTGGAATCGAAGAGAAAAACTAAAAAAATAAAAAAATCGTAAAAAATATCGAAAATATATTGGTAATATATTAAATCAGTCAAAAATTATTTTAATTTGAAGAAATTTTTTTTTCTTTTTATTTTCTTAAATATCATTTTTTTTAAAGGTGTTCCTTAAATACCGTTCAAGGTAGCCTTTATTTTTTCTAAAAGTTTTTCAATTTTCAATTTCTTAATTTTTAGTTTTCTATAAACTTAAAAAGCCTGTCAATAAAATCTATCAATCAAAAATAATGAATCAAAATTCAGATGTATATATGCACAGCTATTTATGTATATATCTATCTATATTTATGTATATATATAGATATATATATATCTATATCTCCATAACCTTAAAACCAATAAAACTCCCGAAAAAAATGGTCTTCGCACCGAACTCCTCAAATGTTGTCCATTGTTCTTCATATCGTACAAATATTCTCTGGTATGGCGAAAAGAAATGAATGAATATGAAAAATGAAATGATACCAGACGATTGGAACAAATCCATTCTATATCCAATTCCTAAGAAAGATGACAGGACATACTATGACAATTATCGAGGAATCACCTTACCAGAATCTCCAGAAAAAATTTCGCTTCTCTCCTGTTGAATAAACTTATGGCAATGCCAGATAGCACCCTAACAGAGCTGACCAGATATTAATATCTCAGACCCATTCTAATTCCAAACGGCCAAGCGAAAGACGAAATTACAGCACGGATAACGGCAGATAGAAATGGATTTATCCGATTGACGGAATTTTAATCCCTCGCAAAATCACCATAAAGACGAAAGCCCGCATCAATATAACTGCAATTAGCTCGATCGTGCTATATGGCTGGGAGAAATGGCCAATGACAGTGGAAGATATTAAGAAGCCATCTGCTTCCGACCTCTCATATCTAAGAAGATATTCGAGCCCACCGAGCAGATAAAACTACACCAAATACCAGTTGTATTAACAGTACCATCAGAAAACAATGTCGTAACTGGTTAGGGCACCTTATTCGTCGCCCATCGAAGTTGATAAAATTGAATGATAAAGTGATTGAGTTTCGATATTCACTAAACTATGTGGCCGATGACGTCAAAAATAAGGTGTGCCAATCAAGACCTATATCAGGAAAAATTTTGGAATATATAGGGAGACTAGCGATGTATAAAGTTTCAAATGGTGGAAAAATAAATGGCTTCTATTATCTGTAAGTGACCGAATAGCTTGTCAGTGAACGAATAGAGATGTCCTTGCAGCTAGCATAACTAATAACTAATAATGCTGTTAAAAGAAAAATACACATTTGGAAAGGCCAAAGTAATCTCAGCGATAATTGCAGACTATGAAGTGTGACCTTTAAACTAGAAAAGAGGCTTCAGCAGATTCCAGGAGCAATATTAGAGATCCCCAACCAAAAGAGCATACTTCTACAAATAGCTAAGATACTCTCAATCTCCTAGGTCCTGTGTCCGAGGTTGAGGACGATCCGTACCGCAGTGGGTAAAAAAAGGTCTTTTGCCATTCAACAGACTATGTACTATGCATACTGAAACAAGGAAATCCTTGATTTATTCACGTTATATTTAATATTCATAAAGAAACTAACCACATGATTCAATGACCGATCATATTCAGGCACAAATGAATCCACTGATTTACTCATTATTTCTGAAAAACCACATTAACATTCAAAAATATATTTTATTTTACATAATTATCTTATAACTATATTTAACTTTTTGCATCTTTAATGGACCTTTTTATTTTTATTAGTAAAAAAGCCTATAAAATATTTTTAAGAATACAAAAAAAATATTTCTTTCCTCGTCGAATAACGTAAAAAAAAGGGAAAATAAAAATAATAAAAAAAATCAGTTTATTTTGCATAATTTTGTAAATTTGGTTTTTTCAATAGTAATAGTCAAAATTTTTTCAACAAAAATTTCATAAATAGTGAAAAATAAAGCGATAAAATACTATTGGTAATAAAAAATACTATAAAATATATTTATATACATTGCTGAAGAAAAAATTATCTAATGCTAGAAATGCATTCAATTTCACTATAAAAAGCGAGCAAATTTACGCAAGTCGCCCGAGTGCAAGACACATACAGCGAAGGCACTGGCACCGCTTTAGCGGAGGGTTTACGAATGTATGAAAATTTATTAGCTGTGAGCCCTGTGAGTCAGTCAAGAAGATAGGGTTATAAGGGCTATAGAACGGGCCATTCACGATTCTTAAACTTAATCGCTCCTAATTCTCGTGAAATCATATTTACATATGCATTAAAAAATATATAGATATACAATATATAATATACTACATATACAATATATTATAAAACACAATGCAAATTGGAGGCAATAAACTGCGGTTTATTCGAGAGACCCAATATTAACTTATCACTACAGAATTACCTTTTCAAATTAGATATTTTTAAGGCTTTAATGACCAACAAGATTATTCACTCCATACTCCTTTTCATTGCGAATTCGTGCTTTAGCGGACATTTTGGGTGGTTTACGACGAAGATCATTCCTGAAAGCCGATCTCTAGATAAATCAGTCCAACTCAAAAAAGAAAAAAAAATTCGTTAAAATTGGTTTTCGTTTTTTTGAAGTATTAGATAATTATAAATTTGTAACTATGCGACAGCCTCCTCAAAGCTATTCATATTCGCAAATATCATAAATACCATTTTAAAGCAAATAAGCATGATAATTAAAACAGAAAAGAATTATATGGTAAGATTATGTAGTTATTTTCTAATATTATATTAAAAACAAAATAAATTTATAAGTTAAAACAAACAGAGCTGTTTTAACAGCACAGTCTGAAACATTGATTATCCTGTAAATTGAATCATCGTCACCGGTACCAAGTGAAAGGCCACAACAAACAAGATGAAGATCTTTAAAAGATAATTTATATATTAAATACAAAATATTACAAAAAAATTAAATATATAAAACTTATGATCCACAAATTGAATTTTTACCTGCTAATGCCTTTAGAATAACTTGAGGAAAATCCTGATATGCATCGCTGCGATCTCGACTTCGTACACTGAAGCACCCATATAACTCCGATGGAATAATCGGTAAAAATATTAACGGATTAATTTTTTAAATATAACAAATGAAATAAGACTTCTAAGAAATTTTTTTAAAAATTTTCAAATATGAATTCTTAAATTTTTGTAAAAACATATATTTTTACGATAAAATTCAATGATTTTTACTTTACCTCTTAAATCACCGATCTTTCTAATCTGTTAAGAAAGATTAGTGGCTTGAGATCCTTCCATTTTCGTGTTGACAAGGAAAATAGGTTTTGTGCCTAACAACCTAGATGATTGAGATATTTATCTCAGTCACAAAATAAAACAGAACCTATTTCGCCATTAATCTAATTTAATCCAAAAATCAATCATTAACTGAATAATCGATCGATCAAAGCATAAATAAACCTAATTAAGCAAAATTAATTGAAATAGAAATATGAAAAATATTCAAAATTTTAATACTTTCTTTTGCTAAACAAAGAAATAAAAAGTAATAAATAAAACAGAATTTACTCGATAAGTAATGTAGCGAGAAACTTTCTGAATTCGAACAAGAACAGATTTTCGCTGGATAAATTCACCATCTCCACTTAACTCAACCAAATATATGCCGAGATTTTCGCGCGCTGATATTCCTGCTATAGAAGGTATTGGAAATTTCTTTGTAGATGCTCGAGCTGGATTGTAGACTAGCTGATTAAATTGAGGCAAATTATAGATTTGCTGAAAAATCTTTATAAATCTTAAAGTTTTTCGGTTTAAAATTTTAATTCATATATTGAATGAAACATTTCTACCATTCTCTTCATACCATTTTGAAAATTTTCAGTTGGTTTGACGTTGTTTTTGAAAAAAAACTCAGTAAAACGAACTTATGCATGTTCATATAATATGATAAAAAATATCAAGCTGTTACCACAATTAATCACAAATTTTTATTCATCTAGCAATTTATTAAACGCTTACGGGAGAACGGAAGAAATATTTTACGATTAAATGGACAGCACTGGATACATTTCTACCATTCTCTTCGTACCATCTTCGCTTTCTTTCCATCTATTTTCTTACTGTTTCTTTAACATCCTTTCTCACTATTGTTCTGTTTCCTCACCAATTCAATTTAATAAAAGAGCATTAAAGAAGAAAGCATCTCTCACAGTTGCACTAATTTCCCTTTTTCTGCATGCTCTTATCTCGCAAGAACTGTCGGTATCAATGTGAAGGGAAAGCACTTAGATTCCTTTTCAACCATATAGAATAGGTTTACCTCCTTGGGCATAAAATTAGATGTTACATCGAATCGACGGCGCAGTTTATTGATCTCCTCTGTGAGTCGTTCATTGGTGGTAGCAAGGCAATTAATCTGAAAAAAAAACCAAAAACTAAATGGAATACAAAGTACTGCTGACAATCAACTTCATCAACTTGACAGTTTGATCAAACAATCATCAACTTGACAGTTTGATCAAATAATTAAAAATTTAATTCTGCATTACATTAGGGATTATTCAAGCAGAGTCGTGACACCAGAAAAGAAAGTAGAAGATTTCATATTGCGATGAAGGAACTGGCAAACATCAGAGTTGGACCAATTTAAGGTTACACCAAGATAAAACGCACACAGTAAAGAATAACTCTAATCTCGCGATTACCTCAAGTTATGCGTGTACATATTCCAAGCTAAGGCTGAGGCAATGAAGCACTTAAATGAATTAAATGAGTTCAAATACTACTGAAGCACTGATCCCAAATGAAATTTTACCCATCCAGAAGACGACACACCAAATTTGCTCCGATATACCACTTAAAAGAAGACAATACGGATGTCCTTTTCGAGATACCTTAAAACGAATGTCGCCAAAAGCAACAAAAATTGATCTTCAAATCAATACAAATAAAATACTTTATATTATATGCTTCAAATATATCTCAAATTAATAAATCGTAATTTCTATAAATTCACTACCGTTTCGGACTTTAAATATTTCGAATTCATTCTCAAATTTAATGGCTAAGCGAAAAATAAGTTTGTATGTGCAATTAAAATATATACTAGGTAAATGATAAGTGGATATTTTCATATCCACCTTCGCTGCATTAATAGTATCATCATAAAGTATCGTTTGTACTAGTCAAGCCTTTTTTTCTCGTTGTCATTTAAGTGCTTCATATTTTACTAGTTGCTAATCTTACAATAGGAAAATAGCACAAGCAAGAGGAGCTAATCAAGATTCTGGACTGATTCCAACCAATATTTAGTACCTATAGGCAAGCCCAGCAATGGAGGAAGATATAAAAAAAACGGCTTCAGTCACTTTCAGGCATGGCATCTGAGGAAGAATGAAAATTTGTTCTACAAAAGGTTGATGAAGTTGCCCAAATCAACAATGGTTATTAGCCAACAAGAAAATAGAACAAAACTAGAACTAGAACAAAAAAATAATATATTGAAATATCAATAAAATAATAGATATACGATAGCAGCCATTCCAACAAATGCATGAATTAAATCCACTGAATTGGCTTCTTGCTCGAATAAATTTTCAATTAACGACTCTATATCAATTCGAACTGGATCGACAACTAACTCAGCACCGCTGTCCTTAAGAAAAAATATTAAATATTAACATTGATCAGATAAAAAATAAGCAATCTCTCAAGTACTGCCCCTATATTTATATCTCGGAGAGTTTGAATCCCAATCTGGATTAAGGAATAGAATGGCTCAGTAGGTTGTGACTCACATCGATGCTGAGGCTTTACTTCCCCTAGCAGTAAACTTTTGGTATTCAAAACTCTTGGTGATGCTGGTGATACTCCTGTACTTCTACCGCCAATATCCCTGGCATATTTGTTCAATGTGACAAGGCAGCGGAATCTAACCAGTAATGATGACAGCTCTTTAAAATATTTGGATTAGGAAGTTTTCTTAAGTCAATTTCTAAGATATGTAGTTGCATTTTTTATTTGTTATATATACATATTATTAATTATATATATATATATATTAATTATATATATTAATGGACCTCACCGGTGTTATCCCTTATTTCCTATTTTAAAAAATTTTTTTCTCATCTGTAGGTGGCCATGATCATCCGCAACCTCGAGTCCTCTACTAGAAGCTTGGGAGATTGAGTTACACACTATTCTGCACTATTTCTAATAGCGCGCTCTTCTGGACATAGATCTCTGAAGCCACTTTTCTAGTTCATGGGCCACAGTTCCAAGTGCTCTAATTATCACTGGGATTACTATGGCCTTGACTTTGAAATCTCTAATTCTTCTTTCAGCCCTTGATATTTACTTATCTTTTTCCTTATTCTTAATGTTCCTGTCGCTTGATATTGCTATCTATCCTTTGTGCTGATTCTTGTCTATTACTATGATATTTGGATAAGCCATATATAGGGCAGATATTCCCATAGATGATGCCAGCCACTTGGTTATGCCTCTCTATATATGTTGTGCCTGCTCGCATTTTACATCCTCCTATGTATTGGAGGGTTGTTTCTGGAGTGTTTTTGAGCGAAGAATCTGAATCTAGAATCTCAACAGATTGGCAGATTCTTTTAAATATATTTGTATGCTGAATTGTAGGATAGGTTGATAACAACTTGTAACTTGTAACTTGTACCTTTAGTATTCCAGATCTTATTTGGCTGATAAAAATATAATATAAAAATTTACTTTGATTTGACAATAGAAGGAAGCATATAAAAAATTTTAACTGGTTTATTCGGAACATTTAAATGTACGTCTAAATGCATCTTCCTTATAAATTTTTTTTATAAAAATCTTCCTTATAAAAATTTTTCCCATCGTATTTCGAATATAATAAATTTTTCTCCTATATTCATTAAGACAATTAATCGCGATTCTGCAAAATTTCATTAAATCCTGGCTGTTCTAATTTACAAACTTAAAAAATATAATTTAGATTCAAGAATTAAAAGAAATTTGCAAGTTTAATTTTTACGTAAGAAACTGTTTCTTTATAATAGTTTTTGCCTTAGTAGCACTAAAAATAATAGACAGAAGACGTGAAAGCCCAGCTTTAAATTTATTTAAATTTGTGTTACAAATTTTTCATTCGATTCGAAGTATTAACTAATGGAATGGAATAAGATACCATTAGATTTTTGTCATCTTCCACCTTCCTCCCTTCCCAACCTGAATATTTAAGTTGCAAAATTATTTATGAAATCATATAATTCAATCATTAGGTTCTTAATATTTCTTTAAAGAGCATTCATTATCGCTCGCTCAGTGTTTGCAGAGTTAGATAAATATGATGGAGTTCCTTGGCAAAAGAAATATAGTGAGTCGTCAGCATCACTCGGATTTTTGAAGGATGGGTTTACTCGTGCCTTAGAGTCAACCACTGAGCCATTCTATCTCCTTTACTATCTCCTTTAGGCGACGAAGAGTGGTTTGTGTCGACTGGAATGGAATCCGTTCCGATTCGCGATGACAAGTATCTTTCCACTGAATCATTGCAGTGACTGCTTTTAATAAAAATTTTGTTGTTGCTGTTGTTAAAAGTAAATCTGATAATGATCTGATAATGGCAAAAATCTGATCTGATAATGGCAAAAAAAATGCCAAAACTCGGTAATTTCAAAACTAGCAATATTTTCATACTATCAAATGATAGATTTAAATGAAAATGAACCTACGAAAATAAAAAGAAAACCTCGATTCCATCGCTAGAAACATAATTTCCTTCGATTAAATGACGGCCAATTTCAAAGATGTTGCAGCGATCATCGACACTGTTACATCGAAATGTATTATTGCTATTATTACACTGATAACGCCTATCACTTAAGTCAGTTTGAAGTTGAATGTTTGCGTATTGCAAATTTTGATAATAACGATTTGCATTATACGGGCGATATTTCGGTTGGCAAATATACGATTTTCGTTTTGGCGGATAATTAATAATTCGTGATAAATTTGCACTATTATCAAACGAATTAACAATGGTATGATTGGACCGCATAGATGGGCGATTAGTGGAGATATCTTGGTTCGTTGACCAATTCGACACTGAACTAGATGGTTCGTATGGTACGGAATGACGTGGCGAATTCGGATCCGAATCCATGCAAATTTCCTGGAAAAAATACTAAACATTAAATGTACATCTTATGAGCTATAAACTCATTACATCTGAACAAAAAATCTCAAAAAATACTGAATTATACGATGAATAAAAAAAATAGTGCGTTTTAATACCCCTTTAATCCAATGGTTCTTACCACTGAATTCAGGTCGCCCCTTGTTGCATCGGAATAAAATTTATAAAAATAGGGAGAAATTAGGGTGAAATTAGGGTCCAAGCAACTCTCCTAACCGGGCTCTTTTTGGCGCAAAATTAAATAGCACTTTAAAATTTGAAATGCTCAACTTATTTTCGAAGAGCATTCATCGTAACTCGTTTAGCTCGCTCTGTTGGCTCAGACAAATTTTCGCCAGACAGTCACTCAGCGACAGAAGTAATCACGAGCATTGCCCGCACATTTGAAAAACCTGTTTACCCTTGCGGGCAGTGAAGCATTGGCGCTCCGGAATGGTAGCAACAACCCGCTAAGCCATTCTCTCTCAACTAATACAAAGTTTAAGCGTACAATACCAAAGGAACCAATAATAAAATATTTAATTTACCAAATATAAATAACTATAAAATTATATAAAATTGTAATCGATAAATAATCAGCGGAAATGCTTTTTTGTCCTTTTTACGGCGATTTTAAATGAGAATAAAATATTCCACTTTTTGGCGAATGCTAATTTCTAATAAAAAAAAACACTATAAGCCAAACCATGGCCACAGCTGAGCAATAAAACGTGAACCACTCAACACGGAACGTGTAAATACGCGACATTTTAAAGAAATTGAAGAGAAAAGAGAGATCAGGCTAAGGGGCCGAAGCTGCTTATTAGTGTGAAACAACCTTGTCAGTGTGAATTTCATTCTCGCGTTCGGTGTCGTCTGCTCACCAGCGTCCTTCATTGTATTTTTTGGATCCTTGGTTAACCAAATAAATTCATCCTTTATAGGATAGATGAAAATTAGTTTCATGCATTTTTTGCGAAATTTTTGTCGTTTCTTTAATTCCCAATCTTTTATAATTAATCTGCGAAATAGTACTTTTCCCTTTTTTTTTTTTTGCTTACATTTTTATTATTTTTGTTAATCGGAAAAAAATGATGGTTTGTCCTGGATTTGTTGACTTCTGAGTGGAAAAAAGGATTGTTTTTTTAATTCTCATCGAAATAAATCGGTTGACACGTAAAGAATGAGGAAAGGGAATTGGGAAGGAATAGCGAAATGAATGAACTTTGGTGAGGAAGCATGGTTCCCTTTTTATCGTATTTTTCCTAATTCCCTGCGGCAGTCGGCCAAAATACGCTGCCAGTGGTTTTTGAGCGAAGGTGATTGCAACCATGCAAGATTTTATTCGCGTGCCTTAGACATAAATGCTGCAGTGACTTCTAAATTTCCTCCACTTTTATCGACCATGTCTGGCTGCCATATAGCAAGATCGAGCGAATTGCAACCATATAGATGCGAACTTTCGTTTTTATGGTAATTTCGCGACCTCGCCAGCCGCAAGAACACATTTCTGGCTACCGGGTTGTAATTTCGTCTTTCGCTATGCCGTTTGGGATTAGAGCTGGTGCAAGATATTTAAATTTGGCACTCTCTCAACCTGCAATGAATTCTTTTCCGAGTGTTTTATGGCTTTATGGATTATAGAGATTCTTCTTCTGTTGGCATTTGCAAACATGCGGCTGGACAGGCGAATCAGTTATGTTCGAGACAACAGATGGCACATCGTGGATAAATTTGAACAAAAAGAGTTGCTTTCGAGCAGTTACGCTGGATCGTGATCACATCTTACTCACAAGCCTTGGGATCGTTTTATACTCTGATTTTATCGCATCGATTTTACTTATCGCATGCCACTGGGCTACGAGTATCATGAAATCGTGTCAAGAAGACCATAGAGTCACTGGTGTCCCCGGCACACCGATATGCAAATATATGCAAGTTCAACGGAATTACCGGAAATATAAGTTTTACGTATGGCTGTGCCAAGTGATTTTAAAGCATTGGAAAATGTGCCGAAATCGAATCGTTTTGTTGGTGTCGATTTTGATAACTTTTATTTTCTAATTTTTCGAAGGTATTTTCAAGTTGATTTTTTTAAGACATGGTTTCTTCACTTGATTCAAATAACCCTGGAAAGGAGAGTGGAATTGATGACGGTCACAGAAATACCCCATCAGCAAGGCATTCAAGCATTATGGAATTTGCTTCAACAACGGTGAATATTTATGTATTTTCACTTTATTTTAAGAATCTTGATAAGCCACCCACTTTATCAGTAGTGTTTGATGGTGTAGAAAGAAATTTAGAAAATTGTTCAGCTTTCAGCGATATACATTTTTACTAATCGCGCGCACAACTACTGGTTAATCAGCTGCAAAGGGTGAGGCGTTCTCAGACTTCTCAATCTAATGTCACATCTGAAAGTTGCAAAAACCTTTTTTCCACAGTTTGAATTCATATATCATGGGCTTGAAATTTCCTGTACCTTAGAAGATCTTAATTGAGGATCTGCGATAGACAGTGGAGAATGTAGACGTTGATAACTTAATAAACGTTGACGACGTTTTGCGACGGTATTACTAACATACGAGCGAAAATGAATACACTATACACTTATATAAGATTTTAATCGTTTAAGTTTTGTGTCAAGTGCACTTTTGGTAGAAAAATTATCTTCTTCCTCTTGATATCTCTTCCACTCTCATTGGAATCTTTGGTAGGATTATACACACTACAGCCATGTAAATGTGAACTTTCATCCTGATGAGGATTTCATTGTGATTCCACAGAAAGAAAAAAGGATGCCTGGCAGCCGAAATTCCTTCTACTCCTTGGCCATGGATGAAAGAGCGGATTCAACATTTTTGAATAGAATTTCTTTAGTAAATATATAATGTATTCATGAATTACAGGTATTTCATATATGTGATGCATTTTTTTTTTTGATATTTAAGTCGAAAAAAGTTTTGTCTTATTCATATTTGTCCAGAGCTCGGTTTCATGTTCATTTCGAGAGAATTTTTCAATTTTTCATACGTGCAAATTTGAGTTGACTTAAATAGATTAATCAAATTATCTTCTCTACAAATCGCACCGCAACCTATGGCCATCACGAATGTTGCTTTATCTGTCGCATCGATAAAGTTCCAGTATATCATTCTATCGGTCAGTGCGCGGAGAAAGCTTAATAATGGCCTAAAAATAATAATAGTCGGAGTCATAATCTTTGTAATTCACTTATTCTGCATTTTGAATTCTGACCGTTCCGAGGGGCATGTTATTTAGGTTAAGGTCCAGTATGCATGTCTTTGAAAAGCTGAAAACTAATTAGAAACGAATCTGCATGAATTGCCTGAGGGCTCACCTATATTTCTCCACTGATTCTCCGCTGAACACAATTTAGAATGGAAAAATAATATTGGAAAAAAAGGTTGTGATGCTGGGCTAATTTTTTTCCTGATGAAAAATCTATAATTTATAATCTATAAATCTATAATCTATAATCTCATTTTCTTCCACAGTGTGATCCTATCACTTGTTTATAATAATTATGAACCACTGTTTATGGAAATTTGTTCTTCGATTTCCCATTCACTTCTTCCATTGTACATTATTGGACATTAACAAATTCATTTCGGAAATTTCCTCATTATTGCTTAAAAATTTTATAATTCAGGTGATACCTTATAAAGTGAATACAAATATTCTTTGCCGTCATGTAGATAATTTGTTTTATCATGCAAAAATTGTCGCAGTTGATAAAGCGCCTGATGGAGAATATGTTTATACAGTTCATTTTCAGGTATATGATGCAACTGCTTACTAAATTATAAACTTACTTTAGTAACACTGTAGAAATTTTTTTTATATAAATTTTTTTCCTGGTACTCTCATCTTATCTGGCATCGAGAAATGTAGTATTTGCACGGTTTTTTTCTTTTTTTTCTAATTTTATTTTCAACTTCTTTATTTTTTTCTTCGCCATCAGCATGCATTATTTACTCATCAACAAAATATTCTATTTATCTCCAATTTCATTTTATTTTTTTCCTACGACTTTTCTAGCCTTATTTCCTTATCTTTATATCTTCTCGCATCGCCTCATTATATCCTGGATGTCTGATTAGATGGAAGTAAATCTTTTTTCAAAAACACATTCGAAATCGTGAAATTTCTAAATTTTATTATATGCATTCTTTTCAACATATAAAAAAATCTAATTGAAGCTATTTACTTAAAATATTTTTTAGGGTTGGAGCAAGCGACATGATGAAAAAATTTCCCATAGCAGTTCTTTAGCCTTATTTCGAAATCCAGCCGAAGAAAATATTCAGGTCGCTGAGACTAAGGTAAAAACTCCTTCCTTCTTCATCTAGCAGAACTCACTTTTCGCTATTTCCGGCTTCATTCATTTTAGATGCCTTTATTTTTCTTGCAGTTGTTAGTCCTGTCAGTTCTAGCGCCATGATTTAATCGATTATTTTCTCCCTAAGGGTTGTTCTCCATGGAGATCGAACATTGATGGGTTTTAGCTGTTTTAAATGGTTAATCAGTGATTCAGAAAATACTGACGTAAAAACGTTATTTAGTTGTTTTTTCTTTTGTTATTTATGTCCTTTTTGTTTGTTTTCTTAAACGATGTTTTTTAACATTTCGTCGCAATATTTTAAATCTGACATAAATTTTTTTTGTATGTTACAAATTATGTTATAAATCGGTTTCGACTTTTGTTTTCAATTTCTTTAACTAATCTAAAGATTTTGACTAAGCGTGGAATAAACGAGATAATGCCGATAAATGTGTATAATAATCTTATCAGCAAATATCACAAAAATGATATTCAGAGATTGCAAAAGGAGAAATATAAAATTATTTGGTGATAATATTTGGTACTTGTTCTGTTGGTATTAATTTGTCTTTCTATATTCATTAATTCTTCGATTTTTTAAAATTGTTTCCGTAATTGTTTCTGTTAATTATTTTTAAGTTTTTCATATTTTTCAGAAGGAAATGAGGCAAGGTCGAGCTTTAAAATCTTTGAAGCCCGAAAAGGCACAGTCAGATAGATCAGAATCAATTTTATCATCGAGGCAATCCACTCCTAGTTCTATGAGCAGTCATGACCAATCTGTGGTGGATAAAGGTTGTGTTTGTGATCTATTTCAAAGTAGTATTTTTATAAGGTTTAATTATTTTTATAAATATTTGTATATGTATATAATATCCAAGAAAGAAATTCGACAAAGTACATTTACCTTTTTGCTTCTGATGATTGTCGAAATGAAATCTTTTCCCCAAAGAGCCACTTGGAAATAGAATTGAAGGTGGATTTTCCTGTACAACCATAATTTCACCTTTAATTCTGTCAAGAAATAAAATTCGTGATGATTGAACTCAGTCGAAGCAACATATTCCAATTTTACCCTTTATCTAACCGCGCTATTTAATTGTGTTTCCCCTTTTTCTCCATTAGCTGCGATGGCTGGAGAAGTGAGATGGATTTTCCTGTACAACCATAATTTCACCTTTAATTCTGTCAAGAAATAAAATTTTTTTCAAGCCTCACGATCAGTTGCCATATTAATAGTCATGGAACCCATTCCCATCGTTTCGGACTATTTATCCCTAAACATGCTTTCTATCCTAACTGTTCTTTCTAAATCTTTTTGTTGCTCTCTTTTTATGCCATTCATCACGATTTGCTTCACTTCTTTATGAATGAAGCATATGGCCTAATCATTTTCAAATTCAAGATCTAATAATAATTTTCGCCCTGCTATTCTTTGCACATTAGTTAAGGTCCTCTGATGGCATTTTTTTTGGACAGTTAGATTGTTTTTGGAATATCCAACTAGTTTTTTTGTTGCACATACTGTTGGAATATAGCCCGGGTTATGCAAGCTTTTAATTGGAATTAATATTCTCTGAGTGTTTGAGATGCATAATTAGTGTTTAGATAATTGAGCTATTTCAATGATTCGAATTGTTTGCTTCATGTCTTTTAATTTAAGATAAACGAAGGACTTTGGAAGGCTTTTTTTCGCGTTGTTAGCTTCAGTACTGGCGTTGGCCCAGGATATAATATAATCTGGTCCATGAAGATTGCTAATTTCAATACTGCGATAGAAAAAGCCATCTAGTAACTAGGAACTGTTCTATCAACCATTAACCATAATATAAAAGTGTTGCTCAATACCCACCTGCATTTCTACTGCAGGGTGAATTCCTAGCAAAATTCTTTTGAATCTATAAGCCAGCTGAACTAGGCTAACTGGAAATGGTCAATGATCTTTGGAAAAAAAACCACAGTGTGATCAATCTGATTGGGGATATTGCTTATCTGGGGAAATCCACGTAATATAAATACATTCTGCAGCGCCTGAAAACATACATTGGTAGCAAAAAATACTCCTCGGAGCTTACTCCTCTTAATACTCCTCAGTCAATACTCCTCAGCGAAGCAAACCACCTTTGCCAGTACATTAACTTAGCATTATATCCTCATTCCAATCGATATATCGACTTTCTTAGCAGTTGAAGTTTCGCAAGTTTGAAAGTATTTTTCTCACAGTCATCTTTATATGAGCATGCTGATGATCGATAAGATTCGTAAAACTTCCTTTTAAATGATCCTGATCGATCTGTCCAAGCTTTCTTAAACATAGAAATTGCACCACTTTGTATCCTGATCCGAGGCATCCGAGTTGAAATAGCTGCTATCCTTTTTTTGAGGTAGGTATAATACTTGAGATAAAGAATAAGGACAGGAAGACCAAGCGAGATGGGCAATGTTCACGTAATACTTGAATAGACTGTAAACACTTTACTGTCATAAACGTTTTAATGCTCCATGCTGCTGCGGCTAAGATCTCATCGCATATAAATAGAGCCGATTTGTATGCCTTCCTCAAAGTTATGAGGCGTTAGCTTGTTTCATTAGTGAGAATTTTTTTCTAGTTTTTTAAAAATTTATTGCAAGTACTGTGCTCACTGGGATAAATTGGAAACCGTTGAATATCATTTCGACAATGCAGTTTAGATCTCCAGATTTTCTGACCAGTTCACTATCAAAAGATTTCATAATCCATAATCTTATGCATCACGAAGGAAAATAAAAGAGATAGTAATTTATACTGTTACTATTTATAAATGGATTCTTGAATAAAAAAGTCCACTTGCAAATTCCACATCCACATGTTATATTTAGAAGCAGCACCTAAACAAAAACCATTATGGACGTCCAGTTTTGCCGTGAAGAAAGAACAAACAGATGCTGCATTGGCTGAGGTATTCAGTTATATTTTTTCTTTTATTTTTCTTTTTTATTTTCTTTTTCTTGAATATTTTTATTTTTCTGTAATTTTCCACTTCAGTAATCAATTTCAGATTGAATTACTGCACTCGAGCGTTCACTCAGAAGTTTTGGAGACAATTTTAGAAAATGATCGCCGTATTATTGAACATGGTATATCACTTCCAAGATTACCAGCACGATGGAATGTTTCGAACATTTTAAAACAGGTCATTATTGAATTTACTTTTATTTTTATTCAAATTTATTTTTTTATTTTAAAATTATTATAGAATTTATTTTTTTAAATTTATGGTTCGTGCGAATCAAAAATTTCTTTTTTTTTCATTATTTCGAATCTATTCGAGAATTTAATAATCATATTGGTATGCATGCGATCGTTTTATTTTGATAGGTATTTTAGTTTTCAACGTATGTTCGAGACTTGGATGCAAAGATTTTAATAAATGATCAAATGAAATCTTCAAAATTTCTATTGTGGAAATCTGTTGTATATTCATTGGATGAGCTTGTCATCACTTTTCAAGTAAAAATTTTGTCTATTTGAGTTTTTGAAGGAATGATGGGCGAGTAGTATATCGATAGTAATATAATTTTTTTTTTATAATTAATAAATTCAGATAGATAATAATTCAGTAAAATGAGGCATCATTATGTCGATTCTCATTTCTTTGAGTAAATTTGTTATTAAAAATGTGGTCCGATTGATACTAAAGATCTGCACTTCTTCCTTTTGGAATTTTCATCTTTATAGTCAGTAGAGTCAGTAGAGCTGATCCAGAAATGTTGAATATGCGTGTTAATTTGAAAAGTTGCTAATTTAAAAATTATTTTCATCCTTTTAAAGTGGCTAAAAATAATCGATTGATCAATTTTTAATTCGAATTATATTATGTTTTCGTTTTTAATACATATTTTTAAATAGTTTTAAAAAATTATATTGCATGCTCTATGCATCATCTTATTTAAAACTGTAATCTTTTAAATGAAGGTTACGAACATTCACCAAACTACGACTGAACGACTGAATTTTTTCAGGATTTTTTCGATTTCATCATTAGTGAACATTTATTGTATGATATCGAGATTGTTCGTCATAAGGAAATGGCAGAGGGGCCTGCCAGAATGTTGAGTCCTTTGCAATTAAGTAATCCTTGATTATTCATTACATATTGACATTTTTGATTGACTTATCGTGGAACGAATTTGCTCTTGCATTGATAATTTTTTTGTTATTGATTTTCAAATTTTCATTGTTTTGTAGAAGTTTACCAATTTGCGAATTTGCAGGCCTAACCGATTATATCTGTGACTTTCGATCAGGTCTCCGTGCCTCTGAATATTATGGTTTCATCCATCTTCTTCGCACAGCTGTTAAGTTCCAATCTTTTGTTCGGTTAGTTTTTGTTTTTTATTAGCTTTTATTGTTAGCTTTTTATTTATTATTAATTTTTTTAAAGAGCTCTTTGCTGTTTAGATTGTTTCGTTGCACTAGATAAATTTGCCAGGAAATCTCTTGGTGATAATAATACAGGTGAGCTCGCCAGCTCACTTCATCTAATGGCAGTCATTTCTGGTTTGGTTGGACCCACTGATTACTTAAATGAGACTCTTTCGCTAGAGTTGTTTGTGAATGGAAATACAGATGGATTCCCTGCACCACTTGTTCTGTTTTCAGTGGTAGGCCAACTTCTTTCACCCAATTGTAATAACATACATCCTCCCTAGCCATCCCCACTTATTATCAAATGAGATACTCTACTCTTTTGTGCAAGTATTCTCTTTTCAGGTTTTTTAAATGCTTTAGTTGCGATGAATTTTCGTCGGATTCACTCGAGATGTTTGGGCGTATACTTATGGGATATTTAGAAAAAGAAGTATCGAGGTTTTTTAATGCAGAAACCGATTATGAGAAAGTGTGCGCGGACTATCAAATGCGTTTTACTAAATTGAAAGAAAGGATTGCTAAGTGAAAAATTCGATATGTTGGTTTTTTCATTCTTTAATTGGCTTATTCTAATTGAAATAACCAAACGAAACGATCCTTTCCTTATAAATCGAAAATCGAATGATTGTGAGAATGGCTTGCAAATAAACGGTATTCTTGTCCTTCACGTAACAAGCGAGAATGTCTCTACATTCAATGTTTAGTATTTCATTTGAAATCAGTAAGAAAGCAATACTAAAAGCCTATCCTAAACTATTCTTGGGTTTTTTATTTTTTCATTTTTATTTAGAATAACCAAGTTTGATTGATGTAAAAATGATTATTGATATTATATATATATATGATATATGATATAATTGATTGATATAAATCTTGTAATATTTTTTAATTGGTCCTATAGAGGATTCAGTGATGTTTCCTTTGTAAAAGGAGATATTACAAATGATTTCAAAAAATGGATTTGCTTTTTTATATTGAAAAAATGTGCAAAGTGAAATAAAATTGAAACAAAGCGCTAGCTAGGAATTTATATTTTTATCGATGCCAATTTTTTCGAAATTTGTAGTAGAGGAGATATAAATTAAACAAAGGAAAACGAGATTAAATAATAAGACTATAATACAAAAATATCCGAAAAAAGAGATTAGATATGATGGAGATTCTCAGTTTTTTATTCGCGCATTTCTTCACACAAGCGAATACGAAATGAAATTGGTTGTGAACGACTTTCATCCGCAACAATTAATTCATCACCATTTGATATTCCAAGTTCTAAATGATATAAATAAGTAATAATCGATAAGAATTCTAATTAAAACTTAAAATCTTTAACCAATTAGCTTAGGGTCTCACTTATATCTCCATCATTAAATGATTCAATGATGAAAGGATTAAACAACTCTTAAAACAACTCTTCAGACTGCTCCAGTGCGCATTGTACCTTAAAGTGGTACATGCGACAAATATGCGAAACAGACTTGGGAACATTGAAAATGAAAACAACGGTTTAGATTTTCGAATTAAGAGGACTACTCCAAAGCAATTAAAGAAACAGAGGAAACTGGCTCTGCTCTATTTACGCGAGGCGAAGTCTTGGCCGGAGCTATGCAGACATCAGAATGCTTATGAACATAAGGAATGCGGCATTGACCTTTCTCCAAATGTGATGTTAATGTCGTAATACTGGGTTCAGAGCAATAATCATTTTAAAATCTAATTAAAATTTATATCACAAAAATTCTGAAAAAAATCAAAGTAAAAAGTAAAAATAATTCAAAACCACTGAATGAAAAAATTGAATGAAAAAAATTAAAGAAAAAACCGGTAAAAGTTTTAGAAAGATTCTGAGTACTTATACGGTGTAATTCCGGAAGCAAACTATTCTTCACATACAATTTATCCATTGTTGTTTGTACTGAAGGATTAACAAGTTTGCTGAAAATTTAAAAGAAAATATTAAATATATGTCTGCATAACCAAAAATATCCGAAATTTCTCAGCAAAAAATATCTGCACATAAAACTATAAAATTAAAATAAACGGTGGAACTCACAATTTATTAATGAGCGTCTCAATAAAATGACGAAAAGGCTTTGTCGAAGATACTTCAAAATAATGGGCCTTGGGACTACATACTGTACAATCTGCCTAAAAATACGATTAAATTTTAAAGCTATCGACTAAATATCTGGTGGAATAATTCTTTTAAAATTAGAATGTAGTTTCTGATATAATGTTATATATTGTGTATGAGTGATCTCTAAGATTACAATGCATTTACGAATTGGAAATCAAATAAAACCAATTAGAAATCCATGGGAAAATTTTCGTCTTCCTTTCGCTGAACTAATTAATGGCAGTACAAGAAACCAGGACAGAATGACCTAATTAATTAAACTCGATTTAGACAAGGGGCATTAAATATTCACTAATAAAAGTATATAATGATAAAGAATTAGAATTAAAAAGATGTGCAGATAAATGAAAGTAGGTGAGAGAAGATGAATTCAAGATCATCCTTTCAATATTATTCGCGTCAATTAAATAAGAGAGCGCCGTCTATGCTAGTCATGCCATAGGCTAGTTCCTCCTTACCACCGTCGCTGCTTACCACCGTAATAGCTTAAAGGGTAGAAAAAAGAATGTTATACTTTTTAGACATGGAAACGCTCCACTCATGGAATCAGTGGCACAAAGGTTTAGCTAGTAACGGTGTGAGTTGAGAGAAAAAAGGGTCTGTTATGGAAAAAAGAAAATATTTAATCAAAAAAAGTTACATTTTTCTCCAATTCCACTATTCCAACGAACACTCCTTCCACATTTGAAAAATTTAAGTAATTCGACATAGGACAAGAGATACTAAAATTTGAATTTGGATTTCTATCGATAAAATAATTATATGTATATACATTTATATAATAATTATATAATATATATATATATATATATATATATATAATGTATGATAAAAATTATTGAAACAAAATTATTGAAAAGATTAGAATTTTATCTATAATTATGTTATTAACTACCACAACCAAACCCAAATAAAAGAAATCAAAGAAAAACAAACTTTGAAGCCAATTTTAAAACTTCCAACGCACATGATGCTGAAAATAAGATTAAAGCTAATAACTAATATTTATTTAAAAAAATGATAATTCCTCAAAAAGGACCACTACCAGAAACAAAAAACAAATGATATTGAGCAAAAAATCAATTTTGAAGAAAATTTCGTATAAAATCGATGAAAAATTCTCAAAAAATAAAACAGTAAGGCATTATTTTTATATTCATACCAGCAATAACTGCATTAGTCGAAGCTACTGCTGGAATTATTCGTTTTAAAACGCCTTTCGTGAGTCGCAAATCTACTCCTTGAATTCCAAATTCTTCAGCTCTGGATTTCGCTGCCGACAGTACCCATTCAATATGCTCCATGTCATCAGTGTCCAAAGGCACATCTAAAATTCACAACAGAAATTGGGCGACGACCTAATGAAGTAATCTAATTGCATAATTCAATGTTAGAAAAAATAATGCCAGATAAAAAGTATTTAAAAGAAGAATAGCAGATTTCAACCTTTAAAAAATATCAAAAAATCTAAACGAACATACCACCAAAAGGCTTTTCTTTCTGCCACAGTAACTCTTTAACGTATTCGATACAATGCTCAGGTAAGCGAGGTGTTTGAGCTATGGTACATAATGGGTAGTTAACCTGAATGTCACCATAAAAAAATAAGATTTAATAAAATCTTTAATAATATCAAGTACACTATGGAACAAAGCGTGGAATTAATTTAAAAAACATATAAACACATATACTTGCGGAGGATAGAGATCGATAGTACATTCAATGCATGCAGTCAAGGTAGGAAATATAACTCGAGAATTTCCCTTGAATCCTTCTGTACCACCATCAATTAAAGGAATAATTCCTCTTGTCCTTCCTTTTTCATCCCATTCAACTAAACTAACCTAAAATATTAATCAGAAACATTAAAACAAATTAGTAAAGATTAGGATTAAGAAATAAAATTTCCATCATTCCAAAATGATGAAAATTTATTAGCATTCAAATTGAGTTTTACCAATTTCGCATTTAACCATCGCCTTGCAACAACTGAATCGAGACCACTAATCACTATATCAAAATTTCGATAGAAATCATCATCCTTGTCTTGAATTTTGCAATAATGACTACAAATGTTTCAAAATGTAAAATGTATAAAATTCGGTTGGTGAAATTTGCATTCGTAAATTACTAATATTATTAATTAATAATAATATATATAAGTTTCTAAAAAATTATTAACGAAAATCTTCCAAAAAAAACGAAGAAACGAAAAGCAAGAAATATAACCAAAAGAAATTACGCAATAACATTGCAATCGCCGATTCGTTCATTTATAAATGCTGCAGCAACTTCGGCTTTTGATTTTCCAACATCTTTTTCTCTAAATTTTCTCTAAATAAATTTGAACGATCAATAGACGGAAATAACACAGCAAATAAAAATTAAAGTAAATAAATTAGAGTAATAAGTTCAATTTTACCTAAAAAGAAATTGCCGATTGAGATTTGAGAGTTCGATTGTATCCATATCGATAACATGAATGCATCGAAAGCCAGAGAATGCCTTAAAATAATTGAAATTTTTCAAATAATTTTACCATTCTTTCTGAATATTTATTGCTGAATATTTATTTCTTTATATTATTTATATTTATTTTATTTATTTAAAAAGAAATAACAGTTATGAATAAAAGGTTTAATTCAAAAAATTGCGATATAAAAAATAAAGATGAATTAATTCTGTTCAAAAAATGGGATAAAATGGAAAATTTAGAGAGTAATTTACAAATTAATTGAACTATTTATTAATTAATTTATTATCAAGTTATTTAAATACTCACCAAATTTTTTAATAATTCACATCCTAAACCACCAGCGCCAACGACTAATAATTTACATTTACGAATTGCTTCTAAGTTCTATAAAAAATATATATTTAAAAAAAATTTAGGCAAAAAATTTAGGAAAAATTTTTTTTTAAGACCTCAAAGATACTGCAAAATTTCTGCGACCATATTACAAATAAAAAAAAATAAAAAATGCCTAAAATATAAATTAAATTATAAATAAATATTATCAAGGAGAAATTACGAAAAATTACAAACATTTCACTGCGAAACAAATCGATTATGCAATTAATTCAAAAAATTATACGCCAAGCAAATGTGATGCCCAGTAACAAAAGCGCTTAGGCTCAATGAAAATCTTAAGTGGTACAGCCAAAAAAGATTTAAATATACACGATACAACAGCTTTAGCCGATGGAAGACGGTACAGAAGACAGACTTAACTTCACACATAGCATTAGGCACAAAGAAAGTCCCTTACCCCAGTAAGTAATGATATTAACCCATAATGACAGGTATTTGTGCTAAAAGAAGAAAAAATTTAAAGAAAATACATGAACTCCAGGAGTGAAAGCGGGATGCGCAAATGATGAAGCTCGTTCAGTTAAACGTCGTAAATCTCGCCACTGATCATTTGCATAACTATCAACTGATATATCCTTCGCCAGTTCATCATTTTCATCATTAATTAACGTCGATTCCTCAAAATCCACTTCATAGGTTAACGACGAATCTTCTTCTATGTTCATTACAATCTAATATTCTTTGACAAATTTTCGTTTAAAAGCCCAAAAGCCCAAAATCTGAAAATAGCAAAGTTTTTAATCAAACAAAAATCAAGAAATCAATTTTATAGTATACATATATATATAAGCTGATATGAAATGGCCTAACTGATTGTTGCTCAAATGACTCAGTGCATTATTGCTCTCATTTCGAAGTGCCAATGCTTGGGTTTCTTTTTTGTAGAAATAAATTTGCCTTTTAAAAATCCAAATGATGAGGGCGATTTACTTCCATAAAAAAGGATTGCGATATAAAAATTTCAAAAAATAAAATTTGAAAAAATACAAATAAAAATAATAGACAATCTATAATATTCAACTATGCGATAGACTGGATTATGGACACCGCTTGTCAGCACTCAAGAAGTGTACAAATTAGTCCAGAGCACCGTATTATGAATCTTGAATACGCTAATGATGTAATGTTAGCCCTTTCTTGCTAACAGTTATGACGAAATACAAATAATCCTAAATAATATATCAGCAACTGCAGCGAGAATTGGATTCAGAGCCAATGTAAGTAAAACGGAAGCCTTTTCTTTTCTTATGTGCAAGAAGCTGATAAAATGCCTCTTTTTATAAATTTATTGCCGGTTGGGGAAGTGCACGATTTTAAATATCTTGGGTCCACTCTAATACGAAATGGACAGGCAAAAGATGATGTTAACTCGGATCAAGGCAGCTAGAAATGCGTTCTTCCGGTTGAAACGAAACCTTTATGGAATCGTCGTGAAATCACCATAAAATCAAAAGTCCGCATCTATACTGCCGTGATCCGTTCGATCTTATTATATGGTTCTGAGACATGGCCAATGAGAGTGGAGGATATTAAGAAGTTATCTGCCTTTGACCACTCTTGTCTAAGGTACATATTACGGATCCGTCGAACGGATAAGGTATCACAAGATCGCATCCATCTTCAAATACCACTTGCATAAATAATGTTATCACAGAGCGCCGCCTTCGCTGGGCCGTCGTCCACCACAGGAGTTGACGCATATTTCGTTATTTGCTAAACCGTGTGACGGTGAGCGTCAAAAGCGAGGTGGGCCAATCAAGACCTGGGCTGATACGGTGAGAAAAGTTTTTGAACGTATAGGTGGACCAGCAATATATGGACTTAAACGATGGAAAAAGGAATGGCTTCCATTAGTGTCGACGATGGCATCAGACCGCGCCGCTTGGAAGCGTCTTACCTTTGTAGCTGTTGGAGTCAGCCGCCGCCTAACCAGTAATGGTGAAAGCTGTTGGAAGAAGAAATAAACAATCCAAAGCGATAATTTAGCAGTAATTTTAATATTTCTTTTCAAAAAATATTAAGAAAATAAAAAGTAAACAAATAAATAAACAATTTTAAGCAATAAGCATCAAAGTAAACTTTTACCGACGTAAGCGATGAAAATGAATTGAAAGATGTTAACAGTCGGCTAAAAGTCGTACGCGGCGACTGAAATCTGTTCTTTTTGCGCCAGATTGGCTACGAGGTTTTGCAAAATTTCAACGAGAACGTGGTAAATTATGATAATTCCCATAGTGATTATTGCGCGCGCGCATTATGATGCGTGGGTTACGACAGCAGACTGTTGTAAATATTTCGATATTCGGGAGAATTGGGCGCCCTGCAGTGACCACACATCTACATAAGATAATGCTTGATTAATTTTCCTTTAAACTACGAAATCTCGGCAAAAACCGCATAAATTTGGTACCCGTGGATCTTTTAGCAATTAATCCATTTATAATGGCAATATTTTAAATGCTATTTGTAGCCATTTACAGCACCTATTTTTGTAAGTTCGCTTAACGCCCCATAACTCCACAATATGTTCATGGCGACAACAAGTTAGAGAACCGCATGATTTGAGGTACCGTGACTGAGAATATTGATGGAATTAATAGGAACTGTAAGCGAGCGTTAAGGAAGAATGTAGAAGTGATTTGAAAACGAGTTTCAAACGAGTTTTTCCAGACTACTTCAGTCCAGGTCCTGATCGGCCCTCTTCGCTTTTGACACCATCCATCGCAGGGCTTAGCTCGAAATAAGTACCAATTACTGTGGTGCACGACGGCGAACGTGCTTAATCGGCGTAGACGGCGTAGAAGCTCTATAATGGTAGTATTAATGGAAGTGGTATTTGAGCTATGGTCAGCGATTGATAACTTAATATCATCCACTCTCCTGGGCCATGTCTGGCAGTCACACAGCAAGATCGCGCGAATTGTAACCATATAGATGCGCAATTTCGTTTTCATGGTGATTTCGCGACGACCTCATAAACGTTTTGCCAACCTGAAGAACGCATTTCTAGTTATTTGGGTGTAATTTCGTCTTTCGTTGCATTTAGAAAAATGAAAATGAAAATAAACTTAAAAAGAAAAAATTTATCTTAAAAAATTAATTAATTAAAACTGAAAATAATTTTTGTTTTTTATTTATATTTCTTCCTCGTTTTCTTTATATTTTAAATATATTTTTGTTTTAAAATTTAAAAAAAAGAATTTAAAGAAATTCATTTAAAAATTTAAAAATATTCCAGAAATAGCGCAATTTCACAGCAGAAAAAACCGATCACAAAATTTTAAATTTAATTAATTAATGAATAAGTAAATAAATTTTATTCGATTCTTTAAACAGGCCACAATACAGCGTTTAAATTGGATTTGCGCCTAAGAAATTGTCAACTCAATTTGAGAAAAGCATTTAAATTGTTTCATTTCAAGGAAAACCTTTATTTCAATTCATCCAATATTCAACTCTTATTTTACAAAAATTATTTTTAAATTAAATTAATTTTAATAACTGTCCAGTTATGGATTTTGAAATTATACAGTGATAACACCGAGTAACCACAAGTTGAGGTCACCAATTTGAATGTGAGGAAAAAAATGAATTACAGCAATTTCTGCTTACCAAACTAAATGGTGATGGAAAATGTTGAAGAGCCATGCCCACGAATAGCATTCTCCTCCTTGAGCTGAAAGACTTGAAAAGCATGTTATCACAAAGAAAGAACTGATTGAATTGATAAGAGAGGCGCACTACCACTCGAAATTCGTACTTGTTGCAAGATCCGTGATTCCATCATGCAACGTAATTTTTCATGACGGTTTTTTTTTAATTTTTTATGTTTAAAAGCGAATTGTTCAAGATTAAACATTGGAGAAAGTTCGCTTCTTTTTATTTCTATCGAAAATCAAAAATTTTTTCTTCTTATTATTTCCCAATCATCGACCCAGCGTTTAAGCCATGAAAATCCGTGATAACTTTAGAAAGCGCAAATGAACGGGAAAGAAAATTATTTGAGAAGTAAATCGTAGAGAGCTGAAAAACGAGTTTTGTTCTTCTGTTCCTATGGTTTTATTTGATCTCTTTGTTTCGAATCCTTTATGTTTTTCTGTTGCTTCCTTTGTTTTACTGTAATGCTACAATATAATTGCCTTTTTTAATGACTTTTAAATTTTTATAAAATTTTAGAATTAAAAAGATTTCGAGGAAGTTTTTCCTCACTTAAAAATGATATATAAGTCTTTTAACAAAAGTGTTCATAGAGAGTGTTCATAAAAGTGTTCGCCTGTAAAAACAGAATGGTACTTGATTTTCAAGGGCTGGCAAATAGACTAAAAATAAAATTTTTGAAATTAAAGACTTAACGTTTTTTACTAACATTTTTCTATTTAATGGTTTGTATTTAGTTTGATTGATCAAAAATTTCTAATCAATTACCTAAGAAAATTATTAACAAACTAAACGCAGATAGTAACTGCTGATATTTCATCTTCGCAAGTATTCATTAATTCAAGCTAAATTTTTTACAAAAAATTTATGACATTAACTGTACGAGAATCTATTTTTATATGTAAATATGAATGAGAATGCAATTGCTAGAAATGTATTTCAACAATTTTTGGCTGAAATTCGTCCTTCACTCGTCGCCATGAATTATCGAATTTTAAAATAGCGAACAGCTAATAATACCTACGATTTAGTCACTAATGAAAATCCTTTCATATCAGTTGATATGAATAGGAATAATTTCACCTTGTAATATCTCTCTGTTCCATCGCAAAAAACAATTTATTCTAAATATTTGAAAATTATTCCTCGGGAGGTACTTCGTTGAATTACTGATTTCATAGGTCTTCCATGTATGCAATGGTAAAATATAAAAATAACCTAGGCTGCCGGTTCCAACTAGCTTTCTATTTCTCTAAAATAGAAAATGGGAATTGTTTCTTTGCAACAAAAAATTTTTTATCTCACTCTACCAAGAGATCAAAGGGAAAAAAAACTAAGAATGCAAAATTAACCATTTAGAGAAAGGAAATTGCTTTTTCCAAAAGAATCCATCATTTCTGCTTACTTCAATGGCTTATTGGACTAGGCAAATGCCAGGGAGGCACTTCGGTAAAAGAAGCAGAGAGAACAATATAGTTGAGTCGCCAGCATCACCCGATTTTCGAAAGTACATTTACTCCTACTGGGACCCTCTCAGGATCATTCCATGTATCCCAAAAAAGGGCAACCCAACCATTCTGTTTCACAATGAGCAGGAAAAATAGAAGTAAAATATTTTTCATAACTATTTATATGGTAAAATGGCACCAGATATTATAATAAATGAACACGAAATAGAACCAAATTTATTCGGCGAACGGTTCAATTTTCATGGATTCATGGATTCCAGATTATACCTAAGAGGATGTTAGTGTGGAGAGAATTCGTGTTTTTCATCAAAAAATCAGAAGCCATACAAGCAAAATTTTGAAAAAAAAATTGGGTATCGGAAGTTGGAAAAAAAATCTCATTTATTAGCGCAAAAACAAAAAAATTTAAAAATATAAGCGACAACGAGCATAAATTTATTGTTTCTAAAAAAGATTAGTAGAACTCAGTAAATTTCGAAAAGCAACAAAATATAATAAATGGGTAAAACAATAAATGGGTTTTCGAACGATCACACAGTAAAGAAAGTTAAAATGTCCGGAAGAAACAAATTTTCTTCATTTGAATAAGAAAATATGATTTATTAGTGCCTTTGCGTGTTGGCGATCGCCTCATCAGTCGTCAGGAAAAGGTGCAAAAGCAAATCAAATTCGCGCAAAAATGTTAAATGCAGAAGATCCAGAAGCATTTTGAGTTCGGCTTTTTGGTGACAAGCGATACTTTTTTTGCATCGAGGGATTTCCGAATTTCATCGAATTTCGCTTCAATTCCCATTAATGAATTGTCGGTTAAAAAATAATATTCGTACAATTTTCGAAGTTTCTCGGCAATATTATTCAAAAAATTTCGAATCCGATCCATTTGCAGGATTCGATTGAAGTTCTCTTCGTAAGCACGTATGTCGAGAAGGCGTTCTTCGATGTTATGAAGGCGACGACGCACCGCTGGAACCCTTTTCCATAAATCAAGAGCACTTTTTTTGTTTTTTTCTTTCTCGTCGATGTATAAGCGATGCTTGTCAATCATCACAGCGAGCTCTTCAAATGCTTCAACTGTTTGATTTTCTAATCGTTTTAGCAGCTATAAATACAATGCAGAATAAAAGAATACAGAAATTCCCTTAATTAGATTAATTATTACTGTTGAATATCATCATCAGCCCTCTCAAGTTCCACATGAATCCCCACAAAAACATAATTTAATATTTAAAGAAGTCTGAAAAAAGTTGAAATATTTTGTTTGAAGTTGAAATATTTCAACTTCAAACAAAATTCATGGAACTATAGAAGGGAAATAAATCGAATAAAAGGAATTGCTTTGTGAGAATTAGAGAAATAAATCTACTGTTCCAGCATCCTGATTTAGATCCTGAACTTTGCTTGGGGACACGGTCCACAAAGACGAATTCATCGAATCCACCTCACTTTCGATTTCATCCAGGCTTTTTGTTTCCTCAAATATTCATAATATATAATATTCATCTACATTTGGCTAGTTTTATCTTCTGAAAAAAAAACAGCCAGTGATGTAAATATATTTATTGCTTTCATAAGAGGATGTGCTTTTGTTAAAATTATTTTTATTAAATTATAATTTCTAATTAATTGAATGAATGAGGAACTTAGAACAATTTAAATTTTTGGCCAATGGCTTATAAATGTCTTTTAAGCAATTAATATATAATATAAAGTGATAATAAAATAAATAGTAATAAAAGTAATAGTAATCAGGACAACTAAAGTTTTTAAGTATTACCATTTGCTTATCATATTCGAAAAAAGTCTCATCGCTCGTCCCTTCATCTTCCATGTTTTTCAGTTGCCTTTCCTCACAAATAAAACACGGAAACTGAAGGAAAATATTAAGCAAACAATCAAACAGCTTTAAAGGAGCATGAGGACAATTTTAAATGGATAAAACATGCGAACAATCGAGGGATTTCAGTTGTTTTTCTAGCGCTCATTATTTTGAGTTCGACTTGCCTTGCTTCTTTCGCCTGTCAGAATAGAGAAATTTTATCAGTGAACCACTTGACGATTGAAGAGAATGTGGTTCGCCAGCATCACTGGGACTTTTCAAAAATCAATTTACTCTTGCCGAGTGCAGGATTGGAAATAAGAGCAACACACTGGACCCTACTATCACTTTATTTCAGTCGTTAAAAAACTAGACAGTTAAAAAGTTAGACTATGTTGATCATCACGCTGCTTCTAAAAGATTTCAAAAAATCGTAACGATGATAAAAGATTCCAAGCTAAATGAATAATGGCCAGAATAAAGGCAATATGGGTATTTATATGAGTAAATATAGAAAAATGTGAAAAATGTCAATGTAGATGATAAACTTAAATGGTAAAAACTTACGAGTTGAGTGGAATCACTTAAGAAGACGTTTTTGCAAATCGTTTGTTGTGCAGTAAATGTAATAGCATAAAACAAAATGATAGAATAGTGTTTCCCCATTGTTTCTCTAACATAAAATCTCCTCAGGTTCGTTAGTTTCAGCTAAATAAAAGAACGAGTACGGTCATTTAAAGAATATCAAAATCTACGTAACGTATAATACGCGAGATTCAAATAAAAGGCGATTATTGACTGAAGTAATAAAACTGAATCTAAAATGCAATAAAACTATTTCTAGTTTATTTTAAACGAAATTTTTAAGATGGAATTCTAAAATTCAAACAATCATGAAATTCTTTGAAAATGACTTTGGTGAAGGCCAAAACTTGCGGCTTAAAATTTAGAAGATACAAATATTAATATTTATCAAATTTATATCACCACAACTTTTACCACATGAAGTTCTTTTTTATTTTCTAAAAGTGCCTTTTATTTCTGGCTTGATTTGTTCTTTTTTGAAAAATTTATCTGGAAGCAAATTGGTAACAAAAGCACAATTGAGTCGGCAGTACCATCACGATTCTTGAAAAACTCCTTATCTGTTGGGAATAGCACACTACTACACAGTATTTCGAAAAGTGAACAAGAACTCGCCAAGCCATTCTGCTCCCAATTTAGATTATCAGTGAACGGCTGGTAAAGAAAATTTACCAAATCAATTTATAATAAACATGACTCATTTTCAATAAATTACAATAATATCGTTGGCCAAATCATTGCTAAATGATCATGAAAAGCATTCATCAGCGGATTCTTTTCCTGATGAAATAATCAAACAAGAATTATCACAAATATCAAAAGAAACGAGAATTATAAATTTAAAATATTTAGAAAATATTTAGACCAAATAATGCCTTTTCTGCCTAAAACTCAATTTATCACATAGCTGAAGCCTTTTTTCTCAGTTCAGTGATAACAGCAAGAGGCTGTGGGTGGTGCATCTTATCATTCTCTCCTTTTTCCTCTCTGCAATTTCATTTTCATTCCGTTACAGCTGCATTTCCTCAACAATAAATTAAAACAACTTTCAATTGTTTTTTAAAACAATTTTTCATCTTCATTGTCCCTACTATATTTTTTCCCTTATCATCACTTCGAACATAGTTATAGAACGATTAAGCACTACCAGAACCGACATAGCCAACGATACGCATGCCAGGTTTTAATAAAATTTTTAGAAAATCGTTTCATATCAGTGGAGAATTCCTTCGACAAAAGAGCTGTTTTTGTGCTATATGCGATTCAAAATTTTGCAAAAAAAATATTTTAAAGTTAAAATATTTTAAAGCCTTATATATTATTAATATTTGAATAGAATATTTCGTATTTTGTATTATAGATTTAAGTAATTCATTAATTAATATATATTCTTCAGAAAATAAAAGTTACTTAAAATCTTGCGAAATATTTTGGCATAAAATAGATTTTACAATACATAGCGGTTAATTACTCCAGTAGTATTTGCTCGCGATGAAGTATTTTTTTCAGGAAGTACCATCGTCACTCATTCATTTATCCATCCCGAACATAATGTAGCAAAAGCGATCAAAAAGTGAAATATGCCTTTAAAAGAAAATTCCTAACTAATAGATTTAAAGCAAAGGATTGAGATAAGAGCCAACGAGTTCCGCAAGTTGCACGAAAGGTCTGCGCGCACTGAAGCTGCAAGGGGAAAGTATGCGCATATTTCGTTCAGTGTCGCCTAGTCGTTCTTGTAGAAGTACCAGCATCCTTTCTTGAGGGAGGAAAATTAGAATTGGGTCGATAATTCCATTCAATTGAAAATAAAATAATCAACATATACATTAAACATTAAACACTAAAAAATATCTATAAAAATTGCAAAATATTCTTTAAACATCAAAGTTCATTTGGACGAATGCAGAAAAAAGAAAAAAGATATTTGCCACTTTCAGTTTAACCTCTTAGAAACAATGGTTTAATAATAAAGCTTCAAGATGAAATCGTAAAATTCTTCGGCAGAAATCAGAGAAGAAGAATGGTCAAAATTAATTATCATTAAGTATGAGATTAAATGAGAAATACATCTTTTAGAGGAAATACTCTATGCTATTTTCTTTCGAAGACGCTTTATTTTGCTTTATCGGTTGCGCAAATGACCCTAATCATTGGTGATTTATGGACCAAATGGTCACAATCCAGGCAAGATTAATCATAAGTGCCAGTGAAAATCGTAGACCGCCTAATCTTGCGATTCAATCTTTCGTTGAAGAGAATACTCGGTGAACTCGATACAATAACCTAGGATGAAAATAACATTCTTGGTTCCAGAAACATTCACCATGTCGCTCGCATTGCAGCTATCATCTGCTCATTAAGATTCTATAATCCTTACTATGATCATCGGTTAAATAACAAATGAAACTATCCTGCATTTGAAAGTATTCAATCATCTTCGAGAGGGAATTTTCTTCAGCCTTTCTTCCAATTTTATCGTCATATTGTCATCGACTAATGTGCACAACTATTTTGGTTACTTCTCTTTTGTCCCACCGAAAGGCCTATAAACTTAAAATAGATCTTAAAATAGATTATTCATACATCTCTTATTACATTGCAAAACAAATTGAGATTAAGCAAAATCAAATCTTTTAATTTTAATATTTACGAAATTTCTTAACACAGAAAAGCGACTAAAAAGCTCGTTATTAGACTAAATAAAATCCATGTTTGTGAAACATGGGAGATACTTTTCAAAAAATTAACTTTGTTGTTGGAATTAAAAGAAATTTCGTCTAAACGTCGAGATAGGTCGATATATTTCATAAGAAGGCTTATATTTCTTTTTCAGGACCTTTCATTCCGCTAATTTCCTCGTCCAGGCAAATATAGGAAGTCGCTTAGAAATAGAACACTAGCGCTCCAGAAACAACAAGCATTCATTCCTCTCCACGCCATAACCATTGTTAAACAATAATATATCCTGATGATGAAACTTATTTTTTGTGAAATTTTACCTAATCGACTTTTGTTATATGACGGTGAAAATAGGTGCAGAAAATCGTTGTCGAAATTTCTTATTTCTTCATGATGCGGTATGCGGTATTACAAAAATTTTGCTTCGACGAGCCAAATCCCGTCGTTTATTTTATATACCTCATAAATCCGCGATTGCTTTTTTAAAAAATTTATCCTCATTTGTAAAGTTTAAAAATTGAAATAATTGCCGTCCTTACTATAATAAAAGTTTTTTATTTGATTTTCTTATATTTTGTAATGCAAATAAATATTAAAAATAAAACAACGGAAAAATGTTGAAGGTTTTCAAATTAGTGATTTATTGTCCTTTATTGAATGAATTATTTCAAATGTCCTTTGAGCGTTGCTGCTTTCAAAATTTTCAAATTCTCCATATCGACTCTTTAAAAATCCTCAAAAAATTTTCGATAAGAAAAGGCGCTCGAAAAAAGTCTGCAAATTTTTTCTTGTCTAATTTTTCAGGATAACACATTTACATAAACCTAAATATTTCTAAATATTTTACCGACTATCGATTCAAATATTCCTTTAACTAGCCAGATTTATCATGACTGATACAAAGTTTCCCAATGAGTGTCGCAATAATCTGTCCCTAACTTTATTTATTAATTCAAGCGATGGCCAATAAGAGCAGAAGAAGACGCTATATATGCGCAAAAGAATATCGTCGATATATGTCTATACATCACTTATGCGTCTCGTCTATTATCTCATTATTATCATTTGGATTAACAATATTGATCAATTGGATTAACGTCTTATGCTGTTCAGGCCAAATTCTTTCACATTAAAGGAATTGGTGCAGGTGACACCCTGTGGTCGTTGCCACCACCAACGCAGAAGATCAATCAACTCCTTAACTAGTGATGTGATAATAGGCGAGACGCACAGATATTGGAAATTGAAGATATTGGAAAATTAGCTTAGCCATGCTCAGATATGGCATCGACACGTTTAAATACAACGTTTTGTCCTTGGATCTAACCTATTTAATAATAGTCCTTTTAACAATATTTTCCGCAAGTTTTTGAACGAAAAATTAAAATGCAGTGATAAAGATTGAATCTTTTTTATTATGGCGCAAAAATGTTCGGTATTTTTCAGTTTCTTCTGCCTTAGAGCTTTATATATTTTGGATATATTTTATAGATTCAAATGGATATATATATATATGCATATTCAATGAAATTAGTACTCCATACTTTAATGCTTTAATATTCAACATTAGAAAATATGTTTACTGTTAGGCTGTTGTTTATTCTATGAGAAATGATTTGACATTGGTTGCCATAACTTTGGAAGTACGTCATCGCTTCTTAGCAAAAACTACGATGACTATTAGCCTTAAAAAATTATTTTCCTAACTTTTCTTTCAACTATGTTCATTTATTTGGTTAGATAATCAACTTGACAATCAGTTTGAATTCTCTTAATCTGTAAAGCTATGAAATGAGTCCGATAATTTACGAGTCCGATAATTTTTCGTCTGATAATGAATGATAACTGAAAATTAATGATAAATGACTGAAAATAGCCTTCTCTGCTATTTTCGTAGGCTCAGATACATGTATAACAGATAATTTCTTTCATTCCTCCAGAGAACTGCTTAATACTTATACAAATTATGTGAATATATGCTTAAAGCAGATGGCTTGCTTCTGTGCTATTTTTTACGTTATGTATTGTTTCATTTGACACTAATAGCTAATAATGACCAAACTGAAGCCTAATTAAATTAAATTAAAACTATAAAATTCTAATTTTATTTTATTTCGTCATATGCCTGTAAAATGCAGTCAGTGAGTGTGAAAGGTGTGAAGAAGTATTTCTGAGCGCCATTTCTTTATGCATTTTACTTAGCGGATGAAATCTCACATTGTCATATCACCACTGCAATTACCATATCAACTGCATTATCTGAGTATCGTAGGAATCGATTTATCCTTTACATATTAAATGTTGCAGCGAAGGGTAAAAACACATGGCTGAATTAAAATGCATGAATATATGCGATTCAGCTATATATGGACTTAAAGAGTAGAAGCTGTTATAGCGGATAGAACCAGCCTTACTAGGAAATACCTTACACTCGCAGCCTGCAGAACCAACCTAATCAACAGTTCGGTAGGAAAAAGAAATCTCTTGAAAATTATAGCGCTTTATCTTCGTCTAGCTCTTCTCCTAAAATAATTTAACTTGCTAGGTGAATCAAAGCCTAATTTTGGCAAAGCATAAACGTGATTCTGGCAAACAACAATGAATATATTAATGAACATATGCAACTTATTGATATGAACATATCAATATTAACATATTCCTCTAATTTAGACCAGTGACAGCCAAACCTTTCAGTAAAGACCAATCATCAGTAAACATTTTCATGTTTTAAAATTCTAAACTATTTATTTATCAAGTTTCCCTCTTAAGAATTTTCAGTGAATAAAATGAATTATCTGAAGAAATAATTTAAAATGATTCGATATCACCCAAATAAAAAAAATTGTATTATGACTAGTACAAACATCTGAGACCTTGAATGTCCTTAGGTGCCAGTTTTTCAATTTAAATCAAAATTTTTTATTGGTTATTTTTATTTTTATTTATTAGTATCGTTCCCGAATTTATTTATTAGTAACCCTAAAAATTTTTTTCGTTTCATCGTTTAACTCATAAATATTGTCGAAAGAAATCTCCAAATCTATATTAGTGCCTGCAAATATGGCGATTAGTATGCCAATGGGAAACGCCTTCGCTATGCCGGAAGTATGAACTTTTTATTACTAATACTTGCTTCCGGCAATATAGAAAACATCTAGTCTTGTAAAATTTCCCTGGAAACTACCACATTGATTATACCACAGTCAACCAGATTGATTATACCACAATCAATCGTCGTTGAACGAGAATTCGTTCCTATCGTGGCGCTGAAACAACAATTTTTATGGATTTATGTTATCATCCGAGCCAAGATCCACATTAGCATCCTTCAAGGTCTTTCAAGCATCTTAAGCTAAAAAATTGGGGAACAGTGAGCACATTTCAAACGGAATTATTGAAGCACCTCAATGATATAATATCAGTGATTTTCTGGAACGGCAAACCAATAATGGTGCAAACTAAAGGAATTTCTCCGAAAGCCAGTTACTTCCGCGCTAGAGCATAGTAGGGTGCGCTAGTTGGATATCGGAAACAACTTTCCAACTGTCTGATAAAGCATGGAGGTCAGGAACTGCCAGATCATTCGAAGAATTGCAACGACAACAGCAGGACGTAGAGATCACTATTGGAGCGATATGGCCTTGAGGTTGGAGGCGACTCAGTTAGGAGATAATGGGAAACTATTCCGTCTTTTTCATAAAACAACTATAACTCGATCAGTAAGGAATATGGTAAGAGATAGCAATGGTATGCCTATTAAGAATGACCTTATAAGATGAAAGAATGTTTTAAAGCCAAACTTAAAATGATGAGCCATCTGTTGACGTGGACATGATTGATACGCTCGTCGAACCATACGTTTGCAATTTGCGAACCGCCAGTAGAAGAAGAAACAATCTCCATTATCCACTTATGGCCAATGAGACTCCAGGGTAAGATGGCATTTGAGCTGAACTTCAGATGTTTGCCATCGTCTTTCATATCACCTTCCTCATCTTCAATAAATGTACTCTCTGGTATAGAAGAAATAATACCAGATCACTAAAGCAAAACAATTCTGCTTCCATTTCTTAAGAAAGATGACAGGATATAGTGTGGCAGTTATCGAAGAATCTACTAGATGTCACGCAGAAATTTTTGCTTTTTTTTTAATCAATAGATTTATGGTAGACTTATGGGGCAATAGGAGATGCCTAATCAAACTGGATTCAGGGCGGAATGCTGGCCAGATATTCATGCTAAGAAAGGTTTTGGAATCTCGCTTCAAATATCTGCAGCTTACCGTTACCTATTTCATCGATTTTCGATTCAATTGATAGGATAGCGCTTTGGAGGATGATGAAGAGCGATGGTGTCCTAGGGAAGATCATTAGACTCATAAAGGCATTTTATCAGCGTACGTCAGCACAGATTTGTGTATATGGGAAGCTGACAAACTCCTTCAAAATAAGAACTGGTATCCGTCAAGGTGTCCTTTATCTTACAATATTCAACAATGCGATAGGCTGTATGATGGACACCGTTTGTCGGCTCAAGGGATGTATAAGTAAATCCGGAGTATCACAGATCTTGAATACGCTGATGATGTCTGCCTTTTTGCTGATAGTTATGATGAAATGCAAACATTGTTAACAATTAGAGTCGTACTCAGGGTCAATGCAAATTAAATCGAAAGTTTTTTAGTTAGATATGCAAGAAACTAAGAAAATGTCTCTTTTTATAAACCCATTGCCGATTGAAGAAGTGCCAGATTTTAAATATCTTAGATCCACTCTGATGCTAAACGGCTAGGTAAAAAACGATATTACAATCCGCAATCCGTGATTCTTATTCTCGATGACATCAGATCGCGCAACCTAGAAACGTTTTATCCTCTTAGTCAGTGGAGCCAGCCTAACCAGTAATGGGCTGTTTGAAGAATAAGAAGAATAAATGCAGAAAAAAATTTTGTTCCATCGCCCTTTTTGCTATGATAATTGGTGTATAATTTTAATTAACCTGTAAAATGACATTTAATTTAAAAAAATGAATCACTCATATTTAAGGACTATTAAAGGAAAAAAGAATTGGATCCAATCCAATGGAAATTGCTAAGCAAACCTCATTAAATTTCCTTGATCTTGATAACGTTATCATACTAACGATGAATGCAGTGGTGACTGCTAAGGAATGGTGCAAAAAAATGCTCGCCAAAGACCCTTTGCATGAAATGTTTCAGTCAGCAATGTTCGGAGTTCATTTGAATATTTATTCATTCACCTAAACTGAATTCGATAAAGTGGCAAATTTTTTTTTGAATAGAGGATTCTGGAACTTTGATGATGATTTCATGCAAAATTCAGCATGAGGAATTTTTTTTGGAAAATTTTGAAATTAATTCGCGAATAATAATTTAAAAAAACCGATGATGGCTTATGACCACATTAGAAGCGATAAAAAAAATGATTGTACTAGCAATTCCACGTCTATTTTTTCTAGCAAAATTTTTTCGAATATACTAATAAACGAAAGAAACGTAATAATACCGTTCATTAAGCATAGATTATGAATTATGCAGTTATATAATTCTTATATAATTCTTTTTTAAATTCTTCAGTATATAACCGAATTTCTTCCACTAAAGCGATAAATTTGCTTCCAGTTATTGCGATAAAAAATGTATGTTTAAAAGATAGTGATATGATATTGAGAATTTGGCTGGAAGGATTGTAGATATCTTAGTGATATGATAAATGTAACTTTCTGATGAGCCATAATATCCTACATAATACGTACAAAAAAGAGGGATCAAAACAAAAAAGAAGAATGCAAAAACTCATCTCGTTTGCTTGATCGGTAATATAGCGCAGAAATTAATGATGATTCTTATCGTAATCAACTGGAAGAAATCAACTAATCTTATCAAAACTTATCAATAACAAAAGTTGTAGTTCCTTAAAAAAAAGTTTTTTGATCAAATAAAGCCTTCATTTTCTTGCAATTCGAATATTTATTTCATTTTCTACAAAAACAAAATCACTTGAAATTACGGTGTTTCTATTGAAATTTTTTGAAAATTTTTTTAAAAAGAAGTTATTCATTTATGCAGTTAAAGGACAACTAGAACAAGTGCCATCTACTTGAATTTGCAACATTAATAAAATGAAATAAAATTAAAGGGTCATGCGCACAAGTTTTTCTCGGTATTTTCTTCTTTGTGCTAAAAAATTGAGAAATTAAAGGTTGTAAAGATCATTATCATTCTCATTCAAAATTGCTCTCATTTTTTCTTGGCGAAAATGTGAACTACCATGAGTATGGTGATTATTTATAGTGTAGTGATCATTTAAAGTGCAGTGATTATTTAAAGTGTAGTGATAAAAAGACAATAATCCACTACTTTTTTTCAACAGAATTAAGTGATTCAAATGTCGCTATTTATTTTTACTCTTTTTTTTAATGATTTGATTCATCTGATTTATTTGGATTTAATAAACATTAAATGCCTTTTTATTAACACTACCACTTAACTATTTAATGATTTCCATTTAGTGTGACTGATCAAAAATTTCTAAAAAATTATCAAAGAAAATTAACAAAAAAAAACAAACTATATATCGCAGATAGTGTCGCGAAATGCCATGTTTTTTCCAAATTTATTATTTCAAATTGGTGACCGCAACCCACCAAATGAATTCTCCTTTCATCAATTTAATATCCAAGAATCCTTTCAATAATTCTTTTATTCCATTTCCATATGAGAACAAACAATTAGTGTCTATTTACGAAGTTGTATATTCTTCCCAAGAAAATCGTACTTTTCTTAGCGCGCAAGTCTCAATATTTCAATATTTCACGTTTTTGTAATTTAAAATCCTTTATATTATTTACTCATTTCTCATTTGTTTTTGAGATATCTATTTAGTTTTTAGTTTTGGCTTGTATCGAATATTTTTTTTTGTTAATCGGTCTATTATAAGGCTTAATTGCCCAAGTTTGAGGGGAACAATAAAATTCTTATTAATACTTGTGGGGATCAATATTTTCACTATCAGCCGGATCGGTAAAAAAATTTTTCTAAAATATTAATGAGTGGCAGGCGAGCTTCATTCCACTGCAATCATTTATTACTCTATGATTTTTTACAGGTAGTAATTACGATAATTTTATCTTCGCAAGTATTCATTAGTTCGAACTAATATTTTTACCGTAAATTTATGAGATTAATTATACATAAATGGTCTAATCGAATATTATAAAAATTGTATGTTATAAATTGTTATAAAACTTTATATATAAATTTCAGAATACAATTAATAGAAAGTAATTTATATTTCAACAATTTTTAGCATTTATTGCTAAAATTCTTCATTCATTAATGAATATCACCGAAAATTACCAAATATTTTGTCGATGATTATTAAAAGCATTTGACTTCGCCACCAATAAAAAATCACCATTCCACCAATAGGAATATTTTAAATAAATTTGCTAAAACTTTTAGCATAAAAGTATAACCTTTATAATCTATTCTATCGCAATGTTTATTTTAGGTATTTCTGCAAGATAATCTAAAAGATTCAAGGAAAGGCGACCACTTCAAAATATTTCCAAAAAAATATAAAAAGAGTTAAGAAATCGTGATTTCACTGATCTCTGAAAATATACAATAAAACATAGACGACAGATTTAAGTCCAACTAATTTTATACTTTTTCAATTGGTTTTTTCTTTGTGATAAAGAAGTTCTCATCTCTAAATTTGAAATTTAAAAATTTATTAAAAAATGCGTTTTCATCTACATAAATATCTTAATAGATAGCGGGTACCATGGTCTCTGAAGTGTCGTCCTATCAACCAAAAGCACTTGCAAAATTAATCAATTAAGGTGGGTTTTGATGGATGTCTGAACAAATGTTCAAAAACTCTTAGTGAATAATTGATCAGTACAATGGGTCTGAATCAACTTGCTTAGGGTACATCCTACTGCTTACTTTTATTATTAAATTTTCCTATGGTTCATTTATTATACATCTAGAAGAGAAGCGAAAATTTTCCCTAGGTAGGCTGATACTAGGCTGATTCCTCCTTAATTTATAATATGTCTTACCACCATTCTTGGAAATCGAGTTAGAATTACTTAGTTATGTTCATTGGTATTAATTCTCTATTAGCAGAATAAATTATGAAGTTGGATGATATTTGTGATATTTGACTTTTGAGTGAAGGAGATTATTTTTTGATCTTTTAGCCGCTCCCAGCAGCAGACATATGGCTTCATAGCATTTAAGAGATATCAGAATAACAGATGGTGTAATTAGCAGCCATTTCTGATTTATTTCAAAGGCACAATATACCGTGTTGACTTTGCATAAACGAATATTCAAAGAGCATTTAAAATACAAATCTAAGTTACCTTTTCCATGATTTTATATATTTATGTTTTATAATTTATAAAGTATTCCACGGCGTTAAAAAAATCTGGAAAAAGCTGCGCTAGCAAATCATCCTTTTTACGAGAATAATAAGAATTATTAAATTATATGAATTATAAAGAATTAAAGATTTTCAAATTTCCAAGGATCGCAAAATTAAATTTTCCAAAATTAAAGCTATTTTAAATTTTCCAATGGTTCATTTTTTTGCCATCTTTAACCGACTAATTGAAAAACTAATTAGCATAAATTGCTAAATATTTGCATATTCGCCATAAAATATTTCTCAATTAATCAAAAAATTATAAAATGAAAATAATGTTCAGAAAAATTTGTTCATTGTTTGTTTATTAAGGAAGAGTTCGCCGCTTTTATGAAATTACTTCTAAATTTTATTCCAACGAATATTTCGCGTCGATCACTAAAATTTCCACTGAACTGTTAAAAAGTCAAATTCATTCATGAAGAAAAGACGTAATGCTTGATGAGCTATGAATAAGAATGGGTTCAAATAGTTTTCTGCAACAATTGCAGCCATTTTTTTTGTATTTATACTTTTTTGACATATGTTTCTAAAAGATCGCAAATTTTTATCTTTTTTTATATCTTTTCCACATCATTTTTACGCTGCTACGAAAAAATTCAAGGTTATAAAAAATCAGCAGCACGAATTGGGCCATTAATCGGCGCTGTACTAGTGGAAACTGACATTTCAAGGAAAATATAAAGATAAAAACAATGTTTTCCTATATATTTGTAGTCGATTTAATGCTTTTTATTTATTAACCCATAGATATCCAACAATGAGTTCTTATAAAAAGTGCTAAGAAAGGCACTTCAAGTATTTGGCAATGAGGCTAACTGCGCCGAACTATAATTTTAAATGCTCTTCTTGCAGAAGGAATCGGCTTGTATCGAAGATATAAAAGTAATAAAACATTGCAAAATTGAAATTCAAACATTTTTTTTTCAATTTCGTGTAAACTCGTAATTTTCATTATATCACTTATCACTTAGCACTCAACAAATTTATTTGAACCCATTCTCATTCATAATTCACCAAGCATTAGGTCTTTCCTTCATGAATTAAATGAACTAAATTAAATTAATTAAAATTAAAATTCATCCATCAAACAAAAACAATTCTGGCTGCAAGTGAGTTTTGCACGATCTATAAAGTATTGAGAAAATCTTTTTTTCTATTAATTAAGATAAGCTGAAAAATTTGCAGAGAAACCATTTCCATTTCCTATTTAAAAATTCAGACCTGCTTGGATTCAAATCTCCAATTAAGTTGTATGCGCTTTATACTTCGCCATTCCACAGATGATGGATCAGTAAAATTCAGAAAAACAAAATTTTTCTTATTCTTAATTTTTTTCTTGATATTTTGGAAATCTTCTGAAGTGCGCCTTTTCTCTAGTCTTACAGATCAGCTCTCAGAAAACAACTCTGAAATGCTCTAAGCGATGTACAAATTAAAATAGAATGAAAAAGCTATCGTAATCATTGTAATAAAATCATTTTTATTCGCGCGTAAATTTTCGTTGATGAGGAGGACGAAGAGTCGAAGATATCCCGAATATTCCTAATTGTTCATATTCAGGATTAATAATTCTTAGATTGCTGAAGTTGTTGAAATTATTTATACTAATTATATTCTTATAAATACAATTCGATTCTCATATGCATGCAATTAACCATAAAAATTTCTATAAAATTATTGGTCTGAAACAAATATTCACGAAGAAGAAAATATCCCTAATTACTATTTGAATGTGGACAATTTATTTTTTTAATAATAATTTTTCTTCAGTAATTTGTTAGAATTTTCGATTAATCAAAACTAAAAAACTAAAACTAATAAACTTAAGAAAGTTGTAGTATCAGTGAAAAATGCAATTACTAAGCTTTTAACTTCAAAAAATTTTTATTGTTGCTTGTTGTTCCAAGCTTGAAAATTAGATAATAAGCATATCTGTAGAGCCAAATAGGCACTTTGATAAGTTGGCACTGTGAAGTAAATTAGGTTTAAAATCGAGTTTAGCACCAGAGTGCAATAAGAATTTGGCATTAGAATTCGGCCTTCTTTACCATTCTTATCTCTTTTTATCTGCAATAATACTTTACTACTGTACTATATTGTTGTCGATGTTTTTATTGGTATTCGTGTCGAGGAGCACCGAAGTTTCAACTGAAAACAAACAAGCAGGGCGATAAACGCCATGTGCTTGTATTAACAACAACAAATCGGATGCCCAATGGAAAAAAATTAGTGACATTGATATGAAATACAAAAAGAGAAATGTAATAAAAAACTAATGCAAAGGCAAACAGCAAAAGTATAGGGGAATCAGAGTAACTCAAGCAGAATGTATTACTGGAGAATGTATTACTGGCATAAAATCGAATGCTGGGAGATGAAGGTTTCATCAAGACTCTCTGCGCAATGTGTCACTTTTAACTAATATTTTAAATGGCATTATTTAATCTCTTTTAAAAGTAGCAAAGAATGATACACAAATTATGCCGTTCGACAGTTTATTCCGTTAATTAATTGTGCGAATGGAAAAGTCATGAGCATATAGGTTTTTTGATTACTCTTATACGGTATAAGCTGTGGGAGAGAAAAATCGTAAGTAACTGATGAGTTTCTAGTCTTCGATTAAATATAGTTGAAATTCGTTTATCAACCGTTCTATTTGAAATTCTTTAAAATAAATAGCATTTAATGTTTAGAAATAATTGAAAATTCTAGGATTGCGATTCTTTAAAAATAATTTTCTTGCTTAATTGATATATATTTATTAAAGAAATAAGCATTATTATTATTCTTAATTTTATTTAAATATCAGCAAAATTACTCTTTTTCACAGTCCAACATCAAATGAATCAAGTGAATGACTCAAATGAATTTCATAGAAATGATGCCAACGACAATTTCAAATTCAATTCCCAATTTCAAATACGCCCTTCCTTAGTCATATTTTTTTTTCAGTCAGTACACTTCAAAATCTGATCAAAAATATTCTCATGTAAATACAAATAAAAATATTTTTTAATGGTTCTGCGAGAAAATATTTCACAGTTTATTGGATTGGATTTAGTTAATAATCTGGCAAAAAGCAACGATTCTGAACTGAACAAAGGATTAAGAAATAACGTGACATAATGCATATACGATTCTTTTTTATTCTTGCATAATTCTATCAATATTATTCTTAATTTTATACGTTTATAGTACAAAATTGACGCTTTTGATGACGTAACTAGCAAATCTATAAATTTAATATATTAATTAAGAAAATTCTTTCATTATTTAATCCACCTATTGCAACGCTGCGAGATAGCGTCCATTGCTGATACTACCATTTATACTTAGTGAATCTTGGAAATTGAAAACCGTTCGATTTTTTATAGGCAATTTCGGTGAATTTTTTGACAATGGGTTTTTAAAAATTATGATCAATCGAGAAAGAACTCCGTCACTATTCATAAATTATTATTGAAATAGGGGTGGAATATTTAGTTCTAAAATAAGAATTGATGGATTATTTTCAACATTCTATCTCGACCACTATATAAAATTTTACCAAAAATTCTAACAATTAAGCCGTTAAGATTTTTACCAAAAGCACCACTTTTTAATTGGAAGTGTTCTGCAATCGATTCGCTTTTTTCCTTTTTTACAACCTTCCTTTCCTTCTGAAGTTTTTCAGCACAAGAGCGAGAGTACTGCAGAGGAGAACATGCGTTCAGTGGCGGCCGTTTCAGTGGCTGCTTTTTGTTTTTCATCAACATATAATTTGGTGAGGAAGGACAATCAATTTTAATTTCAATTACTTTTATTCAAAAATAACGACTTTATGATGGTTCTTTAAGCTTATTACTTAATTACTTCATCAATGTTAAATTATTTGAGACTTCTTCAATTTACTCTTTGCGTTATCATTAAAGATTGGTTAAATCCAGATTCCCTAATGCGAAAACCCAATTTTTATTAAGCAAATGAATTTAAGGAGCATTTGTAAGATTCTTATAATAGATAATAATTAAAAAATAATAATTAAAGTACAATATTCGTATAAGAAATGTTTCAAATCTAGACGAAACTTTTGAACGACAATAATAAAGATGACCAGAACATGAATTTTATATTTTATTTTATATTTTAAACTTTAAAATAAGTTGAAAAACCATTTAATAAAGTTAATATACAAAATATACAAAATTACAATATACAAAATTGTGTGTATTAGATTTAAATTTGGATTGCAACACATATAACTTTGGTCCGAAGAAGCTCAAGGTAGCATTTACATCTAATGGCCTGCAATTGATGGTTATTAATTTATTTCAGTTCCTCTTCTTAAGAGCCATTTTTAATGCTTTGGCCATTGTCCTTGTCAAACAAGCGAAAATTTTTCGCAGTGCTTTTGGAATTTCAATCATTTTTTTTTGTTTATGCTCCTTTTTTCCAAGCTTCTGTAGAATATTATGGCTCATCTATGCAAATTGCACGTAAGTTACATTTATCGCTTAGGTTTTCTCCATCTTTCGAATTAATGAATTAATATTGTGTAAAATATCTCTTACGATAGGTCAAAGAAAAGCAACTAATTTTTTATTAGAAAGCTGAAAATGAATTTTTAGCGAAAGAAATTGGACTGTATACTGGTTGGACAAGTTATGCAGTTATATAAGTATAGTTATGTATAATTCACAGTCTATCTTTTCCATAATGATTTCAATCGAACGTTATTATGCAATCGTTTATCCGTTTGTATATGCGAAAAAATTCACCAGAAAAAATATATGTAGAATTGCTGTCGCAATCATTTTTGTATCGTTTCTAATTTGGACGCCACTTAACATCGGTTTTCTTAAATTACTATTCGTGAATTTCAAAATTTTCTGAAAAACATTCCTGAATTTTGCTTGAAATCATTGTTCCAGAATCTTCTATCCAAATCATCAAAGTTCCAGAATCTTCTATCCAAAAAATTTGCCCCTTTAATTCAGTTTAGATAAATGTTCTATTCAAATGAACTCGGAATATTGCCGACTAGAGCCGGTTCAAACAATTTGTGCAAAGGGTGTTTGGCGAGTATTTTTTTGTATCATTTTCTTATCAGTCACTACTGCGTTCATCATTAGCATGATAACATTATCAAAATTAAGGAAATTTAATAAGGTTTGCTTAGCATTTCTACTGGAAAACTCTAATAATCTCAAAATATGATAATTAGAATTATTTTTTTGTTAATTATCATTTTATAGGTGGTTAATTTAAATTATACACCAATTGTCGTAGCAAAAAGGAAAATGGAAATAAATTTCTTTCTACAGGTATTAACAATTTAGATTTCTTTCGATATTTATGAGTTAAGCAATGAAAGAAAAAGGTTTTTTAATGTTAGTAAAAGATTTTGGTCTAAGTTGAGTTTCCCCTAAGGACATTCCGAGATAATCGTACTGGCCATAATTCGAATCGTAAATTATTTCTTTAGATAATGTATTGTATTCATGCAAAATTTCAAGCGGAAAAGTTAGGAAATAGTATTGGAATTTTAAAGTTTTAAAATGTTCTACCAGCGGTTTTTGGTGATAGCTCCTAGGGAAAATGTAAAAAAAAAATTTGATGACTATTTGTCTATATTCATAAAATATGCTAATAATTATATTGAAACAATACAATAGATTTATCTTTAAAAAACAAGCTGTTGTCGCCGTTTATTCCATTGATAATTCTTTACCAGAATTATATTTCTCTTTGATAAAAGTTAAATTATATACCTTTCAAGAAGTTTTTCCCCATTCCTTTGGTGATTAGGCCGGCTGCACTGGCTCCGGTATAAGGCTTTTCCAAACTGTTCGATACGATATAATTCCATAGTCAGTTAAAGTCAGTTTATTTTCTTTCATGATTTCTTGACTAACTAAAAGAATTTAAAAAATTTGCATTTTCAGTCGCTAACTCATTTTATATGCTCCGCGGTGGCTATTACATGCTTTTGGAGTTTATACGGTTTCAGTTTTCCGAAGGCAGTTCGTTTAATATACAATATTTTGCTCGAAATCTCTATCAATTTGATAACGTATGCTTTAAATTAGTGTAAAAATCATCAGACTTATTTAAGAAGGATTTCGCTAAAGGAACGATTTTTATCATTAGGCAATGCTTGTGTTGCCCTTATATACTTATATTTGCATATATGCTTAGATTCAAGATTATTTAAAATTCAAAATCCATAAATAGGGATTTGGCAAAATTCCGCATATTGTTGCTAAAGTTTTATCATTAATATTGTTTATGAATGATACAAATGAAAATTGGATTGTGAGGGCTAAAAAATCCTACAGTGTTACCCTATGGCGTAAAATAAAGTTCATCAAATGGCTCCTATCATTAGTTAGGATTACAAAAGTAAGGCACTTGTAAGTCATTCCATTCAAGGAGTATCCTAAGGAAAAGGATAGGAAGCCATTCCTTTTTCCATCCTTTAAACCCATATACAAGGAATCCTCTGAATCATCCAGAAAGTCTTCTCAGAAAGACAGGGTTAAATCATGTATTTTAATTCGGCTGCTTGTTACCTGTAATGAGTAAGAGATTATCGATTCATAGTCTGATACTCACTCGTAAACAATATCAGATATATTGTGGATATCATGGCTTAATGGGTTGTTGCTCAATTTGGAGCGACGATACAAACGTTACCCGCAAGAGTAAACCAGTCGAAAATCCCGGTTGTGTTGGCGACTCACCTGTATTTCGATCGCTAAGAGATTCCCTGGCATATTTATCCAAGTGACAAGCCAGCGGAAGCGAGTTTAACCAGTAATGGTGAAAACTCTTTTAAAAAAAATATCAGATATATACTTTATATTTTAAATAGATTCAAAAATATTGAACCGCTCAAGTGGTCCAAGTGAAAAAATAACAAATAAACAAATAAAGTGGAAAGAAATCAGAAATCAGGAAGAATTGGACCGTTCATATTTTGCACGTTTTGGCATATTGCAATTGCAATGAGCAAAAGAATTACTTCCATGTGATAAATATATCAAAAAATTTTTTCAATTAAAAATCGCACTCGAATATTAGAAAAACCGTCAAAAAGCTCTTAGAGCTTTTAAAAGAACTTAGAGCTTTTAAAACTGATAGAACAAAAAAAAGATATAATGAAATAAATAAAGAAACAATGAAAAAATAATTAGGATGCTTTGGAAGATGTCTTTCAGGATAGCAACCATCATTTTTGCTATAAAGCAAATCATGCAAGAGCGTCGTGCAGTTACTGTTATCACTGTTAAACCTTTTCCCATGAAGGGAATATCGTATCGGTGAACCTGTCATTCACTTTGAATATTAAAATATTGCGTGGAAAAGCTAATTTTTTAAAAGTTTTTTATATCTTATTGCAAATTTTTATGAAATAACATATCATATTTTATATATAAGCACAAAGGACTACATCATCAGCGTATTCAAGATCTGTGATACGATGCTCTGGACTTGGACACCTCTTGAGTGCCGACAAGAGGTGTCCATTATACATTCTATCGCATAATTGAATATTGCGAAAGTCTTGACGGACACCAGTTTTTATTTCGAAGGAGTCTGGTCAGTTCCCCATATACACCTATGCCATTAATAAAATGCTTTTATGAGTCGAATGATTTTCTCTAGAACACCGTAACATTCCATTACCTTCCAAAGCTATTTTATCAATTGAAACTTCAAAATCGATGAAAGAAGGGACGGTCGTTTGTTGATATGGTTAGTGGTTGCTTTTAAATTCGGAGCGCTGAGGTTCGATTCCGCCCAGGAGCAAATCTGTCCATAAATCCGGGTGATGTTGTCGACTCACCTGTATTTCTATTGCTAAGAGACTCCCTAATATATTTGTCCAATGCCAGCGGAACAAGTCTGACCAGTAATGGTAAGAACTCTTAAAAAAAAGAAATTCTATGGAGGAAAGGGTTTGAAAAGCGTTATATCAGTTTTTAATAGAATTAGAAAAAATATAAAAAATTATAAAAATATAAATATAATATAGAAAATATAAAAAAATATTTACCTGGTTTATTTGTTATTTGTTAAAGAGCTACTTGCTATTCTTTTTGAAATCATTTCTATGGTTCAGAATTTAAAATTTCCTTTTTATAAAACCGAATAAATCTGCTAGCCGATAGATTGGAAACATGCAAGTTTTATATCGAAAAAATGAAAAGAAAGTGTTCGAAGATATTTCAATTTTTCAGTTGCGGTGCTCCTGAAATATATAATATTTATCTATTAAAGAATAGCTGCAGTTTTTGCAAATCGAACCTGCTTTTATTCGAACCCATTTTTATTCGAACCTCATCAAATGTTGGGTTTTCCTTAACAATTAAATGTATGAAGTGGTGCATACTCACCAAAATATTAAAGAAATGAAATTTTTTGTTTATAAATGATTTTTTGTATGTCTTATAAAATACTGAGAAAGCTTTTTTAATTTTTGGATAGAGTGTGATGAAAACTTTTTGTTTGCGAATAAAATATTTCCCATTTGAAAAAGTTGGCTAAACTTGAATTTATGGCCAAAGTTTTCTTTCGTACTTTGCTATTACACGAACGAGGATCATTCAAATCAATCAGACTAACTTTTATTTCAAGAAAGAAATTCTTTGGATATCTCTTCTTGAATCCTATGGATCACATTTCGGAATTACTTTTAAATGTTCAAAGCATAATATATTCATATAATATATAATACACATTGCTGCAAAATGAAAAGATATAAGCAAAATTCACTTATAAGCAAAAAAAAAGTTCTTACTGATAACTATTGATACTTTTATTGGTGAAAAAAATGCGAGGCAATACTTAGCTGTTCATTATCCATAAGTCGACATTGGCGACATTCATAAGTGAATGATAAATCGCAACCAAAGCAAAAATATGTTAAATATGTTAATATGTTATATGCTGAAATATGTTAAATTTATTTTTAGTAATTATTTTCTCATATTTATGCATAAATAATTAGATTCTCATATACGATACAATTAAAACACAAAAACTCTATAAAAATATTCGTTTGAAATAATAATGAATACTTACGAAGATGAAAATGTCAGTAATTACTGTCTGCGCTATATAATTTGTTTTTTAATAATAATTTTGTTTGATAATTTGTTAGGAACTTTTTGATAAATAATTTTTTAAACTGAGATAGTCCTTCCCCAGATGGGTATTTCCACCATTCGTGTAGCGCACACAATGGTTTAATAGTTGCCATAAATCCATATAGTTCTAAAAAATATGGTGAGGATTCCTAACTTTGTAAACCATGAGTATCTTACGTTTTTCCTGCACTCAACTAGATTCAAAATGAATAGATTTAAAAAAGCGTGCGCAGATTCGATTTCTCCATTCACATTCAACCAGTGAAATCTCTATCATTTTTGTAAATCCTTCGTTTAGTGCTAAACGAAACAAATGAATAACTCACGTTAATGAATTAATGGAAACTTATAAATTAATTGTCAGATATTAGGCATTTTCCAATTTCATTGCGGCCCCTTTTAGTGTTTTTTTCGGTCAGTGGACTTCAGAATCGGATCAAAAATATTCTCTTAATTGTTCGGCGAGAAAATATTTCACACTCTGGTAAATATTTATTTTAGCAAATAAACTGGCGAAAATATCTCAAAGCTACGATTCTAAACAAAGATTCAGGAGGCAGTATATGACAACGCCAAGTACAGTTAAAATCCCTTTTTTTTGCATGGTTCCGTCAATATTAATCATAATTTTCCACATTTGCAGTATAAAATTAATGTATGCAATATAAAAATATTTTTAAATGAAATAAATAAATTAAATGAAATGAAATAAATTAAATGAAAGCAATTAAAGCAAATTAAGGCAATTTGTGTTTGAAAATTCTATTCATTTATCTGCGAGGATTGAGGACACTAGCATTAATGGCTGATCCTTGTCATTTTTATATTGACAAGAATCTTGGAAATTAGGTCTTAGGTCCCATTCGATTTCCTATCCCTATCATTTCCCTATCATTCTATAATTTAAAGCCACTGAAAAAGGATAAAAATAAATAATGGCATCTATTAGACTTAATACTGTTAAATCACATAGGACTGTCTTTAATAATCCACGTTCTTTATTCATCATGTTCATTTTAAATTAAAAAAATTCGATAATTTCACCAATTGGATCTTATCAGACGCATTTATTTCAAAAGCTAGCGCTACTCATATCGAATCGCCTGGCTATTTCATGTAACTTGTTTTCTTTTATAATTTTTCAGCAATAAGAACCGAGAATACTACGGAGAATCATCTCAAAAACTTGCGTAGATGGATGCTCTTTATTTCTTGCCAGAAAATAATTTGGCGATAATTATTGCGGTGAGAAAAAATCCTTTTTTATCCTTTTATTCTAACGACACTTTTGCGATGATTGCCTCATTACTATTTTCAAATTCCATTAAATATAAAAATTGTTCTTGGATGTATTTGGTAGGACTCTCATAATAAATAATTCTTTCTTCTAACAGCTCTCATTATTATTAGACTGGTTCCACTAGCTATATGGCTATTCTACACTCTCTATCATTGCATGCTTGCAAAATATAATACCAGAATGTTACTTTCGCCAGCATAAATAACTGAATATTTTTATGTTTTCATTTTATTTAACTGTTTTCACGTTATTGGTTTTGCAAATCTAAGGATACAGCAGGATGTAAGGATGTGTAAGCTAACATATCCCTACTTGATTTTTACATTAATAAATAAATTGATGGTTTACTTTTCGATAAATTCTGAAAAAATCCCACAACTTTCAAGATGATTTTTGGTGGAAAGCCGTAGAAATATTTGGTCTCCTAAAAAGCGAATATATTTTAACAGTTTTGCTTCATTCAAATTTTTTCATTGTTAATTGTTCCATTTAGTCCTCTCAATTTTATTTTTTTCACAAGCTTTCATAAGACTTTTAATTTTGCCATTGAGTTTTTGCTGTGATTGCCCATTTTTTCAGTTCAACTTGCTAAAAATCATCACAAATGTCATTGCTATATTCCTGATCAAATATACGAAAAATTTTCATCGTGCCATTGGAATTTTGATCGCTGCTCACTGCATGTGCATTTGTGCTCCAAGGTTTTTTCGACTTTTTCGGATCATCTATGACAGTTTGATGTTAGTTACAATTATTGTTGCAACTCAAAGAAAGATTTCCTTCATTATTTGAGTAAAACTCGATAATTTTTCACGTTTGTTATCAAAAAATGCTATTAGACTGGAATGTTAATGAACTAATGGTGCACCTTTCTGGGATAATATAAAGAAGAGAATCTGCTTTAAATGCCAACTTTTTGTTGTAAAAATTTCAATTGCGGTAAATTTATTGCTTCAGCGATGAGAATTCTGCTGCGCCTTTGGTGAACACTTTATACATTTTATACATTTATATAAGTATAGTTATGTATAGTTCGCGATGTCTTATTCACGTAATGATTTCAATCGAACGCTATTTTGCTGTTGTTCATCCATTTTTATATACGAAATTATTCACTAGGAAAATGGCATATCGAATCGTTTGCGGAATTATATTTTTATCGTTTTTAATGTGGTCACCAGTTAATATCGGTTTTTTTTTTATCAGTGATTGTGATAAGATTTCTATTATAATATATTCGTAAATTTTTCACATTCGTAAAAAATTTAAAGGCAGAACGAAAGAATCTAATATAAAACTACTATATAAAAAGAATTGTTTTTCTTTATTATCTTATCATTTATTATTGCATTTATAAATTTTTTTATTATCAATCAACTATCAATCAAATTAAATCATTTTATCAACTCAGTTTAGGTAACTAATTAAATCAGTTTAGATGAATGTTCTATTTCACTGAGCATATACACCTATCTGCTGGAACCAGATGAAGCAATTTGTGCAAAGAGCCTTTGGCAAATATTTGTTTGCATAGCGTTATCAGCTGTCATTATTGGATTTGTTATTGCCATAATAACGTTACTGAAATTAAAGAAATTTTATAAGGTTGGCTTAAAATTCTGGTAATCTCCAAATATCAATAAAATTTTGGTAATATGTAAATATGGATAATTGTACCTTAATGATTTTTAATTTAAATGTTCATTTTCAGATGGTTAATTCAAATTGTACACCAGTTTTTATAGCGAAAAGAAAGATGGAAATAAAGCTCTTTCTACAGGTATTAATAAAATTTGGTGATTTAATTGAACGATATTTATAAATTAGCCAATATAACTATATTTATTTATTGAAAACCAGTCAAGCAGGGCGACAAACGCCATGTGTTAATGTATCAATAATTATTAATTATTAATAATTATTATTAATTGTATTAATAACAACAGGTAAAGTAACAAATAATAATTAACGATAAAAAAAAATGTGACGATTCAATCAACAATTTAAAGAGGAAATAAAGAGAATATAATAAAATAGTATAATATAGTACAATTTGAAGTAAATGTAGTAACTGTATTATGTATAATCGGATGGAAAATCGAGATTTCACATTTCCTGCATGATGTGAACTTTTTAATTATCATAAATGATATTATCTAATCTTTTTAGCTAACAAGATAGCTAACAATGATGCAAAAGCTATATCGTTCGGTAATTTATTCCAGTGATTAGTAGCACGAATGAAGAAGTCGTGAATCCTTAGTTTTACACATAATTTTAGCCCATTAATACTTGTTGGATTCAAATTTAGCCTAAAATTATAATATTTTGAATAATCTAGTTCAACGTAACCATGCATAAAGTTATAAGTATAAATGAAATCTTGTTTAATTCAATAAACTGAAGAGAATCTAGGTTGCATTGTTAAAATTATCTTTTATGATTAAAATTGCTACTAGAAGAGAGCTGTCATATAAAATATTTTTGGAGTTCTTCAATTATTTTATTTTGCTATATTTCGGGGAGTAACATGTAGTAGTACAGTAGTTAAGAAGAGACCGGATGAAAAATAAAATTTAGTAACTTTTAGGATTTCTTTACCATGGTTTTGCGGTGAGGGAAATCGAGATTTTCATACGTGATTATTCCAAGATCGGAAATATGCGAGGCTCTACTGATTATATCACCATTAATAAAAAAATTACAAAGATCAAATCCTGTAGAATTTAAGAAGAACGATACATTTTTGAAAAGAAATGGTAATTTGCCTGTCATATAACCAGTTGGGTATTCTGCTGAGGCCCTCCTGCAGTGGAGATAGGTTATGGGCTCTACCATTAAATTAATAAATTTTACAATCATTAGCATTAAGACAAATGGTAGAATTTATTACGACTTTGATTGTTATTTATATATAATAAAAAAACAATTCAATTACCATAGGGTGTCGGAAATTCCGAAATAATTGTTTCACGAAATTTTCATTTCGTTCATTTCGTCGGGTCAGTTTTAATCTTTTGCTTCGTTTGTGGGTGTTCAACGTTTGCTTTATTCGTGGCGGTGGTTTCACAGCAAGTCCTTTTTCTTTCTATTTTTTAATTCGCTATATTAATATCTACATATCATTTCGCACGTCACGTCGTTCTATTCTATTACATTGGTATTTGTGCAGCAATAAAATTTACAATTAGCTGTACATTATAAATCCAATTCGGGAAACCATCGACGAGTATATGAGTCAATCCTTTCAAAAATTTTCTCTTTCTGAATTTATTAAAACTATTATTCACGACCTGACGCCAGATGTAGCAGGTGCCATGTCAGAAAGAATGTTGTTGACACAGCCTGATGACGATTTTTTATGTAATCTGACGTCCATGTAGTGAAAAATTTTATTAATTCAGAAAGAAAAAAAAGAACTAAAATTTCTGAAAGAAGTTTGTTTGTACTCGTTGACGGTTTCACGAATTAGAATTGGAATCTAATTGTAGATTTATTACTGCCCAGACACCAATTTAATACAGTAATATAGAACGATGTGCAAAATTATATCAATTATTATAAGGAATTGAAATATGGGATTACGATTGAATAGGAAGGTATTTAGAAAATGACTGACTAGCTGACTGGCTAATAAACCGACCGATAAACTCACCGACCGAATCACAAAACTGCCCAAATAATAAAAACGATCAAATAAACACAACTATAACTCTGGGTGATAACGGTCAATGAAATGATATGAGCTAGTAATGATATGTTTATTAAGGCTATTAAGGATAGCCTCATAAGAATTAATTCTTTGAGGCCAAACTTAGCCAAGTTGCACCATCTGTTATCTCGATTGAAAGGTAGAATTAAGATCGAAGGGCGTATTGTCGAAACTGGCTGACTAATTGACCGACCAAAATAAACTGACCGAATGAAAACACCGACCCAATCACCAACTTATTCAATGGCAAATCGACCAAATAAGCACAAATCTTTGGTCGCATTCCTTCTTAGTTTTTATAAGGAATGTTTTTTAAGGAAGAAAGAGATTTTAATTTATAATTAGACATATAATTTTACTAATTTCTTCCATTGACAATATTTTCAGGAGGAATATATTAAGGAATATTAAGCATGGGAAAACACTATTTCAGTTTTTACGACAACACAGGTCCCCTGTAACGCCACAATTATTAAGAGTGACCAACAACTTACCATGGGAAACAAGATATAAGATTTTTAGCATTAAAGAAAGGGCTAAGTTAGTGGCCCTTTGGAGCCTAATTTGACGGCCAGAAGGTCCATGAAAACAATAGTTATAATTATTTAAATCTTATTTTATTTGAAAAATTTCCATTGATTATTTTATGCAGTTGATTATATTCATTCACAGGTCCTTTAACATGGAAGACTTAGAAATGTCAAACAGAAGACCTATGGATTCTTATGACATTATCTTAGGGGCCTCTGGAGAAAGGTTTTATGATCACTGGTCTAAGCCATAAGCCATATGTTAGAAAATTCTAACTGGATGCATAGCTTGAATATATTTAAAATATGATGCAAAAGCTATTGTTTGACTTCTCTTATTTGATTCCTTTACTGGTTATTTGCCAGATTTATATTTCTCGTTTGATGAATTTATACGCTAAGTCGCCTAACAAGATAAATTCTCTACATTTCAAGATTAAGTTTTAGTCTTGCAATTTTCAATTTTCTTTTTCTTTCTCTTGCATCACAGTTGGTTACAAGGGTAATACGCTTCAACGTCGAATTTGTTCAACACCGAACACCGATGTGGTAGAATGAAAATTGGTGAAAAACTTGATTCATTCCATTATTCTTTAACACTTAATAAAATATCAATTGCAATTGCAATTTCAGACGCTTATCAGTTTTATTTGCTATATGATGTCCATTTTGTGCTATATTGCCTCCTATCAGTTTCACACTGCTTCAGTAATCTTAGCGAGTAATATCCTTTATCACATTGTGGACAATTTTCTAGCGTATGTTTTTCATTGCATTAAAAATCATTATTCATTAAATAGGTTTTTAGTATTTCTCGAAATGAAGAATGCTTATCAATATTAAATGTTTATTTCAACAAATTTTTAATAGGAATCATTGAAAATAATTATGAACCATTTTTATAAAATTCGATAAATACAGATTTGTCATTTTTGGATATATAAACTTCGAATTGCTTTCTTAAATTCCATAGTCGAAAATTTTGTGATTGTTGATAATCACTATGGATGCTTCATGAAAAGGCAAGGAAACGCAGAATTGATAAGTATTGTGAATTACTGAAGGTTCACGGCCAATATTATTCAACGACGCAGAAGAAAATATGAAAATATATGCAAGAGCTTAAAAATCAGTGAGCCAATCGCGTAATGAATTAGTGAAGGAAAACTTCTAACAGCCCGCATAATTACTGCTGGTTGTACTGAGTGAGAACTGAATCTTTTGATCGAAGGAAAGAATCTGAAAGAAAAGGATAAAGAAAACCATTTCCTCCTTTATCTTTTAAGCCCACACACATACAGCGATCTATACGTCCGGAAAACGAGCCAATTAATGTTGTAATTTCACTTCTTGATTTTAATGCCGTTCAATGCTGTTCAAGATTTGATATGTGACGCGATAGGCCCATAAGTGCGGAGAAAATGGCCGAACATTTTGTATGCCGCGTTGTTTCACGATATTGTACATGCTAGTATTATTCGAGATTTGGTGAATAAAATCGCACGAGATTCTATTCATTCCGTAAAATATACGTGAAGAAAGATGAAAAGACTTGGACAAGAAAAGCCAACCAACGAGAACGAAAGGTCATCTATAGGTCATTTTGTACCTATAGGTACGTGGAACATCACAGCTTATCATCTGAAATTACAAACTTGTGGCAAATGTGGCAAATATTAATTATAGCAATAAAGAATAATTAATAATTAGACTCAGACGAATAACTGCCAATGGCTCATATTAAATATATTGGCTATCCAAAGAGGAGTAAATATACATACGTGGTTGAAAGAAAACAATTTGGCTGTTTCATAAGATGTTTTTCAGGCTAATGGTCATAATTTCTGCGACGAAGCAAATCATGCGAAAGCGTTGTGCCAAAGTTATGGTTGTCAAAGCTAAACCATTCCTCATCGAATGAATTCCACAACGCCCTAACATGCGATAATGTGGGATATTGAAATGAATTCGTTTATTCCTTTGAAAATTATTAAAAATTATTATTGAAAATTATTGAAAATTATTAAAAATTATTATTATAAACTATCGATTTGCGCCACTATTTCCATTTGAATTCATAAAATGCGTGTGCATAGTGCATGTGAAATTTTTAAGATATGGAAATCCGAACTGTTTAAAATGCGCTTTTTGGGATATAAAATAAGAATGAAAAATTCTTAAACATGTATAAATACAATTTCTTTTTCTTCTTACAATAGACGCACCAATGTTGGTTGGGTTAGCCGAAAGCGAATGTGCCAAAACTGTGGTATTCAATGTGAAACCATAACCATGCTAGCGAGGATGGGACTCCAAAGATGGGATTTCACTCGACACTGAAGTGTAACTGAGAAGAAAATAACTGAGGGCACCCTTTACACTATACATCCTCTGCCTATGGACTACCCGTGCATTCAAAATCTCTCCTGGCTGAGCCAGTCAGAGTCATTATTTGATCTCGATTTGATGGCATCAGTCCAAACAGCGAGAACGGTGCGAATTCCTATGCAAAGAAGATGGCCCAACCAGAAGTATTGCAATAGTGCTGGAGGATTCGTGCGAAGACAGTGCTATCACGTGAGATCATATCAGCTAGTGCTGGAGGATTCGTGCGAAGACGGTGCTATCACGTGAGATCATATCAGCTAGTGCTGGAGGATTCGTGCGAAGACGGTGCTATCACGTGAGATCATATAAGCTTAAAGCAGCTTTACAAATACTTATCTGAACTCCTTTCCATTATTCCAAAATCGAATTGCTCACGCTTGGAATTTCCCGAGCTTAAACGTCACACAAAACCTTATTGCAACGCAGCACCTTAGGGCTGTGGAAAGACTTTCGTTTGCCCATTCGGTGCCATTAGGAAAGAGAGTGAATCCGAGCTATTTAGAGCTTGGCATCTCTTGAACTGTTTGTTGCTCTTTCTTTCTAATACATTTTTATAAAAACCACTTTTGCTATAATTTTTTCTTTCTCAATTATTGTCACTACTTTAACTATCTAAATTTCTTCCACTATAACTTACAAATTGCTGAAAACTCTCATATTACTTACATTCCCAACGTTGCATCCTCGAACAAGCAATATGAGGAAACTAGGGAGAGGCCGAGTTCGGCCGATCTGATTTTTGGTATTTTTTTAAAATCGTACGGATTTTTCTTGGTTTATGCTAATTTTTGCTACAAGTTTCGAAAAGTTTTCTTTTGCTTTTTATGTTTTTTCGTTGAGTTTTTTAGAAAATATAGTGGAAATTGTGATTTTAATTTTCTAATCCCTTCTACGGGCGTGTCTCATTCTGGCTTATCTCGCTGGTTTGTCAGACAAATTTCATCAGGAAATCACTTGGTGATAGTAGACGTGAGTGGCCAGCGTTATCACTTGGTGATAGTAGACATGAGTGGCCAGCGTTATCACTTGGTGATAGTAGACGTGAGTGGCCAGCGTTATCACTTGGTGATAGTAGACGTGAGTTCGATTTTTCGAATTTTTTCAAGAAATTTTTCAAAATATTTTCTTAAATCGTGCGTGTTTTCTCATAAAATTTTTAATGAAATCATCTATGAAATGTGTAAGCGTATAATTTAACGTACAATTTAAACTATTTTTAATTGATTTATTCATTTCAGAAATGGAACGATTGGAACCTTTCGAAAAGCTTGAATGTGATTATTATCTCGATGATAAAGGAGGTTGGTATAGTGATTGTGAGAACAACAGCAGTGATAGGTTATCATTGTTTATTTCTTTCTCCTTTTTGTTTATTGCCATTTTAGCTAATCAAATATCCTTAAAATTATTGAGTATTTTTTGAAAGATTAACAAATGGGTAGCTTGAGGCTTCAGAATAATATTTGATGAGTGATTATTTGCGTTTATTGATTATTAGCATGGTTAGCAAGTCGTGCACTGAATAGAATAAGAATTATATTGCTTCGACTGTGGGCAAGCAATATTTCCATTCTTTTCTTCTGGCAGTAAAATTGTTGTTTGTAAGTGAATTCCAGGTGCCTTTATCCCTATCTTTGCTTAAAGTTATTCTTGCTTAAAGTTATTAAACTAATAAGTGATACGTAAACTTAATCTGAGCATTCTATTTATTTCCTATATCATTCGATAAATGATTTTGATTCTTAGCAGAACTACGAAATCTTTATGGTACTGCGGATCCAATTTGCTTAGTCCACTTTCTGGAAAATGGAAATCTTTTTATTCGAGTCACTTTCAGATACATGGGAAAAATGACTAGAACAGAATAAAATTTTGTGGATTTTATAGATATCCATGCAAATACAATTCAGTCAAATGATTTTTTTGCAATTGCTTTCTTTTTTCGTTCAAAATTGCAAAAAAAATTTTTTCTAAAAAATTAAAAAGATATTTTTTAGTAAAAAATATTGCAGTTCGGACGATGATTTTCGTGAACGTGTCGCTCGATTAGCTGGAATTCGTTTTGATTGTCGAAAAAAAAGAGGTTTTTATCTTTTAAGTTTATTCGAATTAAAAGTTTAAACAAGCTTCTACAGATTGCTTTAATAATTTCTTTAAGAATTAATATTTTCTGAAATTTTTGAAATTTGAAGGTTAAATTTAAGATTAATTTGGAAAAATAAATATTTGAAATAAATAAATATTTGCTCCTTTTTTTTTCCAGTTATTACGCAGTATTCTTACTGACTACAGGTGAAATTATTTAAAAAATATAAGGTGAAATAAAGTGAAATTATTTCGACAAAGAGTAATTTAATGGTGGAAAATACTGGCAGATTTTTCCCATTACCCAGATTTCACTTTTAATGACAGATTTACTCATTACTTATCTAGGATTGATAGATTTTGAACCTTTTATGCTGAACCTTAGCCAAAGCCACATAATAGCTATCATTCTATTCTCAGTTATTGTTGAATTATTGCTCCAATATTAAATATTCCCCAATTTTTAGCTTCGGTATTCATTTAAATTTTAAAGGTAACAAAAAAGTGGAAAATAAAGATGAATTTGAATCTGATATGGACAGCGAACTGGATCAACAGTTTGTTGATCATACATCAAAAAATGTTTTCTCTTCTTCTTTGGATAAAATTTCAACTGGCAGTCTGGACTCGCAAACATCTGATCTTAAAGGTTGTATTGTGTTTCGGTCTACCTAGGTTATTCTTAGTTACCTAAATTCTTTTACTGCCTTAATATGGTTTAAAAATTGGATACCCAAAATCTGGTTATTTAAAACGCTTGAAAACTTTCTAATAGGTTAGATCGGTCTGATTTCGTGGTTAAGCATATGGAGTCATTAGACAATCGGCATACAGACAGTATCTTGGATTGCAGTGATTGCTATTGGCTATGGTTATGTAAATCTTTCGCTTTTTTTAAGTCTTTTATTTCTTTTTTTCTTACAATATTTTTAATGGTTTTTTCTTCTTTAAATGCCAGAAATTTAGCCATAGCAGCGGACGAGCAAATCCAAGTTAACAAGCCCAATGAAAATGAAAATAGACTGTTTAATCCAATATTAAAGATTGGCACAAAGAAGGGTCAATTTTTTTCATCTTTTTATTTTTTTTTAATCTATTATAATTCATTTAAGTGTCGTGCAACTTTTTTGATTCAAATTTTATCAGTTTTTCAATATTTCAGCTGCTCAACTTCCATCCACTTCATCGCGCAAAATGGTAGGATTTCTATTTCGGTGCCAAATTCATGATAAAATTTTTCAAAGATATTCTTTTGCATGCGATTTTTTATATTTTATTATTTTTTCAAAGTAAATATATCGATCGTAATTCTTTCAAACGTATAAATGTTTTTATTTTGGCAAGTTTATCTTTTAAGGTATCGATATGAATAGGTATGAAATTAAGGTATCGATCAATGACTGTCCGGAAATAATAGGATCTTTGGAAGTGCGTGAACGCCTCAACGAAAGTAAACAGCAATCTTCATTTGATGATCAGGATAATATTTTACGTAAAGCCGTCGATAAGATCAGAAAAGGATGTAGAACCCCTGAATTTGATTTTTATGATCCAAATGAAGACGATGATAATGAGAAATGGGTTAATGTTTCTGTTTTTCCTTCATTATCTAATTTTTTTGAGTTTTTCTTGATTTTTCTCCCAAATATTGTATATTTCATTTTTGCACAATTTAAATGGCAATTTTAGATTTATGAGCAAAGAAAAAGAATGAAAGTCATTACTTCTCGATACAGCCTTGATAGACTTGGTTGTGGTGATAATTCTGATAACACCAATGGTCCATCAAATAAACTTCCAGATAGTGATGCAGTACTTTCTTGTCCTGCGTGCATGTGCCTCTTGACACGTGATTGTCAGCGCCATGAACTTTTTCCAAATCAATATAGGTATTACTTGTTCCATCTTTGTTGCTGATAGTTTAGAGAAAATTTAGCAAAAATTTGTTAATGTATTCAGTTAATGTATACATATTTTTTAAATAATAGTGATTTATTTATAGAGCGATGTTCGTTGAAAATTGCAAGGTCATTAGCGATCAGATGTTATTTCTACCTACGTCTGATAAAATAAAGAAAGGAAAAAGAAACTCAACAGGTCTTTATCTTTAGAAGATTTTCGATGGTTTGTATCCATGTTGAATTTCACTTATTTTTTAACATCTTAAATCTAATTTGCAGATCCTATGCCCAATACCTTTGTGGCAAATATAAATACAATACCAAAAGAAGATCTCTTTCGCCCTGTGCAATGTTCAGTGTGTAATACGAATGTCGGAGTATTCGATTTTGATGAAGTTTTTCACTTTTTCAATGTTTTAAGTGGTTATGCTTAGTAAAATTTATCTCTAGAAAAATCTGTTGATTTATCTTTAGAAAAATCGCCATTATTTTCATTTTCAATCAATTTGAGATTTAAATATCTTTTTAAATCATTTTTATTTAATAAATTTGTTTTCTTTAATATTATATAATTATATATACTTAATAATTTCTTTGTATTTTCTTCGGATTATTATATATTTTATAAATTTTATAAATTTATTTTATAAATTTAAAACAATAGAACCAATTAAGAGATATTTAAATATGATAAAAAATTTAATTTCATGCTTTTTATTACTTCGTCTTGAATATTTATTTTGAAAAATTCGCCAGAAAATTATAGATTTATTACTTGAAATAAGCAAGGCAAATCAAGCAGTAAAATCGCAATTTAGTGGTCTTAACTTTTTATTCATTTTTAAAAAAAATACATCGTATCGCATTAATATATTTGCTCAGATACATTTAGAAAATAGTGCTCACCATTTCTGCTTAGTTTCACTGCTCTAGCTATCAATGCGGAATACGCGGTCAACGTGGTCAAAGAGATCATCGCGATTACTTGGGGATAGTGCAACCAGTTCAGTAGTTAAGTTTTTTAGTAGCAGATTTGTCGAGGCATACCAAATGTGTCTGAGTAAATGTGATCAATGCGATACAATATATTTTTTTTAAAAGGATAAAACCTTTCATTCTCAGAGGGATAATATAAGCCACTGCTCATTCGTCTTTCCATTCATCTACTCTCCTCCCAATCACAATTGGAAAGACAGAAAAAAGTTCATGAAAACTGTAATTCAGAAAGAGAAATTTAACTAAAGTTATGGCTTGTCATCAAAAAAAGAGCAGATTTTTTCAAAAGTGTAAAATTTATATTTAAAATATAGACTGAAGTGGACATTTTTCTGAGGAAACATTAGCAATCAACAAGAAAATAATCGAAAATTTATTCCTCGTTCGAATCATTTCACCAAAAAGCGATTTTTCTTAACCAGTTTCAACAAACATTTTAATTTGCTGATACGTTTTTTCGATCACTTTTCGTTTTAAAGTTTTGAATGTTTTATTGCTAAAACTGGTAAATAATAATTATATTTCAACATTTTTAGATAAATTCATTGTAAATTTTTGGTTGTTGTACAATCGCCGTTTGGCATAAAATGGCATTAATTTTGATTAGATTTTTTGTTCATATTTTTCTGTTTATTTAGTATAAAAGCCTTTCTAACTGTTGCAAACTCAAAAAGTGGAGTGTCCTGGGAAAAGAGCAACACAACACTCAAATTTTGTCTAAAAATGGTCTATTCAAGTCATTTTTAATAAAAGGCACGTCTTACGAACGGGTTAGGCGAATTTTTTCATATATTTTGGCACTGTTTTGGAAAAACATTATATTCCTTTAATTCCGCTTCGAATCTGTTTTGATATTCACCATTTCAACACCGTTTAATTCTTATTATACTTCATCGATATTCCAGGTCATCATGATTCTAATTTTTTTGCTATTTCATAATTTGCATAATTCATAATAAATAGCTGCAGCAAAAATGCACTATAAGGTTTGCAAAAAACGTTGACAAAATGGGATTGGTTAAAGTGAGTTTAGGGGTTATTATGAGATGAGTTTATTGAAATAAATCGGTAAGAATGATATCACTAATGGGTTACAGGAAAAGAAGATTCAAAAAATAATAAAAGTAAGTAAGAATAAGGTGAGGTTTGATCTAAATGATTTTTTAAGCATTTGTCGAGGCTTGAGAATTTCAGAGTTGAAAGGCACTGAAGGCTTCGGTGCCTTATTGAAATTAATGGTAGATATTGAAATTAATGGTAGATTTCAGTATTAGTGGGTTGCATTGAAAGAGCACGATTTGCGAGATTGAAAAGGATATTCCAATCCCAGTGTATATGGTTACCATAGTAATTAACCACAGTAAGGTTAATTTAATATACTGGTCCGATAGAGTATAAAGGAATTTAAGGAAGTGAAGATTTTAAAAAAATAACACTGTGGAGTTCCATAGAGTATCAGGACTGAATAAAGAAATTCTATGGGCATAATTTTTTCTTAGGAAACCCTCATGACCTATGAGTCTATAATCCGTACAGTAAAATTAAAATTTATGATATTACTAATTCAGTATTTGATCGAGCATAGGAAAATGAAGACTGAATTTTGTAGGGTAAGATAAATGTTTGGGAATGGAGAAGAATTTTGGCAAAACTTGGCAGATTTTGTTAGAAACAGATTAACTCATAGATTACCTGGACACACTTAGGCATTAATAGTGATAGAACAGTTCAGTTGGTTGCTGCTAAATTCGCAGTGCCGATGCTGAGGTTCGATTCTCCGCATGAATAACCCTGTCCAAAAATCTGGCGACTCATCTATATTTCTGTCGCCAAGGGACTCCCTGGCAAATTTGTCCAATGCGACAAGCCAGCGAAGCAAGTTTTCAGTAATGGTGAGGACTCTTAAAAAAAAAAACGCGCACACATAATATAGTAAATTTTACCATATTACAGCAAGTGTTATTTAAAGTGAGAGAATACAAATTGACCTCTCGGTGACCTTTCTTTTTTGATTTTGTTTTTAAAGCTACGAAATTATTAAAATGTATTAGAAATGTTGCAAATGGCCAATTACTTTTTTCACCATTAGCTTGTGATTTTTGTAGATTCTTCAATAATAATTTTCTATTGCCCATAAAATATATACGCTTTTCCTTTATGTAATTCACTTTTCCAATTTTTCACCAAAATATAAAAAATATCTCTCAAAAAATATCATAAAAATGAAATAATTCGTTCATAAATAATAAGTCATGAATTAAATTAATAATAAGTCCCATTTGTTTTTGAAACAGTCTTTCGACCACAATCATTTGAAAACCGGATTCAACAATATTCATTTGATTGTTGATGTGATCGCGACCCTTATCAAACTTTGCAGTTCTTCATTATTCTTCTGGATTGTTCCTGTAAATTGATATATTTGATCCATTTTTCCTTTTTATTATCTGAATTTGCAATCTTTGCTGAGAAATATAAGATCGAACTTATCGATCTGATAAAAAAATCTCGCGATTTTCACATTAAATAAGTCCTTATTGAGTCCTTCCTAATTTTGTTTTTTTTTTTCTATTTTCCCCTGTTCGTTGTGAAAATACCGAATACTCGTTGCGTATTTACTATAGATTTACTAAATTAGGGGTAAAATGATGACTATACGTTGCTGTTTCCATTTTTGAGCGTCATCGCTGAGATTCTACTCCCTGCAAGAATAATCTTCCAAAAATCCGAGTGACTCGCCTCTATTTCTATCGCCACATTCCCTGACAAAAGCAGGCTAGCGGAGAGAGTTAAATGATGTGCGCAAGTGTAATCAAGTGTAATTCGTACAATTTTTAATTTCATTTGATTATTTTATTTTGCTTTTCATCTTCTTTTAAGGTCGACGCATTTTTATTCATAGATTAGTTAATATTGGCTAAAACTTGCCTAAAGTGAAATTTATTGAATAGGAATTTTATAAGGATTGCGAGAAATATGCGATAATTTTGTATGTGAAAGTGGACTATAAAATGAAAATATTTGAATATATTTCTCACAAAATTTTATTGAACAAAATAGTTAGCAAAAGAATCGATTAAAGTAAATTTATCGAAAATGAATTGCTTCCTTTAGCAATTTTCGTAGTTCTCAAACCGGTACTATAAAAGGAAATTGTTTCAACAGAATGCACGAAGTGACAATATTTATTTTTTTAACGACAGTTTTATTCGTCGAAGCTGCGTATGAAGACAGTTAGTATTTTTTATAATGGAAAACTTCCAAATTTTTCCTTGTTTATGTCGATGAATGGAAATGGAAGGGTGGAATGGCTTAGTGGGCTGCCACCTTCAATTTGGAATGCCGGTGCTGGAGCTCTACTCTTTGCTGTTTTTTAAAAATCTGAATGATTCTGGAAATCCACCTTATACTTCTATCGCAAATTGACTAACTGATAAAATTTGCGTGGTCCGATGAAGCGAACTTAATGAGAAATGGTGAGAGCATCTACAAAATGGAACGAGTTTATTTAATAAAATTTAGATAGAATAATTTATTCCCTGGAATAAACTAAAAGATTCGAGATATTTCCAAGAATTACTTATTATTAATTTTTTAAAAGATGTATTATTTCATAAAATTTTTTCTCATTGAAGTTCTCATGCTTTAGGATACGATTTTAAATTCTTACCACCGGATCTTCGACCCGTTGCACAATTCGTTGGCCTATGGAAATTGGAGACGAAAAGTGGAAACATGCGAGAGTTCTATCCGCCAGACCTCATCGATATGGCAATAAACCCCATTCCAAAATTTGGTGCTCGAGCTATAAACATAACGTAACGTATATTATGCATTCTTCTGATTTTATTAAAATTTTTTACTAAAATATTTGATTTTTAAATTTAAGAAAACCATTTGAGCATTATTAAGCATTAAACAACACAATAGCTTTGTTCGATGGTCAGTTGTCATTTCACTAAATCGATGACATGCGGCTTTTTTGCGTAGATTTATTTAATGAATGGAATGAAGTATAGAAAAAATATAAATGCAAATTATAGCATTTTCTGAGTAGTATTAGTTTCCTTCTGCCACTTTGCGACACTCGCAAGGAAACGCTGTGACAGATGGACAAACGCCTGTAATTCTATATGGCTCGAAATCTTAAACTATTCTTGGATGTTTATACCAATTTCCATAATTAAAGCCAATTTATTTGTAAAGCTATAATACTTGTAATAAAATCAAAATCAAAAAATATCAAAATTTAGGCACACATATTTTGATGCTGAAAATAGGGTAATTCGTTCAGAATATGGTTTTATGCCAGTAAAGAATGCTACTAAGAGAGATCCACGAATACATATTGCTTATTTGACAACAAGTAGTGACGGTTAGCCAATAATTTTATTACTTTTCATTTAGTTAAACAATATTATGAAAATAACACACTATCTTCTATTGCAAAAACTAAAGGATTGCACCAAATACTTTACTTGTAAAAACTTCTTGGTAAGCACTTTCAGATAATGATTTGGTCAAACAAGGTTCTAATTAATAGCTTAAGCAACAAAACAGGATTTCCCTCTGATGTCATTTTAATTATTATTGCATGAAATTGAAGGTTATTCGATGATGGAACAAGGAACGGTCAATGGAAATAAACTAATTTTTCATCTTAAACAATTTCTTCGAAGAACATTCAACGTTGGAAACAATGGTATTGAATTAGACATAAAAGAGGTTGGTGAATTCTCGAAAATAATTTAATTTTTAAATATCCCATGACTAATATGTTTTATTTACATTCCACAAGAGATGCATCTAAAGAGGAAAGAGTTTTATTAAAGAGGAAAAATGCGACATTATCGTTTTATATGAATTTTTGGATTTTTAATGCCAAAAATATTTGTATTTATTCATTTTCTTTCCACTATATGAAGGAAACGGAGAAAATAGTGAAATACGGTTTATTTCATCAATTATATCCGTCAACACCATAGTTTTTTTTTTCCAAGAACGCTCACCATTTATGGTTCGTTTTTACACATCTGACTTGTCGGATAAATTTTGTAAGAGACTTGACGACAGAAGTGCGCTAGTTAAATAGGTCGATAGTGCCACAAGGATTTTTAAAGGATTTACTGACTTTTGTAAGAATCAAGCATCAACGCTTTATGCCAAGAACAACCACTGGACCATTCTGCCGCTAAACCATTATTAAATAGCAATTTCATTGATAAGGAATTCATTTAAGTTTGAACGACAATTTCACCTAACCGATTTTTATCATATGACAATGAAAATACGAGCTGAAACATCGCTTGGAATTGAAGGATATACCTCACAGTATCGAAAAGTAATTCCTTCGTGATAAAACGTGATTGCATAATGATTTTGCTTCAGTGCAATTCTCGTCATTTATCTTATAAATATTTTATTTAATGCTTTTTTTTGCCAACGAAATTCTCATTTGTGAAATTTCATTTGTTCTATTCACTGCCACAAGTTTTTTACGGCTTTTCGCTTATTTTAGGATGTGATTGGGTGATAAACTTTATGGTAAATTATGGAAACATATAAAGCTAAACTCTGGGAAAGAAATTAAATTTTCCTATTGCAGTTTTTTTTGAAATGTTATTTAAAGGAAAATTTATTCTAAGTGCGGCTGTTTTTAAAATTTTCATTTCTATATTCGCTTCAAAAAATTTTAGAAATTTTCTCTGAAGCATTCTTCAGAGTAGCAAATTTTTTGCCATAATAATTTAATCTTCCACTGATCATTCTTTTTTTAAATATTCTTTTATTTAACCAGATTTGTATTAGAAAATTTCTCAGTGTTGCGCCTTACTTCATTCCTATTTTTATTTATCATTTTCCAACCTAATTCTGTGTGTAATTCTTCCACAGTTTTTATACGCAAATATATTATGTTAATTTTGCATAAACAAACACTCGAGAAACAATATTTGTTTAGCTTGAAACCCAAATCCAATCTAATCGTATTGTAATTTCTAAGTATTCTTAACAAAGAATGGTTGTAAACTAGTAAATCATTCTTTCACTCGTATTTGGCATTTTCATTCTATTTCATTTTCATAGTTTTGCTAGAAATTTTTAATAAAAATTGTTTTTCAAATAAAATCATCAATAATTCATTTTTCATGACTTTCCTTATCGTGACATTAACTGTTAAAAATCTTTTAATTAATCAAAAATTCACGGAATGAAAATGAAGTTCAAAAAAATATGTGCTTGTATGGTTTTTTTAAATCGAACGGAAGATTTGGGCCGAAGTGAAATTTTTTTCCGAAAAATGAAGTAAATATAGGTGCTGCGGCGGTCGATACATTGCTAGCAAATACAGAACAATGTTTTAAAAGAAGAAACGTATTGGTCGGAAATATTTTAGTTTTTAAAATTTGCACGGTTGTTTTAAAAAATACATCGTATAAACACATCGTTTTTAATTATGTAAATTCAAGAAAAGCAATTATGAGTTTCAGCTTAATCGGCCTTGCTGTCGCATAATTCTCGTCGAGTTTTTCGCATTATAGGAATCCGCTGATAGACTTCTCTGGATGAATAAAAGAAAAACGACCACAAATATGTCAACGAATATTGTATATATTTTGATCGATTAATTTTCTTTTGATCAACAAATAGTTTTTTTCTTGTATTTTTTGTATTTTTTTAATTTTTCCTTCTTTTCAATGAAACTATCAATGAAACTTTCGTTTGATAAGGTAATAATTTTACTATTGGTTCTTCAAATTAATTTATTGAATACTTCATTACAGAACGTTAGGCTATCACAGGAATTCACACATATCTATTTGCATGCTAAACTTTACGACAGATAACGACAAAAACATGGGCAGCAGCCAATCAAAACCTGGATAGATATGATCATTAGAGCATATTAAAGATATATGAATCTAAACGATTGAAGAAGGTTAGTTTCATTTGATTCTAGTGGTCGAATCGGATAGTTTGGAGTACCTTGCTGATATTCATTCCATTTTATTCCATTTTAGCCAGAAAACCTCAATTTAGCTGTCTTTTTCTTTACACTAAAAGATTCAGTGGTCGAGTCTCAATTGGTGACCAAGAAGTAGATATGGATTTTCATAAAATAAAAGAATTGTTCAGGATTGGAAAATAAAAAAACAAAATACATGATAAAATATATGAATTTAAAGTATGTTTGTATCAAACCAGTATTATAAGAAGGATCAGTGTAGCTGTTTCCAATCGAGATTGCCTGAACCTATTTTTGCATAGCAAAGATCTTTTGATCAAATAAACTGGTATGTATAAATTTTTAATTTGGCACCTCAATAAATGGAGAGCATGGCAGGTTTCTTTTCTTGAAAGTTAAGTCTGAAAAGCTACTCGAAATTGAGTTGCGTTGTATAAAATGGTGAAAGTGGATAATTCAGTACAATAACTAATATCAACAAGAGAATGAGCTAAAAATAGATTGAGTCAAGAATGCATTAATTTGTTATCATCAATATCATATATTGATATATTATCTCTAATGTTTCTTTTTTTTGATGAATAAATTATTGAAATAGGATTACAGGATTGCTTAGAAAAAAATTAAAATATTTTCGTTGATTTATACAGTGATTGTGTCCGAATTGTGTCCAAAAAATTGAATAGATCCCTTCAATCTCTGAACAAGATAAACAGATTTGTGTCTAATACGATAATATATTGATTGTATAGATAGTAGATTTGATTTTGTTAACCTTCGGTAACGATTAATATCAATTTGTAGCCGCCTGTCACTCAAATTCATACCGATTAATTCTTATTTGAACGCAAAAATATATTAAATATACTATTTGTTTAATGCTTCGCTTTTTTTCATTTTATTTTTATTCTCAATAAACGGTATTATTTTTTTATTTTTTGTTTGTTATTTTTGTTATTATTATCTTTATTTTCATCAAATATCCATAAATATCCATTACTTAATTATTTTCTTTTTAAATGAGGTTCCGCAATTTTAAAAAAGGTGTTTGCTGGAAAAAAAATCTCATTGCAAATCTCATTCCATCCCGGGAATAAATTAAAAATCGCCGATATTTCATAGACCAATTTGGAAACAAACAGTGCATAGGCGAGACAATGCAAATTAAATCAAAATGCAAGAAATTCGTTGCCATTCTTCGTTAGCACAACTAAGGATGAATTTAACTAAGGATCGATGATGAAAATTGGCCTCTCTTGTTTGTATGTCGACCTTTTTTCGAAAAAATACCGCTTAATTCTTTTATATTTTAACAAAAATGAAAGAAATTCTTCAGTAAAGTAAAGTCTACGTTCAAGAACTTTGGTGAAAAAATATGGCATATTCGGCATAAGCATCGTTATTTTTCTACCAAAATGCTTCATACGATTGATACCAATTGAAGTTATATAATATATATTTCGATAATAGTTGCAACTATATTTGAGTTTATTAAAACTATTGCTCTTAATCATAAAATATTATATATATTATAACTATATAGTTGTAAATTAACCAAAGCAAACTAATATTCGTCTTAGTAATTGTTCAGCTCGTTTCAGAATTGAAATAAGAATTAATCAGTGAATAATAGGATTAAATATCAAATTCATACTTTACTACTTGGCAGATATATTTGCAGTTCAAATGACGAATTGGAAAATTTGAAAGTGCTGGAATTAGTGCATGAGCTTTACTTTACTTTTACTAAAGTCAATGAATCGATATTGCAATATTTTTCTAAGAAATCTGCTATAAACCAATTAATAAATTATTTTTTACCGAGAATAACACTGTGTTCAGTGAAAAAAAATTCGACGTTTATCGAAGCGGTTAATCTAATTAAAATATTCGCAGATCGAGTTGTTTGATTTTGAAGTTCAAATAAAAATTGTCATTTGACCGTTCCGTCGCAAACAATTATTATTCGTTAAAACAATGTCTATAAATTTACGGCACATTAATCAAATGAATAATTTTCGAAGTTTTCATAACAAAGTGCTTTTATCGATACGAAAAATCAATTTTTTATGCTTGATCTACATTCAACGACCTAGCTACACTCATTCATTATTTAATATTGTTAATATATCCTGTTAGGCCAAATAATATATCCTGATAGGCCAAGGAAATATCTTTTCCAAAGCAGTTCGGCCCCAAAATGACTCTGCGACGAAAAGGTTTACTCCTAGTATGGTTAGTGTTATTATATGGCGGTGATAATTTTAAAGCAATATTTCAATTTCAATTTATTCATTCGAAATGCCTAAATAATACTTGTTCTTGCACCATATTTATTTACAATATTATGTAACTCTGCCATGAAAATTTCTAATAACTATATTTGCACTTTCTTTGATTTTAAATTTTATTCGTAATAATGGAAGTTTTATTCATTTGTTTTTATTGTCAAATTTTTCTTAATTAATTTTCAATTCGAAGATCATTCAATGATATATCCGAAAAAAAGGAATGGAATTATTTCTTTAGAGTTTGGCAATTTCATTCATAAATTAATTTAAGGAATTCAAACAATTTTTAATTATTTAATTAAATTAGAAGTATTTTTTATTAGCAATTTTATTGAATTCAAACTAATATTTCGATTTCCCTCTAAAAAATCAATTCTAAAAGTGATTTTTTAATAAATAAGAAATAAGAAAAACCGAATAAAAATTTGATAATAAATTTGATAAATCTGTAGTAATTTTAGCGATAATACTATGGCAATAATAGTTTTTTCATAGTTTAGAGTAAAAAAGCACTAAGAGAAAAGGAATAGTCATGTAATGAGAAATAGTTGATCAAAAAATGATTAGCAAATGATTAGCATTTTCGGGATTAAATCAAACAAATGGAACATTTGTCCATATTAATATTTACATAAATACAAGCAAATTCCAATAATCATGAAGGAAAAATAAAATAAAGTGTTTTTATTAAAAGAATTACTATTTTCGATAAAACTGAAATACTTTTTTATGATCGTCATTAAAATTTTTTCTTTTCAAGTTTTTTAATTTTAACTTATAATTTTACCTTTGATTTCAAATTTCACCGATATTTTCAATGATAAAGCCAGTGGAGCAAATTTTGACGGAAGTGGTCGGCACTTATAGAAAAATAATATAATTTTGATTTTATAAATATAATTTAGAATAAAAAAATATACAAAATTTTTGCTTTTTTTCTTATCGAAAAGGAAAGGAAATTTCTTCTAGGTAAGGCAAAATCTTCTTTTTTTAATAACTCCCACCATTTCCGCGGGTTATGCTGGCAAGAGTGAGATGTTTCCAAGTTCTTCGATCCGACGCCATCGAGAGAAGCCATTCCTTCTTCTACCACCTAATTCCATATATCGCTGGTTCAACTATACGTTTAAAATCTTTCTGATTGTATCAGCTCAAGTCTTGATTGATCCTTCTCGCTGTTAACGCCATCCATCAAAGAATTTAGTAATTAATGAAATGTGTGGCGACTCATCCGGTGGGCGACGAAAAACATATCTTAACCAGCGAAAGCGACGCTTTGTGATGGCAATATTAAGCAGGTGGTATTAGAGCAATGATGGGTGCAGTCATATTAGATATGTTATGATACTAAGCAAAATGTTATCATAAAATTCTTATTTCACTAGATATTTAAATTATAAAAAATTAGTTGATAAATTTTTAACGAAAAATTCATAGTAAAAATTTTGATTTATTCAAATTCGAACGCTATATTTTATTATTTCGTAGCAAAAAAAGAACCTAAAATTTGCATGTGATAAAAATGATATCAATTAGCTCTATTTTATAGCATTAACGCACACAATAGCGCTTAAAATAGCGTGTATTCATACCTTATTGCTATGAATGATCGTAAGAAAAAACAAAGTAGAGGTCAAATCGTCGAGGAAAGATATCAAATGAAGAGAATTTGATTTAAATCGACAAGTCAAAAAAAGTAAAAAATTTCAAAAATTATCTGCGAAACATTTCATTTGTTGATAGTACTTTGAATAGAGTGATTTTTATCAGTGAAAAGAAATCATTTTTAAGGCATAAATCATGAACGAAGCACTCGTTTTTGAAATGAAAAAGAAAACTTTATCTATAATTTCATCACTTTTTCTCATAGCTTTTTCGATTATTTTGAAAATTAAAAAATTTGAAAAAAATTTGAAAACAAATTGAAAAAATTAGAAAATGAAATGAATTATAAAGGAAACGAATTATTTTATTCGAAAGATTTCTATAATCTACAAAATTTGAGTAGCCACACAGGTTGTTTTCATTTAAATAAGATTTGCATCTGTGAAAATTTTTCATTTTCACCTAATATTGTATTTTTTTCATAGTCCTAACTAGCGTTTTGATAAACGAAATTGCTGGTGAAATTTCTTTTTTCTCGACTCTCCGACTTTTCTATTACAGATTTATATGCAAAAATAGTTATGAACATAAACCTGCACCTCTGGTTTTTATTATTGTTTCTATGATCCTCTACATGATTTGAATGTGCCTTTCCATTACCTAATGCATAACAAAAAGTGCAAAAAATTTGGTACAAAATGAGTGAATAATAATGAAAACGCTGGGTTTTTGATATACTAAACTTGTATGTCTTCTTAGTAGATTATCGTCGAATTATTGTATTTCATTTGGCCAATCTTCTCCATAACTTATTTATCGCTCAAGGATCACAAAATTTGAGAATTAAGCAAATTAACAATTGTAATTAAAATTAAAATTGGTAATTGCGATTCATAAAAAAGTGATCAATTGAAAGAATTTCACTAAATTTGCCATAGGTAGCTGAGAAAATTTCATGCAGTCAATACAAAAATTCGCTTTTTTTTGATTTTTTTTTCTTTCTTTCATTCGTTGCTAGTTATTATCTGCCTTTTGATGTTGGGCGACTTAAGGCCCACTTATGAACATAATAGCAAATACATATTAACAAAGAAATAATTGTCCTTCGAGAACTGCTACTACGTACAAAGTAGCAAAGCTAAGAGTGCTTAGTTAGATTATTAGCTTTCTGCGAATATCTATAATTAATTACCGAAATTTGTATATAATACGATTCAAAATTCAACTCAAAATTACCTTGCATATATTTATATAGTTTTCTTCCCCTACATTGTTCAATTCTTAATTTTATTTTCTGGCAAAGCTAAAATTTTATTAAAAATTGTGGCTATTCGGGTTGCCTAACACAGGCAACTTTTTTAGCGAAAACGAATAATCTAAAAAAAAAAATAAAAAATAAATAAAGAAGTAAATGCCTAACTCCATTAATCAGTTAAGGCAACCAAATCAGAGACTCTCAACGTTATATATTATTCTTATATATAGTAGTTAATGAGCAATCCAACACAGTCAAATTTAAAGCTTAAAAGGGACTTTGAAAGACCAAAAAATATGGTCATTCGATGCTGAATGAGAATTATCATGATCGTAGGCACTGAATAAACATTGTTGCGAATAATTTACCATAATTTACGAATTCGCATTAACTAAATTTCAAGAAGTATGATAGGAAGTAATATATTTCACTCTTTCATTCGATTATTATCAATCCATTAAATATAGCAAAAAGTATGGCCTATTTTGTAGCATCTGCATGCTCCATGAAAAGTATTCGCCATCGTTAAGCGCCAGCAGTGGTTCTGATTCAGTGAACTACCGCCTTATTCCAGTTAATAGCCTATTAAATCTAGTAATGGTGACTGAATAAAGCTTTATTCGATTGTTGATGTTGAGGTGCTAATTGAGAAAAGTGCTCAGCTGTTATTTACGATATAACATCGTTTTGTTCAAGTGTTGCTAACATTGGAAAAAAATAATTTTATGTTCTCGTCAGTATTTCATAAAAACGGCGAAAATTTCAAATGGACTAGCAGATGAACGATTTTAAACCTCAAATAAATGATTTTTTCAATCAAAAGATTCCCTAGTCGCATTAGACCTTTAAGTGGTTTATATACAGTAACAGAATCATTAAAATCTATGCCTCTCTCTTACTTTCTTTCTGAAACTCGAATCTCTATATTTCCGATCACACAGCGATATAAACCTATTCCTAAGTCTTCTATTATTATTTCCTTTCGTTAATTCAATATTTATTCATTTTATTTTATTATTCCTTTAATATTTATAATCTTAAAATTTACTACTTCGGTTCATATCTTCGATAGGAGGGAATAAATAAATTAACGTTCATTATTTCTAACTACTCGTAAGGATAGAAATTTTTGCCAGGAAATCACTTGGCGATAGAAGTAAACGATAGGAATACATGGATTTTTTTTTAGCAATCTTCGCCAGAAATGGTTAGCGCTAGCCACCTACTTGCATATAATTATTTAAACAAAAACCTTTGACAAATTAGTTCGAATTCGTCCACTTGGATTATAAAAAAATCAGAAGCATGGTTTTATTATAAATGGATAAGAAATGAGCTCCTCAAATAACCATTTTCTATTTATCATTTAGAACATTTAACATCATTTTTAGCCAAAATTTTTGCTCTATTGTGAACATGAAAGCTTCTTAAGGTTTTTTAATTCCATTTTAAAGTATTCAAAACATAAAGGAAGCATTTCATTGACTAATAGATTCTCATTTGTGCTAAAGGATGACGTATGCACCATTTCTTATCAATATTCCTTTAATTTTCTATCAAGAATCTTCTTAGATTTTCTAACAAAATATTATTGCTATAGAAGAAAATTTTTTAATGATAAAAAATTTTTGCTGAATGTTTGCGAGAAATCTCATATATTATTGAAGAAAATTTGATAAAATTTCCCTAAAAAGCTTAAGCCATTATTCATTAAAGTGATGTCGTTCATTTAGATCGAGAATTGATAATTATTAAAAGGCGGAATTCAATGAATTATTTCGAACTCATCGCAAATAATGGCTGTATTCTAGATGAATTAATTGAAATGATTTTAAATAATTCATGACATTCATGAGAAACGAGCAAATAATAATTTACGATTTATTTGTCAAAAGTTGAGCTGTTTTGATGAGATTTTGCTAAATATTTTGAAACAAAATTAGACCTTTTATTGCATTTAATAATTAATTAATTATAAATGATTGTCATTCTATTAAAACTAATCTAATATATTTCTTATATTAATATTTTATTATACAAATAAAATATAAAGTAGGCAAGCAACATAAAACTTTAAAATCACTGCATAGATGATTTAAATAGAGGTGAAAGGACTCAGTGGGTTGTTGCTCTTGCTTGCAATGCTGATGTGTTACTCTCAGCAGCCGTAAATTCCTCCTTCGGATAGGGCTAGCAGCTGTCTAGCAAAATTTTATCAAATTCGACAAGTCAATCGAGCCAACCGAAGCAGAGATAATTCTTAGAAAAAAAATTATCTGTCCTAATTGCCTTAGTTATCGAATTAACCATCCTATTAAACTTTATATTTGATACGAAAATATATAATCTTCTTGCGATTATGATTTGCTACTTTTTCATCTCGCAGCATCATTGACTTGGCTGATTCCGCTACAGCTATAATAAGACGAAGCCACCTGGTTCAATATACTAGAAATTGACTAAATTCAATTTTTTTTCTATCATTCAAGACCAGATATCGCTAGGTAGCTGAAATCCCTCTTGATTATCTAATAATTTGATAAACAGATGAAATTGTGCATATGATAAAAATCTCTGCATTATTTTCAACACTTCATAATCCTGAGAGGAACTGAGCTAAAAAAATTCTAAAAGACGATGATGGTAAATGATAGCTTATTAAAACAATTTTTTTAAAAGAGTATTCACCACTGCTGGTTACTCTTCCCACTGGCTTGTCAAACTAGACAATTATGCCAGGAAGTCTCAACATAAATGCAAGTAGATGAGTCTTCTCTTGTATAAATATAAATAGAAATAGAACCTCAGCACCTGCGCTCCGAAATAAGCAGCAACCCATTGAGCTATTCTGCTTCCCTTTGCTTTCTCCATTTGCCAACAATCCTCAATTCTTGCTGGCAATATCCTGCCACATAGCTATTAAAACCAGAGAATCATTATTTGATTTTCGATTAACCAATGAATTTGAATTTAAATTGACTTAATCATATTAGAATCAAGCTTTTTTATTTCGATATTTCACAGAAATAGTCAAAGCCAAGCGCAATAAAAATATTCCAAAAATTTATATTAATTGAAATATTTTAATTAGGGATGCTGAAAGTGGTAGGGGAAACAAAGTAGCAACGAATATCATAAATTAAGTATATCTTCACGGTTGAAGTAATCGAAATTAGCAAAAGGAATATTTTAACTGCGGAAAATTGAAACTTATTTTTCTAGCCATCCCTGAAGAGGTTTTTCTAAGCTACTGGTGCTGTTTTCTGATGGTACCGTAGTCATGGATCTGTTTTTTTTATTCTACAGTAGTTAATTACAAGAAATAAACAAAATTATATAATAGAAATCTATTATAAGATCTGTACTACACAGATTCTCATTGTTGTTTTCACGCAATTTGATAATATGAATCTAATTCCGCCTGAATTGATTTCGACCCCTCGCCCAACAAAATAATCCTCTTATACAGTAGACTAATCATATACATCGGATATTATTTCCTTAAATGGATCATTTAACCTATATATTGCTGATTGTAAAGTATAATAATGTACACCTGCCTATAATTCGACATTATATTTATATATATTTACTAATTATTGTAATTAAAAACCTCACAAATCGTTCAAATTAGAGTTTTTGTTATTATAAAACAACAGCAAAAATAATTATAATTTTATTCTATCGAAAACTTCTAGTGAATGATGCAAATTAGCAAATCCATCAAAATCCAACAAAAAACTAATGACATTGACAATGACAAAAGTAAAAGTGATAACAAAAGTGAAATAACGACTAACTGATACTTATGATAATTTTAAAACAGTGAAGAAAAGTACTAAATTAATGGGACTATTTCGAAGTTTTCCTCTAAAAAAATTCTTGTGCAGCAAGTTCATCAGAAAGCAATCTGCCTGCTTTTGGCTTCAAACTGACTCTTTGCTGCTTTTTTTGATAAAAGAAATAATTCTACGATAATAGAAGCAAGTCCATTTGTTTTGCCCAAATTCAATGCCGATTCAATTCTGTCTTTTAATGCTTTTGCTATTGGAAATTGGATCTTGATTGTTCATTTCTTTCATTATTCAGCAAATTTACAAAAAAAAAAAAATAAATTTAAAAATTGCAATTACTTTCTGCTTTATTGAATTTATAAAATATCTATGAATAGGGTTGTAAGGCACATGCAGTGCACTATTGCTAGTTAACTCTGTAATTATCATTGTACAAAGGCAATGCAATTGAATATGCTAAATAAAGGCTGTGAGCGATAGCTATTGACCTTGCATGCAGCTATAATAGTGAGAATATCGAGCAACAATGAGCCCGCCGAAGTAGTTTCAGCTATAGTCCAACCGACAACTTGCGTAATCTGTTCCCTAGTTAGTATAATACTTAATAAAATGATCACTAGACGCAACCGCCTTTATACAACTGAAACAATGATAATGATCATGAAAGATTGAAGAGTTCGATTATCGGATTTACCATAATAGCAATAATTCCTTGATTCATATCTTTTTGCTATAAAATAGTTACATAACTTATATACAGGGCAACATTAAAACAATACCAGTAAGTGACGATATACGGTAATCTTATAAAAAATATTGTCTTGAAATAATCGCTGCTATTCAAATGCAATTAGTTGCATACAATAAGCACCTATGATGAATTGGTGTAGTTGTGGTCAGAGATATTTAAATTGTTTTTAGCCATATATATCAAATAAACTGAAATAAATAAATTTTCATTAACCATTACAGTTGTGGTCACAGTTTTGTTTGGCATTTATTTAATATGGCACACCATATCTATAAGTGCTTACCTATGTTACGAATTTGCCACTATTTTTTGTTCCAACAAATTTATTAATCTACTTGTCAAATCCGATTTTTTGAGCGATTTCTAAAATCTTTCCACATAGTCGATAAGAGAAATGAGGTGCAATAATATTTTACTATATTCGATCATCATAGCTGTCAATTCGTTTCCGATTCATGACTGCTCTCGTGTGGACCATCTTCCTTCAATCGTTCTTTTTCTTCGCCAGATGTTTTAGATTTTCTGATGGATCATCTTTGCCATTCAACCTATTTATTTTTCTAAAATACAATAAAAAGTCATCCAATAAATGAAAAAATAAAAATATATGAATAAATAAAAATATATTTTATAAAACACGATTTAGGTGAATAATCGAATAAATAAAAATAATATTTTTATTGAATCGATATAATGAGATTATTAAAATTTAATGGTAGCTTATAAACTTTAACAATTAATGGTATAATTCACTATTTTCATTTATTAGCAAACCGTTAATTTCCCAAAAAATCATTTTTGAGGTATATTGAACTTTTTAATGGCAGCAGATTTTATCTTATTAACTCTTATAATTTTATTGAGCGAGAAGTATTAAATAAAAGAATTGCTACGAGAGAAGATTCCCACATTTCAGTTGACAATACCAAATCCATTGATGAGACTCCCTTGAAATAAAATTTAGATAAGCAAAAAACCAATAGCTTCCATAGATTTTATCAATGGAATAATTCTCTAAAAAAATCTCTTGAATTTCCAGAGAAATAATTTAAGATCTTTTTTTTAATATTTTTTTTTAAATTATTTTTCTCATTGCAAGAAAAATAAAAAATGTTAAATATTTAGAAAATAAAAATGATGAGAAAAAATGAACTAAAAAAAAACTAAAAAAAAAATTTTTTTTCAGTTTATTAGAGCTAATAAAAAATGCTTTAACATACGTTCATTGTAATAAATAACTAATGCTATGAGTTTGGAGGGTAAATGATACAAAAGCGATGGTAATCGAAATCATGACCTCAAGAGAGGCTTTTTAAGCACTGTAAAAAAATTAAATTATTGTAAGATTTCACGACCGCGATGTTTGCCGTGCTTATTTATATTAAAAAGGTAGTTCACGAAAGAAAATATTATTGCGTCACGTGCACATTTGCGAGATCCGATATTCAATGTCATAGAATTTTTATATATGATAGCATATTTTCTATGGTACTCACTTTTTCTAACTGGACTTATTGCAATGGCTATTAGGATGAGACAGTTATGTGGACATATGATGAAATATCTTTAATTTGGTTGTAACTTGGTGATAGAATTATTTCCAAAACTATACCATAATATCTGCATATATATATATATATATATATATATCTAATATTTCCCTTCGCTACAATGTATTTATTGTGATTGTATTTTGCTTAAAATCGTTGACGATAAATATAAATAAATAAATATTTATATATAAAATTGCAACAAAATTATTTAAACTTCATAGGTGAGTGGTATTTGTACATTGATAATTTCGAATTTTATAATAATCATTTTAAAAAAAACCTCAAGGAAAGATTTCATTAGAAGATTTATCATTTAACATTTTTTAACATTGTTTGATAAATAATTTATCATAAATTTCGGTTCAGACAAAAATCTATCTCGTCTTATAATTTTATTTAAAAAACTTCTATTTTACTTTCCGTTGTATTTATTTATAATCATATGCAATTTGCAATTGTTAATATTCGCTTGAGACTCTGAGTGATACTGGCTACTTACACCTGTAATTCTATCATCAACGAACTCCCTCGCGTATTTGTCTTGTCCAACAAGTCTACGCAGTGAGTCGAACCAGCGATAGCGAATTTAAAAAATTTGCTCAGAATAAAACATTCGTTTGCGGTTTAATATTCATTATACTGTACAAATATCTTTGGTTTAATATTTATTTATTATATTCTCTATTAAATCATTTATTTGGTGATTTTTCAGCACTAAAATTGTAGAAGCTTAAAGTTATGAGTAAAGATGAAATTAATCTCTTTAATTATTCTCGTAATTTAATAGTACATGTATTTTGACAAAAATTTTTGTTAATCTTTAGAAACATTTTTCGAAAAAATTTTGCAAGAAAGTGGGTGGTCATTCATTTCAAAAAATAAAGATATAGTTGTTCTTTTCGGAGGAGTTTTATGACGAATTTTTCATGTTCAACCATCGTTTTTTCAAAAACAAATCTAAAGTTCCAGTGTTTTTTGAAAAAAGAAATAAGGTCATAAGGAAACTTTTAGACTACTAAAATCGTGTTTTTCTATTGGATTTTATTCTTTTGCGTATTTCTAAGATGGATAGCCATTGGCACCAATCTTCATCAAATTTTCTTTTGCTACAGCATCGTTATTTGCACAGTTGATGTGACCGCCTGTCAAATTGATTTATTGGAACGAGTGATCGAAAACGGTATCGGACAAATTGCTTTCTGATTGATCACTTCTTCATCCCTCTGCTCCTTGCAAGCGCTTTTATGCCATTTGTTCATTTGTATCATTTTTTCCCCTTCTCAATTTCAAAAATAATATTAATTCCATTAAAAAATCTTATAGAACCATTGGTAGGCTGACTGGCAAAAAGCAAATAAAGTGCAGCTTATTTACGGACCATTAAATTGAAACTAAATTATTTTTTGCTGACTTCAGAAATAACTGAAGAGTAATTGAAAATTTTTCAGTTTTCTTTTTTCCTTTCTTCGGTTACAAACTTTTTACATAAAAAAATTAGTAACAGTAGTTTAGAATGCTATAAGTATTGAACAATGCATACGCCGTGTGAACCGTCCAATGCTATTTGATAAAAACATGTTTGTTAGCCAATCTATAAGTCACTCCTGGAATAAATGATTAAGGTTGAAGTCCGAAAAACAATACGGCAGCGTTTTCGCTTAATTGATTACATTATGAAACAAGGAATCTAATAAATCGTCTTACACCCTCTGCCTTTCTATAAAACCATGGTGGAATTGAGACAAGAAATGGTTAAATGCCTGGCTCGTCATCTTCTGAAAGATTTCAAACGTTTTGTGCCAATGTCTTTAATCGCATGATCGATTATAAGCTCATCATATAATTTGGCTTCGTTTCCTCACTCGAATTTTTTAAACTATTTCTTTCCCTTTTTTTCCTATATTTTCAAGTTTTTGCTTGTTTTTCTGTTTCTTCAAGTGAAAATTATTGTAAAAAAAATAATATGAAATTCTTAACAAATAGTGCAGAAGATAACTTATAGTTATTCCGTAAAATAAGAGCTTTGATAAAAGGAAACTTTCATCAGATATTCTCGAATCACTTAAATGAATTCAGTTATTCCGCTTTAGCAATAATTTCAACTATAATTTACGAAAGTTTTGCTCTAAAAATTCTTAGAATTTCAATTTAGAGTTGTCTGGATAGATAAATATTTAGAACTTGGTAACAGAACATTTTTTTTAAGAATCCTTACCATTGCTCAAACTGGCTCCTTTGGCTTGTCACACTGGACAAATATGCCATCTTCACTTGGATTTTTGGATAGGCTTACTCCTGCCGGAACCTCAGCATTTTCGTCATGAACTGAGTAACAATCCATTGAAACAGGTGATAGAAGTAGAAATATAGAGAAGTATAGACAATTACCGGTAACCTTAATATTTTTTGAAGAACGGATTTATTCCTGCCGAAGTAGAATCTCAACATTGGTGCTTCGAGTCTTCGAGATGAATAATTCGCTATTTTATCTCTGAATTCCTTTAAAAATTTTACTTTTCTTTAAATTTAAATAGAACAAATAAATTGTTCGCTATTTAGTTTCCTGAGACATTGTCTCAATTTCATTCTCTTATTGGAATATGCATCAAAATTTAAGAATACAAATGCAAGCAGTTGTAAAAACATTGTGATAGAATATGAAGCAATTCATCAAATTCATTAAGCCCAATCCATATGTCATTTAACTATTTATCTGGTCTTTAGATTAGCGAGTAACTAATATTTCTAGCATCTTTTGTATTAAATTATTCCCTGCTTTATACCACAGCCGTATGGAATTCACCGTTATTTATCAACTCCACACACTGTTTTGATTTTAGTGAAAATCATAGTAAAAATGTTTAAGTTGATAAAATCATTTAAAAAATCACAAATCATTTAACTGTCGACATTTCTACTAGTAAACTTGCATTTCTTACCAATATACCAATTTCTTTTAAACCTTATATAACCTAACTTTTCATATAATTTTGCGCTTATTATACCTTCACTTTTAATTGAAATTGAAATTATTGTTGGTTATTTAATATGTTCGTTTAATGACGCCATAAGACGCCATCTTAATGAGAAAATATTGCGATTTTTATTAAAAATCAATTCGTTAAATTATTAGTTAATAAAAATGTCAATTTTATTAATTTGAAATAAAAGCGGAGAAATTGTTTGTGCGAAAATATTTTTAGATTTGCCTTAAGTCAGCTGTTGTTTGATTTAATTGAATAATAAAATGAAATTTACTTGTAATAATTGTAAATTTTTATGAGCATTTCATCGAAATTTTCGCTGATCATTTCTTCAAGATTAAAGCATTATCAGGTTATTCGAGATAGTTTTTGCAGTCTTTATCAATTGATAGGATCTAAGAATGAAAAGAATCTTTCTTAGTCCTTTATCTGATTAATTTCTATAACTTAATAATTCGTGCGCTTCTTAAGGAATAATTTTTACATTATTTCTACATTATAAAAGTGCTTGATAGTATTTTCTTAATGGGCTAAGATTTATGAGAAGACGCCGTTTCCTCAACTGTGGAGAAAACTTCAGTAAACGGAGAATATTTGATATCGGCGGGTCGATGTAATGAAATGCTTTTAAAATTTTTTTATCGCAACAAATGGTCCTCATCGAAAGTTCAAAGCAATAAAAATATAATTAGCCTGTTCTAATGGATTATTTTACTGCTGAAGCTGCAAGTCGTGCAGAAACTGACGTTTTAGGATGAAACCTATATACCTATATACTATAAACCTGGAAAGCTCATCAAATATGAGGAATTGGAATTTTGATAATAAATTTATTGCCATAACAAAAATGGTTTTTTTAAAGAGCATCATTCCTAGTTAAACCCGCTTCACTGGCTCATTGAACAACAGGCAAATATGCATGGAAGTCTCATAGCTATGGAAATACAAGTGAGTCGCTAGCATCACCCAGATTTTGTTTTCCCCAGCAGTCAAAATAATCAATCATTCTTTGCCTACTATCTGTTAGAATTTTGTTCAATTTTTGTTCAATTATCTTAATTTTATAAAATGCTTTATTCATAATCATATGGGTTTCCCCAGCATAATTTTTAGACTAAAGGTATATAAATTTCCCGATATATAATTTATTTCCATGACATAATTTTTGTCAACACAGGAAGATTTTTCGTAACCCACTATTATTTTTATTCGATTAGAATTGTTTCCCAAACTCACTTTTAATTCAAATAAAGAAGATATAAATGATTCAAATTTTATGTTTAAAGACCTAACAAATAATTTAAATGCCATATATCCTTTTGTGAAAATTCTTATGATCATTTCAATTTGCAAAGTTAGCCAATACGCTTCTGACTATCTATCGAAATCTTAAACGTTGGCAATCGAAATTCAGACAAAGAAATTTTAAGATCAAACGACATTTATTATTATTTTTTTCCTTTCTGCAATAGCCTTATACGTATTCATCATTGGCTGCTATATGCTTATTTTGGCAGGCATGATAATTTAATATTGAAACCAAACTTTCCAGTCATTATCAACTAATATTACTAGTTGATTACCGCTATTTCACAATAATTCTATGGCTTTTCTTCTTATCAGTAATTACTGCTTCACTATATCATTATCACTTATCATTTTCACCTCAATATTTTAATTTTTTAATTTTTTTAATTTTAATTTTTTATAATTTCGGTTTGAATATTTGCGTGTAAATAAAATAAATTCAAATTTTTGATAAATATAAATTTTAAAATAAAAAATATTTTCGCAAATTTTCAGAAATTGGTTAAATTTTATAAAAAATTCCATTTATGTAAATAAACAAATATGGCTGTCTCGAATAAAAATATATTTTGATTGCAAGATTAACGCAGAAAATTGACCAATCAAAGGCGATTGAGGTGGGATTCGTCGCAGAACCGCGCCTATCTTCTGATTCGCTACATTTGTTTGTGAATGAAAAGAATGAGGTGAATATAGTTGTCTCTTTTCGCACCTCAGGAACTATTACTTTAATATTAATTGGATTCATTTAATCTACTAAAAGAACAATAGTTTGCCTAGTTGAAGCATGAATGTATCAAGTAATTTCCACCGGACAATAGAAAATGAATACTGCACCAGCTGTTTTGAGATGAGTAATCTGCCACATTTATTTCCTGCATATCATGTTGGTTCACACCTGTTTTTGGCTAACTTCTACTTAATTTCACTATTATTTCTTCAATGTTTTGGCATTCTGTCTTTATATTTATTGGCCGTTTTTTTATCTCTCAAAAATCATCTCTTTATATTAACAACACTAAAACTTTTTAACTGGTTTAACATTCCAATTTAAGAGAGCTCTTTTATTTTCTTTAAAATTCGAAATTTTTTGTTCAAAAGAAAAATTTTTACTGTATTTGTTGCTTGAAGCGAAATTTTTTTTGACTACAGATCAAAGTATAACTAAAGAAACGGCGCAAATTAAGTTTCAAATCGAAATTTAATTTTTCCGCGAAGTTACTGTATTTATTATTTATATTCAACCCCTTTTTATTAATCCTTCTCTATAAGCTCATTCATGAACAATAAAATTTATCCATTTTTCAATTTTTAGCAAATTTATTAACTTGTTACAGAATGGCGCGATGGCTTTCATTTAGTACCACGCTAGAGTTATAGTCTCTGCAAAAATTAGTCTTTCAGAAAATTAGCCTTGCCAATCTTTCAGAAATCTGGGTAGTAACGATGACTATCATGCACTCAAGTGACTCCCTGACAAGCCAGTGGAGGAGTAAGCCTCAACCAGAAATGTTATCTGTTTTTAGAAAAAAAAGTGGAATAAAAGAACTAAATTAGTTGATCAATTTTGAACTGGCATGATGTAAAATATGCACAAAAAATTTGTTAATTGCAGGAATTAATTGAAATTTGATATAATTTTTGAAATTTGATAATTGATATAATTTTTTTGTTAGCGTAATTTTAGATAAATCCATTGCTTTCTTAGAAAAAATGCACTTTTAAAGTGTCTTTGTGCCTTAAAAGAGCCTTAAAGGAATGGTACGTTATGATTTTTGCTTTCGATTTTGTCAGTTCTCAGTTTTCACTTTTTATTGGAAATGAAAAATTCCTTTTTAGAAAAGCTATCAAAATTATTAAAAAAATGTGTTAAATGTAGCAGTTATGCAAGTTTTTAATATCATAAAAGGCGGATTAGTCAATGTGATTAAATCGAGTCTTTAAATATTAATTCTACTTGCTTAAAAAATGCATGAAAAAAAGTAATGAAATCAATCATTCGTTAACTTTTTTAATAACTTTCCACTCATTAAAGAATAAAGGTTACATTTGCCTTTCACCACTCATCAAATTTTTAATTATCCTTATCGAGATCTATTGAAAGGTTTCATCGGCGAAATAATGTTACTTCTTGGACCACTATTTATGGAATGAATAAATAAGTCAGCGCATTTAAAAAATAAGCTTTAAGGAATATATATCGGATAACTTAATCTTAGGAAAATTGTCGAGGAAAAATTATTGCAAAGGCATTTATCTGTATTTCAAACTAGTTCCAAGTGTCATGTATCAATAGATCATTTTAAGCGAATTTTTTCCATTTTTTTTCTACAAAAGAAATGAAATATTTGTTTTATGAAATATTTATGAAATGCTGAAAATAAATTAATAAGAAAAATTTTGGACTTATTTTTATTTTGAAATTTTTTGAAAATGGAAATTGCAATTAATTTTTGAAAATTTGCTTCTTTGGTTGAATTCGAAAATCTATATCTAAAAAATTTTTAGTACCATATAAATTTTGTCAATTTTCTGGATATGTTGTAATGCTTTTAAGAAATTCCAGGATGGTTCTCGCTTGCCAATGCTTTTACTAGTCATATATAGTCATATATTGGATTTGAATAGAAAAATGATTCTATGAGGCAAGACCTAGTTTATGAATTTTTATACGCATCATTTTAATTATAATTCTATGAGGTAAAAAAATGAGACTAATAGAGACTTTACTCGCATGTATCTAGAGATTCTGCTTGCTTCATTAAATAACTTGACTTATCATTATCAAGAAACAAAAATATTCGATAATAAATGAATTTCATTTTGTGTTATTGATTTCAACTGATAATATTTTGTCGATCACTTTGTATAATTAATTGTGACACATCGACTTGTCGATTAAATTCATTTTTTTTAAATAGTTGAATGCAATTATTTATTTTTCTTATAAGTATTCCTGCCAGTATGAAGCGTACAATATTAATATTTGAAGATATTTATCTTTCTTGCCACATATACTCCTTCAAATTCTTTTATTTTTAGATAAAAATTAAAGCTGAAATAAACTGAAATTTTTATTACAAATATTACAAATATATATATATATATATATATCATTAATTATATTTACATTTATAATAATATTTGATTAATTTGATTTGATTAATTTGAAACCTCAGTTTATCAGTTAATTTCATTTATTTAATCATTATTTATCGTAATTATTTTTTTAAACATTCAAACAACCTTCTCATTTTACTGATAATAATGTATCGAAACGTATAAACCTTTTACAAAATTTTTCATGAACGTAAACTAGATTTTTTTTATTTTTTACGGTTACTTCACCAATATATTTTCTACCGATATTTCTCGTTTTTTTAATCGTTTTACGTTACAAGTAAGTAAGCGGCAAATAGTTTAGGAATAATTGGCGAATTGCAATATTTTGGAACAATTTTCCCACCCTTCTGAAGTTACAAATTAATTATAAGAAATTTCACCAATAAGCAGTATTTTACCTCGCATCGATATATATATATATATATATATATATGTAAATATGTAAATAAGCCAAAAATGTCATGTTTTTTAAATTTTATGCTTATTTTTGTTTCGAGATATACGACTTCTAAAACATTTATCAACTTTAAATTCAAAAATTCAAAAAAATGATTCAATAACCGTTTTTGAATTAAGGTTTCCCATAAAATTAGGAAAAAATACAGTAGTCGTCTTTATGAATCCAATGGATAGAATAATGCATATATAAGGGTTTCATTTTTTTAATAATTTGTTTTTAAGGAGATTTCTGAAGAATATTAAATGAAAATGATTACCTTTTGAATACACTGGAACTATTTAATAAAACAATGATTAATTAATATAATAATAACAGTAAGGCGATCGGCTCACCTGTATTCCTATTATCACTAAGGGACCCGCTAGCATATTTGGCTAAGTCAGATCGGCCAACTCAGCGGAGTGTAAACCAACAATGGTGAATGCACTTTAAAAAAATTCATTGAATTGACGATAAAACGAGAAAACTCTTCGCAGGAATAGAAAATAGAAAATTACCTTCAAAAATAAAAATAAATTGCTCAAAACAAATAAATAATTCAAAATTGTCCAATTGTTCTCCAAATATTTTCATTATTACCAAAGAAAAAACCTTAATTGCGTATTTTGATTTACAGATTATATGAATGAAAATTATCTACTTGGAACAAAATTACAACTTTCTGCAAAACTGAAGAGTTAGAGAGTATAAGAGAGAATTAGCAGTAATGCAAAACAGTGAAATAAATTTAATTGTTGTTTCTCGCCTGACTTTTTTTATCCATCTTAGATTCTTAGGGCCAATTACCCAAAATTTTACCCTAAAATACCCGAACTGAAAGGGAAGTTATGCAAAATTTGCGATAATTATTCTCTTTTATTTTATTTCCATTTGATGAATGCGCTATTTGCTACCATAATTCAATAATAATAAGCAAATATGGCGTTGGCTGCAAATTGATATCTTATTAAGTTCGTATATTTACGATAAGTTGTTATACATCTTTATAATTGTGCATTGCCATATATTTGGACCAAAAGTGCCTTAGAACGACCGCAAAAAAATGGATTAGATTACTGCTTAGAAGTCCATAAACTTTAGCTAATACCAAGGCAACCAACGATTGCACTTTGAAAGCATCAAGAATTTTCATTTTTTTTGCATTCTTATGTTCCTACTGAATCTCAAATTTGAAGACTTTTTTAAAATCGACTTCGACTATTAAATTCTGGTTTAATGATTCAATATTTTATTAGATATATTACTTTGCGTATTATTCACATTAAGGCCATACGAATAACCAAATAGTTTTTCACTGGATTTCTCTCCAGAAACTTTTTGACCTATTTATTAATGCTTTATTTTTTATCCTACGATGGAAGATGCAAAAATATTTGCTATATTACAAAATTGAATTTTGGTCATTTTAACGTCAAAATAGCAAATTTTCTGTGTAGAAATTTTTGATTTCTGATATTGCAAGAATTTACATGACAATCATTTGGTAAAGCATTGTTTTGTGGTTTGTGGTACCATTGTAGATTAAATGGTTCTAAAATATGAAATAAAGAAAGGAAGAAATAAAGAAATATGGACTATATGATCAAAATACTGTTTCATTTGGTATGTTTCAAGAAATAAAAACGCTGTTCTCAAATGAAACTCTGTTAGAAATCGAAAACATTCCTAATATAATATATCAAAATACATAAATATTCAAATAGGATTTTTTGGTTTTCGGTCTTTGGTTTTTTCGAGTGATGAAGCAATTATATTTTTGATATCCATAATTTTTTAACGTGATATTGGTACTTTTTCTTTTGATAACTTATAGAGTTTCCGTCTTTTACATAAATAATGCAAAAAGCGTCGAATGATTAGAAAAATTTGTGCATTTTTCAGAAAATCAAAAAATATTATTACACCGGAGAAATTTATGTATGGGTGAGAGAATGCGTTTCTCTATGGATGCAATATTATGCACGAATGATTATTCAAGAGACGATGAACTAACAACACAACGGCGTAATCGAAAAAGGCCCTATAAGAAAATTATTTCAAGCGTAAATCAAGAACAAGGAATTAAATTAGCAATAGAATCAGCGAGCTCATATGAAGATTTTCGGTCGGAGCGTGAACACAGTCCCAGTAGGCCAGAAAGCTCTTCAGTGTCGGATGAAGGAGTCTCCGGCATCCCAAAAATTACAAAAGTGGATGAACAACATTCCAGTGATACAAATTTAGATTCTGATAGAAGGTTGCATATAATTTCCGATAAATCTGATTCTATTACGTCATGCATCACTCCTACTAAAATTGATCTCATTTCTATACGCAAAAATGATTTGGAACATGATATACAACCATGTTGTAGTCGAATGAACAGCATGGACAATGGCAGAACACAGTTATACATTTCGGAAGAACAACAATCTACATTGTCAATTAAAGATGAGGTAATTAGTGCATTCGAATTTTTTTATTCCATTTTGTTATGCAAGAAGTGCTGAAAATTAATTAATGTGATAATAGCCGATCGAGAAAAACCCATTCCAACTTGTTTTCAGTTTGGTATCTCTCTGCTTATATAGATTTGTCAAATGATTGAAACTGATAAAAATTATCAAATCAATTCAACCTCACGAGAGTATACGAATGTTTATAAAAATATATCCAATCATTCTCGCGCTTTTCCGAATAGAATCCTTGTATTCTGTTCACTTCTAACTCCATAAATGAATGAATGAATACTTTATAAAACTTTCTAATGGATAACCCAATTTTTAAACAAGGTGTAGATGGATTCATCAAGCTTTTTTTCTCATAAAATCGCTGTTTCTAATAATTTGGAAACCAATCAGTTGAGGAAATTAATCAAGTAATTAATTTAATCTTAACTTTAATCTTAATTTTAGATTGAACCACTCGATTACCATTCACTTAATGAAAGTAATCCTACCTCATCAAATAAGTCTCGGGAGAATGACAGTTCTGATGACGATGGTTTTATCAGTGAAGTGTACAGGTATGTTGGAAAATACAGTTCTATCTAAACGCTATATCAAAAAGGCGAATTTCATTTTAGCCAACATCGATGCAGGCCAGTAATTCACCATTTTCACGATATATAGTATTTGCTATTTAAATAGTATTCTTAGCCTCTTTCATCTACTAAACTTAAATTTTTCGCATAAAATCAGAATTTGATACCTTTTTCTCATGGATTCCGTTATGCGGGAAGTATTTGGTCATTTGATTGGCTTATAGCTACTGAATAACGCTAACTGTTCTTTGCAAATACATAGGAAAAACTCTTTTCTACAGTATCAAACAGAACAAGACCGTAATATCAGAATTAAAGAACATAATCATCATTTTTAGAGAAACAGCTCAGATTACTCGTTCTAAAACTACTTCAGCTACAAAACCAGCCTATTCATATATTGCACTTATAGCAATGGCTATACTTAATAGCCCAGAAAAAAAATTGACTTTATCACAAATCTGTGAATTTATCATTAATCGATTCCAGGTAAGAAAAGTTCTAACTCAATATTTATTCGGTATTTCATAAATGAAATGCTGATAAAACTGATACTCATAAAACGTTAAATATTCGGCTATTTATCTTTTTTAATGGAGCAATTCCTTTTGTCCATCTATTTATCTTTACTTAATTTACTACGTTAGTGCTTTCGGAAAAAAGTGTACGTGATCGATCCACTTTTAATCCCACAAAGCGCGTTTTGTTTTATAAGCATACTCAAACACTAGTCCTTTTAGTTATGAAGAACTGCATTCAACCATGTATCGCTAACTGATTACGATATTTGAATCCAAATCAATATAAATAAGATGAAAACACTCTTATGTACTATTAATTCATCAATCGATGATGCATAGCCAGACTTTAAATATCTTGGATTCACTTTTGGATCTTTGATTCACAAATAGCTAAGCGAGAGACCGAAATTGCAGTGCGGATAGAATTTCCTTCTTCCTTGTGCAACCTTTGAGGAATCGTTGCGGAATCGACATCAAAAAAAAGTTCATCTCTCTAGCAAGAGTGCAAGTGCAAGAAACACCTTTTAACTTTGTTATATAAACGTATATTTTGCTTCCAAAAATTCAACAACTCACTGTGCCTTTAGTGAATGCGAAGTGTCTATATTAACAATATCGTTATAGAATATCACCTATGCTATTTAGGCCATATTCTTCGATTTCCATCAAGGTATTGAAATATACCTTGTTGTTGAATTCTGTGATTGGTGGCGTCAAACTCAAATGAGAACCAATCAAGATTTGGAGCTAGGATAGATTTTGAGTACATAGAGCGATATATAGCCTTAGAAGTAGAAAAAGAAGTGGCTTTTGTTCCATTCTGATATGGCTGAGAGGCTTGAAATATCGTTATAACCAGCTGAATTATTCAATGACGCAAGTTCTAGAAAAAGAAAAAAACGAATCCGAGAAGAAACGGTTTGGTTTCATCCTTAATTTCGTCTTTAAGGGCTGCACAAGCCTTTTTCTTCATATACTGATCAATAAGTATAAATGTATAAGCTTTTTTCTTTATCATTTACTGTGAATACGATTATTTTTATGACTGGTTTTGATAATATCGCTCTAGACAATCGTCCTTTCAAATTCCTGTTCATTAACTTTACTTCTCATCATTTTACTTTTAAACGATCTTCATCAGAAATCATTAAATTAAAAATTTCATAGAAGAAAAACGCTATTATTTCATTAAAATAGCGTTCGATTTCTATTTTTGTTTCAGTACTACAAAGACAAATTTCCGGCTTGGCAAAATTCTATTAGGCATAATCTTAGTTTGAATGATTGCTTCATAAAGATTCCTCGTGAGCCAGGTAATCCAGGCAAAGGCAATTACTGGGCACTCGATCCAAAAGCAGAAGATATGTTCGACAACGGATCGTTTCTTCGACGGAGAAAGAGGTTGGTCATTATAGAAAACGTGCTATTTGCAGAATGGAGGATTGACTATTAGGATGGAACAACGGTTTTTTTTTGAATTATCTGATTGTTAAACTTTTTTACAACGAACAGTGAAATGAATGGACGGTGGATATAGTTAACTGTCATCGGAAATGGCTAACTGTGCAGCCACAATCTTTTTTCTAACAACACGAAACATCTCTGGCTCAGTTGATTGTGAAGTCGATTATTCACAAGAGCTAGTAAAAATGCTGATCCTCGACATTCTACTTTTTTTTCCACTTTTACTTGTTCTAAAAAGCCGTGATTATATTCATATCGATTATTATTAGAATATTTCAGGTTCAAAAGGCAACCGAATTCGCCCGATTATTCACCAGCTTTTCCAGGAGTACCATTTGTATCACCATCACCTTACATGCCTCCATTTATCTCTTCAGCAGTAGCAACGTTGCCTCGAATCGCCAACATTCATCCGACTCTTCCACCATATTCGCCCCATGCGGCTATTGCCCATAGCTTGACCGAACATTTTCAACGTGCACCAACCGTCGGCTCCCAACCTACCCGTTTTGCATACATTCCTACTGGTATGCCTCCAAATATTGATCACCAAAAAGTTTTGGCTGCTATGGCTGCTCGTATATCAATTGATTCTCCAGATTCTGGTCAAACAAATTGAATATGGATTTTGATCACTAACAATATTAAAGGTTGATGTAGACAATTTAAAATATATTTGTAGGTTTTTATGGAAAGGCCAGAGAAAAATTTTTAGAGATTTTATTTTATATTCTGTGTTTGTCGATTAGATTTTTTTTGAGATATTATGATTTTTTAAATTTCCTTAATAATTTAAAAATTTTTCCAAGCTGATCTGAATTCGGAAATCAGAATAAATACTTTCAGATATTCTCTGGGAAACTATTGGCTCTATTTTAAAATAATTTTGTCTATAAATAACCTAATTTATTTGGTTCCGAGATGATCGGTGCTAATGCTGAAATCTTAATTCTCATTGTTCATTTTGAGAATATCGGGTTTGCAAATAGTAATGGTAATATTATCATATAGTTACAATCTTCGTTTCCATGATTAAAAGCAGTGGTGACAAAAATGAAGTGAAAGTAGGCCACGATTACCCTAAGGCATACAAATTACCGTCAAAGTGAAAAATTTTCCAACACTTGAAGCACATTATCTTGTCATTATTTGCATTAAGTTAATTTTTTTTGCCCAGTCACAGTCTAATTTATTTAATTTCTTTAATTGAATATGTACTTCATATTTATTTCATTTTCTTCAGGTGATATCTTATCATTTTCGTAAAAAAAAGTCGAAAAAACTATTTCTTCAAGTCATTATCACCATCTGAAACTTATTTTTTTAATCTTCATGCTTTGTCTTTTTTAAATCAATTAAATAAATCAATTATTTATTTTATTATCAATTATTTATTTAAATTATTGCAATGATAACATTTTATTTCTGAGGAAATTCGCATAAAATAGTCGAAAATGAAAATTTGTTTGGGATTTCTGGGAACTGGGTCAGCTATTTTGAACTTTTTATTAAATATTGCATTATTTTCAAAAATCTCATATTGATTAAGCAAATCAACAAGCTATACTTTTGTGCATATCTACATGTTCTCAAGCATTTCTCGATTGTTTTCTTAAATGAAAAACTCAAAAAATAGAATTTTGATGGCATTATTTTATTTTATTTTAACATGTGAAATCGTAATAAATACTATGGTCAAATAATTATTTATTATTATTATTGTTTATTATTATTATTATTAATGTAATATAAGTAAATGAAACGAATAAAACGATTAAAATGCATTAAAAAATTGTTTTGAAAAAAAATTTATATATTTATGAGGTACTAAGGTAATCTATAGAAAAACATTTCACAGATCCATAGACCGAGGCTTAAAGTTGTATATTTTGAATAATTCACATATTAAATATATTACACATATTTAAACATACATATATTATATAACAAACATATATATTTTATTCAGCACTAAACAACATTTATATTTATATGATAATTTTAAAATACAATTTGTATATCGCGAAATTTAATTTCGATAACTGGCAATATTAATGCATAATAAGCGAATATGTGGGATAAGGATAATAAAATTGTGAAGTTGGAGAAAAAAAGCCTATTAAGAGAAAAGTAGTTTACAGGTCGGTAACTGCATTGGAGAATAAAAGTTAAATTTAAATAAATTTCAATTTTAATTTTCTTTGCAATTAGTAAGCAAAGGCGCTAGCTAGTTTATAATTGAAGATTTATTGGCCTTATATAAAAAAACTTGATCTGCTTTTCACATAATCGATCACAATGCCAGCAATGCCAGCATTCGATAATTTTGCTATATTTCAAAAATAAATGCAGAAATTAAGGGAATCTTAAATGTTCAACGATGAACATTTTCTCTTTACATATTTGGATATAGATTTTTTCTGTTGGATTAAGGCAAGTTTTTTGTGTTTTGCAAGAAGTTTTTATATCAATTCTGGCGATTTATACAAAATTGCTCATATTCTTACAGTTGATAACAATATCACTCGAGAAATAATTGTTGTACACTTGCCAAGCCATAATACAAACCATCATTTGTCTTCAATTTTTAATTTTCAAAGGAGTGGCAAATTGTGTAGAATTGTGTAGTTGTGTAGAAATTACTTACAAAAGAGAATCGATCTGACAAATCAAATCAAATTAGAAAATCTGAAATCGAAAAACAACGGGGCTGTCAGATTTCATTATTTTGATGTGCGTTTAAACCGATGTTGTCTTATGATTCGTAAATATTTTCATTTGTACAAATGAACCAGTTTCAATCAAATGTATACATTAAGATTTCGATTTTCATCAAAAATAGTTCGAGGATCCCTTTTGCACATCCATTAATTGAGGGGTAAAAATTATTTTTCATTATATCAGTCGGTCCCATTTTTACAAAATTTGTAAATTTATTTTTATAAATTTTATAAATTTGATATAGTCGAATTAGAATTGTCTCATCTTTAGACTGTTTCTATGATCAAATTAGTGGCACTTTAAAATGAAACCATAATTTAGAAGTTTAAAAATTATTCGATATTATCGAGTTGATATTACAAATTGGTCTTGGACAGCAAATTTTGGTATTTCACAATCTGACACGTATTAATATAGCTGTAACTTCAATTTGTTTTTTTTTGCACTTACTTTTTGGCAAACAAAAAGGGCGTCTAACTATTCAAATTGTACTTTTGATTTTAATATTTTTATTATAAATTGATCATTTTGCTAACGATCGTCTATCTGTGTACTATATTACTCGAGTTACACAGGTTCGTTACAGTACTTTGCTGGCCATAAAACATCACATAAAATCGTTGGCTCTTTGTGAAAATGCCGCTGCCAATGTGAAAATTGACCTAGCGTACATATCGTCTTAACAATTAATACTGATTGATTATGGTGCAACAAACTTGCAGCCAATTGTTTATATGATGAAAGAGAAAGAGAGAGAAAAAAGTAGAGAGTAAATTTTTGAAATGTAATCTTAATAATCTTATAAATATTATATTTAAATAGTAAAAAATAAGAAAATATAATTGAAAAAAAGAAAAATTAAATTTCAATAAAGAAAGATGATTTCTGTTATTAAAATATTTTTAATATAAATAATTCTATTTCAAAAAATATTTTTGCATAAGTCGTTGTGTGTGATCGACAAATTGCTTTGTTTAAAATCATCATTTGAGCATTTAAGTGTAATTCAAGATAAATTACTTACAACAACAATATGTTATTAGAAACAATTTTCATCGTATATTAACGGCAAATCGCTTGCTTTAAAGAAAATGTGAGATAAAGTTGTAGAAAGGAGGGGAAATAAGATAAATTGTTGATTTGATGATTTTAAAATAATCTTATCTTAGCCCCTCTGCTCTAAAATATATATTGCTATATATACACAAATATTTAGCAAACTTAATCAATTTAATTCGAAATATTAAATAAAAATTTATAATTACAATTACCAATTACGACTGGGAAGACTGGGAAGGCACTACAGTGAGTTGTTGCCTTCCTTGTGGAATGTCGATGCTAGGGTTCCATTCTCTGCAGGATTAAACTCATCTTTTACAAATAACGATGGCTCAGCTATATATGCCAAGTGTAAACTAAAAATTTCCTGTTCAGCAAGCTAACATAACGAGATGATGACTAACGAGAAATGGTGCGCTCTTAGCGAAAAAATTACTTAGCAAAAACAAAAACGAAGGTGAGAATTTTAAAAAAGAATGATGAATTACATGGAGTCGTAAAATTGATAGCCGCAGCTTGAAACGCTTTAATCTTAATAATAGGAAGTTTCTGTGGTGTCGCTGTAACATCAAGTTAATACCAAAACGAAAAACCGCATTTCGTCGTTTTTAACTTCAGTCTTCCGTTCCACGAATCGTTAAAACATAAAAAATTCTAGACTCATAAATACATTCACTTAGAATCATATCAGTTATATCATATCATTCAGATGGAAATTAAAGCATTTTCGCAAACACAATGTCGTTTTTAAAAAAAAAAACAAAAACAACGTTAATGGTGAAAGAAGAGTGTTCTGCCATTTGGAAATTCGAAACTCTTTCTATAATCGCATATAAACTCATTTTCTTTTTAAAATTACCTACTAACCATTTCGTATTGGCATTTTTTATAAATTTATGAAACAATTGCAATTTTGCTCTGATTATTCCGTCTCATCATTTTCGAGAACAAAAAGTGCTAAGAAATCAGTTTCCTAAAATCCGAATCAAAAATTAAATTCTACTTTTTACTATCAGTCGTACTTTGAAATAAAAAATTGCCCGCAAATGAGATGTTTCCGTTATAAAATTATTATTAATCTAAGCAAAAATCTAATTAAATTTTTTTCAATATAGTTGTAATTTTGAAAAATTTTAAAAAATGGCAATCAGCAATTTATTAAAAATTAATTGATTAATTTTGTACTTAATTGATAACCCTTTTTTAGCAGTTTTTTAGTCGAAAATTAAGGAAAAATTTCTTGAAATTTCTTGTGGAAACTGTCAATAATATTGTTTTGAGAAAAAAATTTTTATGAGAAAATCTCGCATGCACATATTAAGAAATGTTGCGATTTTTGGTTCTTTAGAGCACTTTGGACTTTTCTGCTCCCAAGAAATGATAATCGGATGAAGTCTGTAGTCTATGCGGACAGAACTGTGCATAATCACGAATTATTATTCCCAGACTATAGATATGTGGGTTTGCTCAATTTCGTGTGAAACTATATATAAAGCCGTTGTTACTAAAGGATACTATTTCATAAGGCGTATATAAGTTCTAATATAAACCAAGTGCCGACAGTTTATTCTATGAAGACCTTAACTTTGCTGACGCCAAATTAGTCCATCGGTGGCTATAAATGAATGAATGAATAGATGTATTTTCTAAGAAAACTCACTATTTCTGACTTCTGGCTTGTTCTACTGGCGCATTCCGAGCAAATTTTGTCAAGGAATCAGTCAATTGGCGATAGAAATAATGATAAATACAGTGAGCGTCGCAAGAATTTTTGAAAGTCGGATTTATTTTTCGAATCAAAATCCAGCACCATACTAAGAAACAAACTGCTATCCATTCCACACATACAGATAAGTTTATTGTCAATATTACACTGTTTATCATAAATTATAAAGCGCAGTGAAAACTCACTTTAGTTCTATTTCAAATGCAATTAATAATAATTATTTTTCCGAACTATTTTGTCGAATAAATATTTAGTCGAATAATTATGTTCCGAAAATTATAGCGAAACTTAATTAATTCTGTAAAATTATAAAGCAATTTTACACTCGTCTTAATCAAACTTGTATGAATAAACGACATAAAAGTAAACTACTTTAGCTATTTCTTTAATAATCACATCATTACCGCTGCTTGTGGCAATTATTAAATTATTAGCGCAAAATTACTTGAAATCATTTCGAAAAATATTTAGGGAAACGAAAAAATGGTCGATGAAAATTTCTTTTTATTTGATTCAAATTTTGTACTTTTATATATTTTTATTTTTTTAGTATTTGTTTATTTTTATAGAAATTTTTTTTTCAAATAAATTTTCAAAGAAATATAAATAGAAAAAGCTATCTATAGCATATTTAAATTGCATACCTTATATAAATATATATATAAATATTTTAGTCAAAAAAATGTCTATCATATTTTGTGTAGCCTAATTTGAAATAATTAACAAAATTGCCGCCTTAGGTTAAAACCATCCAAACGTTTAGTGTAAATAATTTTATATTTACACTCGTCTTAATTTTAATTTTATATAATTTTATAAAGTAATATATCTATCGAATTTATTCACCTCACCTACCTAACACTTCCCTCAGAATCTCTCAATTCTATTATTTTATTATCCCTCAAATAATTGTGGCCATCATCTTAGTGCATCAAATATTTTATTGGTATATATTTCGAATCTCTGCGCAATAGACGGAGAAAATCGCTTAAAAGCTTCATTGAGCAAAAATTTTTGCGGCAAAAAAAAACTTTCATCACAATTCTAGGCATAAAACTCTACAGATGATCAACATTCGAACCAAATTGTTTGTATTTTGATTAGCGGTGGCTGGAATATTTTCGTCATAGACATTGTTCTGTTTATAGAGGTACTTAAAACGTCAGTCTTGCCTCCTGAAGTCGGTTCAGTCCGCCTTTGGGCAAAACAGTTACCAGAACGTGCATGTAAAAAAATGCCAAAAATTCCTTGGATTCGTAGGGACTCATAGATGTAGCATGGATAAAAGCATATGGAGAATATGGCCTTGACGGTAGACGGTAGCAGGAGAGTATTAGGTAGTATTATTCTTTTGTATTACGAACCTATTATTAGTATTAAGAAAAAAATATTCTACTTTGCAAAATGATCATAAATCATCATAAATCACAAGATTCAAATGGTGGTGCTAAGTGATTCAAAATAAGAATAGCAATCTCGAGTAGGGATGGCTGGACGATATGAGACGATATTTTAATTAGAACATAATTAATCTCTTGGCCAAGGCAGGAAAAATATGCGCAATGCTGACGATAACCTTGCTTCCACCACGAAGTGACCCACTGGCAAAATTTCTATAGAACCAGCACTCGGAAATGGTAAGCACTAACCATTTAATGCATGGCCACTTTATCCACCTCATAACTTTATTCCTTACATAATTTCTTCTTAGCCGTTTGATGGACAATTTCAGAACTTGCTGCGAGGCTTACCTATCTTCACGGCCCTCTTAACCTCTTAATCCTCTTCAATGCCATAATTCATCGTATCCTTTTACTAGAATTCCGGTTCGGGATCGTTTTTATCTTATCTTACAAAATGCCAAATTCACCTTGTTGTAATAATATATTGTCAAAAAATATTGCGGTTTTCCTCAGAGCTAATATTATTTAAGAATTACATAGATTTAAAACACACAATATTAAACATTTTTCATACAATCTCTTAATATCTACCAAATAGGAAATCTTTTCAGATTTTAATATAATTTTAAATGATATAAAAAGTTCAAATATCTTATACAACTTTAACTTTCTTTCTACTTTCAACCTTACCACTAAAATAATTTCGTAAAACGCTTTTGCCAGAGCCGCATTTCCAACCATTTTTTAAAGTTGGAAGTTAGTTTGTAATGGAAAATTATTAGGCAATTTAACAATAGTTTGTAAAATATTTAAAGGTAAAAAATATTTTACGGTGAAAAAAATTTATTTAAAGATTAATAAAAATTTCTATGGCAACATAATGTGGTTAGTATGGCGATAAATTTGCAAAATTTTTTTCTTAAAATGTTTTTCCAATAATATTCGACTTTAAGCGAAATATAAAAAAATCTAAATTTTTATATTTCTATATTTTTTATCATAATTTTTATTCATGAATTTTTATATTATAAATTTAAATCTAAATTTAGGTCCTGAAAAATGAATTTGATTAGGATAGAATAGAATGGATTAGTTCTTTAGAAGACGGTGGTATTCTATTCGACAAGAGCCAACGTTTGTTTCAAAAATTCAGGCCACTATTAGAGACATTTCTTATTTCTAGCTGGGTGATACATTCTGTAGAATTTTGATTTTCAAGATTAATGTTGGATTGCATTACTACATATCAGGTCCATATCATTTCTAAAAAACGCATATCTGTGCTTTTAGGTGGTATCATTGATTACTATCTTGAATCAAGTCCTTAACGGCCAAGCGAAAGGAGAAATTACGATCTTGATAACTGTTGATAAATAAATATATATTCTTCCTGCTGGTGAAAATTTTATAAAGCCGAGAAACCAACTGTAAGAAAGGAAAATTAAGATTTTCGAATAGAAAATTATTCTGGAGCATTAATTCTGGAGATTCGTTCATTTCGCAATTAAATTTTAGGCTGCCGCCAAGCGAATTTTCATTTCCTTATCTATTTAAATACTGCAGCTAAGCGTTCCTTTTTCAAGTTTTTCAGTACAAGTTACTTAGAGAAAAAATGATAACCCAGAGAACATGGGTAATTTACCTTTACTCATAACATAACTTTTGCTTTGCATTAATTTATGGTACTACTCTCTTTGAACCTATTACCATTCATTATGGACAGCCAAATGATTATTATCTCAAAAAAGAGCAAATTCTATAATTAAAAAACCACTATCGTTGCTGGTGGCTTATGGCTTATTCGATGGATAGTGCTAATTTTATCACTAATAGTCCAACCGAATACCTATTTGCGATTGTAATCTTTTAGGTACTACAAATTTGATGGACTTTCTTCTGAAACCGTTATTAAGCTCTGTATTTTTAAGATTTTTTTCCTCCTCAGTGCTTACAATAGCTTATTCTTTTACAAAAGCAAAAACATTTTCTTAAATTTCAACATATCAATCCAGCAAGATTTTCATGTGGTATCCTAACACATTGCCAAAATTTGCTGCAGCCTTTCATCGAAATTAACTCTTTAGAAAATCGTGGCTCATAATGCCGAAAGCCTTTAATATCTCTCAATTTTTCGTAGAAAAGAAAAATCCTTTCAAGTTCAATCATATTCCTCATATGTTTTTTATCAATTTTCAGTGGCCTTGTAAAAATCCATTGTAATTTATTAATTGAAAACCAACAGACAGCAAGCAGACGGCAAGCCATTTTAGCAACAGTTAAAATAATGAATAATGAAAATTAATAATAAAAAAAGGAAATAGGTTAAAAAATAATAAAGTAAGGAAGAAATAAAGAGAAGTTACAAAATAGTACAACTCGAAGTATATGTATTAATGTATTATACATAATGGTAATCAAGATTTCAAACTTCCAGCATGACGTGAATTTTTTAAATAATATCATAAATGATATTTTTTTTTCTTTTTTAATCTAATCTTTTTTTAAAAATAGTTGAGGCACGAACTACATCATTCGATAGTTTGTTCCAGTAATTAATAGTACGAATAAAATTATGAATCTTGGTTTTGATATTTAATTTTGTTCAAATTCAAACTAAAATTGCAATATTTAGAATAATCTGATTTAATATAACCATATAGAATTTTATTAGTATAAATTAAATCTTGTTTAATTCGAGGAATTGAGAGGTTATCTTGTTTAAATTGCGTTTTATGATTAGAGAGAGATGACGCATAAAATATTTCTCGAGTCCTTCAATTTTTTTATTTGATTTGCGGTATCTTGGGGAATAATAGGTAGTATTGTATTTGTATTTAAGAAGAGGCCGAACGAACGCTTTCTATATTTTTATGAGAAAACTCTCAGTTCTGTTAACTTTTAACACTTTATGAAATTTTACAGTGCGCATTTGTCGGAACGTTAGTTTTAAACTGCAAATTTATAAGAGGTGGAATCAAGATCTATCCGAGTATAGTACGGTTTTACAGGTTTTAAAAATTATAGCGATTTATGCTAAGTATTGGTCGGAACAATGCAGAAGGAATTGAAAAGATGGAAAGAGAATTCCAAGGATGCTGAAAGTTTGAAAGAAATTCTATCCGCTTGTAAGAATTTATCATTTCTCGTTAAGCGTGCTCTTCCCTTTTGTAGAGCCAGAAAATTTACTTATAAGCGGCAAAATTGTAGATGCTTCGATAGCACAACGTAGCCTAATATTTTTTGCTGACAGAATTAGCCAGAATCAACGAAGCGAGCCCATAATTCTTGACGCTAATCGAAACAACCATTCACCACAGCGCACCCCATAAAATAATTTAATTAGGATTGCGATAAATCATTCTTTTCTCATTTTTTATATTCTATTTCTAGCATCGCATCTTAATGCATTTATTTGTTGAGCATAGAGAATGACTTATAATTTTACGGCTTTATATATATATATATATATATATATATATACAGGGTTATGCTGGCGACTTACGTTTCTATCAGCGAATCGCTAGTGAAACTCTCTAATATCTCGAAAAAAGAAAAATTCATCTAATTTTTTATTGCATTTATTGCATTTTATAATTTATTTCAGCGAAAAGAAACTTCAAAAAGTTTTTTACTCCTCAAATATTTAATAAAATATTTTTTTTATGAATAGTTGACCCTAAAAAAAAGAGTTTCATTGAAGAACAATTCTTAATGAAAAAAGCTGATAATAGGTTCAAACAACAATTTTATATTTCAGTGCAAATTTACATTATTTTGGAAAAAATTTAGTTGGTATTTAATAAATTTTAAAAGAAATTTTTCTAATAATATAATGCAGTTACAATTATTTCACATGATGATTTTCTTAAAAAGATTTTTTACGACTATCCGATTGATTGAATCAATACGAAATTTGAATTTGATCCTGAAAAAATAATTCGAATGAAGAAGATGAAACGGCTTAGTTGGTTGTTTCTCAGCTCAAAGCGCCGATTTCCGGCAGGAGTGAGCCTGGAGCCTACCTGTCAAAAACATGAATGATGGCCATCTGCTTGCCTGTAGTTTTATCTCCAAATGACGTCCTAGCAAAAAATTGACTGGTTCATAAAATAGTATACCGAAGTTTTAGGCGATCTTGCGAAAAAAATTCAATAATTTGATGAAAGGTCCTATGATCAATCTGATATAAAAAAGGAAAAACTTCACCATGATCTATAAAAGCCTCGTTCAATCCTTTCGATTCAATTGAATATCTTCGAAATTTTAAGCCTTAGAATTTATCCACAAAATTTTTACAGCATTTGAGATTTAAAATGAGGAATAACGATCTGTAAAGAAAAAGAACATGAACATTTTTTATTGCAGCTCATCTTTTAAAATTGCATTATCTTAAGATTGCATTATTGCATTATTTACGTATTTTCCTCAGTAATTCATAATTTCAGCTATTACATTAGTTATTAAGCCATCATCATTGAATAGAGGAATCAGCTGTGGGATACTAAGCGATGCCCATCAATCATGGGAATTTCAGTTCCAGTTGGAATCTAGCTTCTATTGTCTGATGGCAACTGAAGCAACCCACAATTCGATTTGGCTCATTTCCTTTTATTCATCACGAATGTATCCTTTGAATACCACGAATGTTCTTAATATATCTTATATTTTATTTTTTTTAATTTTAGAAGCGAATTAAGTATGCCAAAAACTGAATGTTAATTGTCAAAAGAAACAAACGCGTGGTAACTGTAAATTATTGTAAGAAGTGCAGAGTCATACGTATTCACCAAAGGAGAAGAATTGAAAAACATAAAGAAACAGAGGTGACCGATGAACAACATTAAACTTAAACTCGTAATAATAAGTGTCTGAAATGAATTCTAAATAAAAATTTTTTAATTGAAAATCTCTTTTGCTTTTCGAAAATAGGAAAAAATAAAAATAAAAATGATATGTTGCTAAAATATAAAGGTGTAAAGAGTACCAAGAGGGCTGATTTGTCACATAATTTTGCAAAAAAAAGATCGAATGAAGGGAAAAAGTTCCTTAGTGAAACATTTTAATATCCCAAAGGAACTATATATATATATATATATATATATATGACTGTGCGCTCAAGACTAGATAAATAGGAACTTTCAGCAATATCAGAGATTCTTCTTCAAAAGATCGCAACAAGTGAGGTATTACGCAAAACGCTCTCATATTTATAGGGGACTCGACGTTGAAAGAGAATTATCAGCTACAGCGGGTGAGCAAGAAAATTTTTTTAAATACTCGGAATAAATTATGGCAAACCGAATAATACGATGACTTGAATTTCGCTGCCAGTGCTGACGAAAATAACAATAATAATGAATAATGCTTTATTGACTCAAAATATCTTATCTTTTAATCCGATTAACCAATTGTGAATTAGATTAGAAAGAAAACAGAAAAATTCTTAGCAAATCGTACATAAGCAAATTTTGATAGCAGATTGATAATTTGATAAGTTCACAAATTTCATTAATTTCATTATTAATTTATTGTTAATTCACCTGTACAGTGAGTTTTGTTTCTGCTTTCTTCTTCAAATCAATGACCATTACAAATTTTTGAGTTATTTTCTGTAAAATTTAAGATCATTTGAATCATTTTTTTTTCAAGAAATCATTTATTCTATCAATAATAAGGGATAACAAAATTAGCAAAAAATTGTACTTAACTTATTGATCTGATGCAGTCGTATTAAAGTAATTGCATCTAAAGTTAATACAGTAACATAGCACGAGTACGCAAAATATATTCGTGCCTTGTAGAGAATTACGGCACACATAGTTGATCGCGGCAGAAATTTGCGCAACTCGAGATTATAATATACCGAACATTTATCTAAATTTCAATTTCTAATACTTTTTCTCTTTCTCGAAATTCTCGAAAATTCTATTTCGGACAAATCAGTTGAAATTATTTATAAGAATCGTCCATAAAATGAATAAAATTAAAATTTTCAAGAGAAATATTTTGCAAAAATTTGCAAAATTACATGAAATTCTGACGGAAAAATGCCCAACCTAAGTTAATCGGCGACCAAAGCAAAAAAAAAGATATGAAAATTGTAAGAAGATAGCGATATATCGTAGACTTCGCGAAAAGAATTCCATATTTAATGGGATGAGCAATAGTAAAATAACGATTTAACGAGATCGTTGGAGGTAAAATCGCACCCATACTGCGAAATATCGCGTTCTGATGGAATATTGGTTTAAGGTAGGCTGAATAAGCAAAACTATTATCTCTGAAATTTTTTGTTATTGTAAAGATGCGAAGTAAAATCTGTTAAGGTGTGAAAAAACTGGAAGATTAAACCTCTAGATGAGGTATGGCTTAAAATTTCGTCATGCCTCTAGCATCAGTTAACATGTTAAAAGAATGCAATCAGTGTTAACTCTCATTATCTACTTCTGCAAAAGTTCTAGTGAAAAACTAGCGAAGTAGACAGCGACCCAAGTTATCGTGTTGAAAGTTTTGCTGTTGCTTCTGGCAAAATAAACCTGTTATTAAAAGATTTGAGCAATTCTGATAACCAAATTGCAATTCTCTGCCGCCAGTTCTCATCCTTGCAAAAATTTCTAATTGCATTTCTAATTTATTTCTAATTTAAAAATTTCTAGTTAACAACCATCAGAGTTAACCTAACCAGAAACGATGAGCTCCCTATTGCCAATTTTTTTCTTCTTTGAGGGGCTAATAGAGAGAGAAGAGATTATTCGGAAATAGTTTTAGTGCATGTTTGAATTTGTTTGAATTAGTTAGTTTGAATTTGTCAAAAATCTGTTCACTAGAAATTCTATGATGCGATTTTTTCAAGAAATGGTCACCAGCCGTTTTTAGCAGGAAAATATTATTGCATTTTTTTTTTTAAAGAGCCCTCACCATTACTGGTTAGACTCGCTCCACTGTCTTGTCGCATTGGGAAATGCGGGAGTCCCTTGGCGATAGGAATACAGGCTACTGCATTAGACAAGTCCGAATTGTTAAGATATCATAAAATACAACCTACTCTTATAAACCCGCTCTTTTTGAAAATTTCTCTATTTTTGTATTTATAAATGTCCAAAATGGTGATTTGGGACATAACAAAACATAATTTTTTGAGCATTTCTGGTGATAATCAATTAATTAATCAATTACTAACAACAAAAGAATATATGAGAATACGATATTTCGAGGAAGAATTATTGCTGAATGCGCAAGAAAAAGTGCAGCCGATAACAATCCAAACGAGTTGTGGAATCGCCTATCGCGCTTGATAAGGTGCACTCCAGAAAAATTTGCCAATAATCCAAATACAGTAACCTGGGTTGAAAAGTTATTCTTGATTGAAAAAAACCAAAAAAAAGAAAATAAATATCGGAACTTGCAAATTTCTTAGCAACGAACTATTTTATCTTTGATATTCATTCTAACTGATGAATTAAATTATTTATTTACCGAACTGTTCATAATTACGAAAGCATCGTTGTCGAGCAGTTCATATTTGAATTTGCCTGTTTTGTTCATCTTTCATGCGAAGATGTAAAAAAATATTCAAATGGATTTCACTGGAAAATTGATTTCATTAAGTCAATTCATTAAAAATTATTTCGATGACTGTTCCTTTTTCTTATAACTCTTTTAAACAAATTTATTCAAATAGACGTTGACATTTGAGCGAGACAAACCAATTATTCTGTCACTGAAATAGCCTGGATTTGATAAATTTAGAAGTAAGCAAGAAGAAAGGCCAAGAATTTAAAGAATAAAATTTTTCGGGAAACGAAATCTTAACGACCGTTTTCAATTCAGCCTCGTAAGTGAAAGAGAAATTAGTTTTCATTTGAGGCTCAAAGCAGTATTATAAGATTTCTAGCGCCAAGGTCACAGTTGCAGCTCTTGAAACTTCTAGCCAATGAGGATCTATTATCGAATTTTAAAATATGGATAGCGGAGAAATAGAATCTTACAAAATTTTACAAAGTAAAATGAATATGGAGATTTGTTACAGGCTTAAATACTTGGCGATGTTCAGTCAAATCGGTCTTAGGAGAAAAATCTTTGCGAAGACCATTTTGCGAGGAAACGAAGAATGGCCATAGCCATAAAAGAATTCCATGCTCAATTAAATAAGACCTCCCGAGCGAATTATCACGTAGGATGCAAAAAATATAATTTAATTTAATAAAATTTTTCCATCTTATAATCATATCTTTAGTTATAATATAATTTTCCTGACATGTTTATCATGCTTCATGCATATTTCGACCAGAAGTTTCAACGCAATAAAAACCTAAAGCTTATTTAATACCTCTGCCAATGTCAAAATATTTCAAAATTTGTTTTTTTTTTAAAGCAGCTATAGGTCACCCGCTCACTAATTGCAGCCAACAATGTCCTTTTGATTTGTTGGCACAATTTTTCTACAAGTCGCCCAAAATGAAAAAAATGAAATAAAATTTAGCTCTTAGTTCTCAAACTACGTCTAATTACTGCGCTGGATCGAGAATTAGGCAAACTGCGATGGGTAAGCTATATTTGAATAAACTGTGGGCGATGACGAGCTATAACTACTGTTCTCTGACGCTTCAAATAATTAATGTCAGCAATATGCCACGTGCATCTTTGTACAGCGAGTCTTTGCAGGAATAAGAATAAAGATGTTTTAAAGGAAAACCACACTTCCAAATGGCAATTAAGAGCGTAATGGGCAGCAAATACGAGCGAGTTTGCTATGATTAAACATTGTGCATTTGTAGCATGGTGCATGTGCATTCACAATAACTCATGTTTCTTTAAAGTTTGCCTAATTTTGCCAGTAAGCAATGCCCTTAAATGCAGTTTCAAGCGCCTAGTTTTGATTATTTCTCTTAAACGCTGTATAACCTATATAATAGTTTCTCAGATTCTATTTTTATGCAATTTTTCCCACTTCTTGTTTTGACTGATTCATGATATTACTTTCTCATAATCTATTATACCTCTCCTTATGATCAGCCAAATGGTTTTTGCGCACGAATTCTACCTTGAACAAGAACAATCCCACTATATAAATATGTCACGGACTAAGGGCCAAGCTTTCTAAATTTCTGGCCACTTCAACAATTTTTATTTCACATTTTCTGGAAAATCCTTGCAAATTTAATCATACTTATCATTATATTAGTCTTCTTTCTATTATTTCAGCCTCAAACCCTATTTAATAAATTTTGCAAAGCATTCTCGCCTGAATCCCAGTTCTAAATTTAAATTTGTAAAAGATATAATTGAGGCGATGAGGATATGTCGGAGTTTTAAGGCCAAAATTTCGGAGTTTTTATGGTAACCAAAGGATCAAGATTTTAAGAAAATGCAATATGGTCTTTGGATTTTGATAAAATGTTTGACATAGGTTTGAAGAAAATTCTACCGTAGGGCCTTTTTAAATATAATATAACGCAAAATTAAAGTGAAAAAGTGGTCTAATGAGGAGCAATAATAAAATTGAAATTCTGTTAATTTTATAGGTTAGTGAAAATATTTGAATTGAGATAAACATTTAATAAGATATATAAATAAATATCATTCTTGACTTTACCCGCATACAATTGCTTGCTTTTTTCATTCATTCTTTGTATTCATAAATAACAAATATTTCGACTCGAGCCGCGGGTTTCGCAAATGGATTGGTAATGAAAAATAATGCATAATAGCAATTTTTTCAGACTTCACCACTTCTTATTAGGCTTACTTCTCTGGCTTGTCGAAATAGCCAAATTTTATCAGACATCCATTTAGCAGTAGAAAAATGCTTCGAGAGGACACCCAAGATTTTAATTAGTAGCTTTTACTCGGAAGAGAATCTAACCTATGTTATTGGGCTCTGAATAAACCGTTTTATTTAATTTATCTTTTATCTTCTTAATCTCTGTATGGTAAGTTATATCTAGTGACACATCTGCATTTTTATCACCAATCACTAAAGCAATTTGTCTAAAAAAAATTATCTGATTTCATAATTTATTTAGCTTCCCTTTGCTTTTTTGAAAAATTATGTTTTTCAGTCCACTAATATTTGATAAATTGTTTAATCACTTGGTCCTAATAAAAATTTCGTCGAAAATTAGCTCTTAATAAAACAGTACAGCGAGTTTAACCAGTAATGGTGAGGATTCTTAAAAAAAAAATTATGTGGAAAAAAATTGCTCAATGGGTTATTGCTCAGTTTGGAGCATCGATGCTGAGGTTCGATTCCACACAGGAGTAACCTTTACAAGAATCCGGGTGATTCTGGCGACTCACCTGTACTTCTATTGCCAAAGAAACTCCCTGGCATATTTATCCAGTGCGATAAGCCAGTGGAGCGAGTTTGAGGAGTAACGGTGAGTACTCTTAAAAAAAAAATTTCGTTGAAAATTAGTTCTTAATAAAACAATTCCTAAAAAAATTTCATTAAAGATTAGTTCTTAATAAAACAATTATTAGACAATTTAACAATAGGCTTATGTTGTAAAATTACTTCGTTGAAAAAAATTATGTCGAAAAAAATTTATTTCGATACTTAATAAATTATAAAAAAAATTTCTATAGCAACATAATGCATGACGTTTATAATGACATTTGCATGATTTTTTCCTTAAACGGTTTTTTACTGTTATATCCGATTGATTGAATCGATAAGAAATTTGAAATTGGAAATAAAATTTGAAATTGAATCCTGAAAAACTATTTCGATTAGGAGGAAAAATGACAATCAGTTGTTTTCACTTCGAAGCACGAATGCTTAGATTGCACGGGTGAACTTAGATTGCTTCCAAGAATCTGGAAAATAGTTAAAAATTCGTATAAAGCACTTCTTACATCAAATTAGAAAAATTTGAGTGATTGAAAAGATGACATAGCGAAGGGTTGAGTGCTCTTTAAAAAAATTCTACTAATTCTACTAATCGATATAAATAGAAGAAAATAGTACCAAAGTACCAACATCTACGGAATTCTCGTGGGGTTTATTTTCCTCGAATCAATCGAATACATTCGAAATTTTAGAATTTAAAATATCCACAAAATTGTCGCAGTATTTGAGATTTAAGATGATAAATAACGATCTATAAAGCAAAAAAAATGAATATTTTTTTTATCATAAATCATCTTATGATTATATTATCATATACCGAATTTGCTGATTTTCTTCAGCATATGTTAATTTCAGCTATCTGCATTGGTTATTAAGCCATGATCTAGGAAACCAACTGCGAGATAGCAAGGGATAGTTATCAGTTATGCAGGAGTCTAGCTAGTGTTGCCAGACTCGAGCTGAAGCAACACACTATTCTATTCGACTAATTTTTTTTTTTTACAATTTATTTACCACGAATATTTTCAATTCCTATTACATTATACTACGATTTCTTTTTATAGCTTATTTATTTTCTTGTTATATATTTTTATTTCCAGTAAAAGCGAAATATTCCTATATTTGCCTTTAAAATCTTTCTAAAACTAATGCTAAAACGTATAGGAGATAGAATGGCTTAGTGGGTTGTTGCTTCATTGCGAGCGCCGATCTAAGCTTCGGTTCTCCGCCCGAGTAAACATGCACAAAAATCTGGGTGATGCTGGCAATCCCTTATATTTCTATCGCCATGGGACTCCCTGATATATTGCCCAATGCGACAAGCCAGTGGAGCGAGTTTAACCAATAATGGTGAGGAATCTTAAAAAAAAAATACTAAAACGCGTAATACCACAATATTTATAAATAAATACTCTAACAATAAAAATGCTCGTTTGTTTATTTGTTGTATTTCAGGAGCGAACCAAGTAACGCGGAAAATCGATTGCTAAAAATAATTATATTTTCGAAAAACAAACAAAACAAACGCGTGGTAACTGTAAATTATTGTAAGAAGTGCAGAGTCATACGTATTCACCAAAGGAGGTGAACTGAAAAACATAAAGAAACAGAGGTGACCAATGAACAATATTAAACTCAAAATCGTAATAATAAGTGTCTGAAATGAATTCTAAATGTAAATTAATTAATTATAAATCATTTTTTCAAAATAAAATATAAAAACAGCAGTTTGCTGAATTTCTGGGAAGATAAAGAGGTCCGCAGGGTTTATCGCAAATTTTGCAATATTTGCAGCTCATTTCGCAATATTTATATAATTTTGCATCATTTGCTTGCATATAAATGTTTACAAAAATTAGATCGAATGAATAACAGAAAATTTTTAATGTTCGACGATTGATATATTTATATACATTCCTATAAATTGTAGAAGCCAAAATAACATAGTGGTTAAGGCGGGGGATTAATAGAAATATCAGTATAACGGCAATTCACATCATAGCCAATTCTCCTCCAGATATTGCAGTCGAGGATGACCCGTACCCATAAGAGAGGAAAAATATATACGACTGTAAAAAATGAAACTTGTAGTCAGCAACCAAAGTTTGCATAGTGGCTTCAGGTATGACATAAAATCAACAATCAACAACGGCGTATAATGTGGCGTATTGCCCGGTATATACCTCTTTAACACTTTCACCATTAGTGGATTGAGATAATGAGACAAAATGCAGCCTGAAGCAATGCAGCGAATGAAGAATAACCAAACAGAGGAAGTACTCGGCAGGCAGCTGACATTGAGAAATCCTTATCAGAGGTTGAAAAAAGCTGCACTGAAAGGCAGCACTAAGGCATAGCAGCAGAGAGCAAGAATTAAGCACCAGAGCCATCAAATCTATTATATTACTAGACAGGACTCAAGATCCAGAATGTGCAAAGATGCTCCAAAAACAACCCAACATAGTAAATTGCAAGCTTGAAAAAATACACTGGTAGATAAGCAGCCAATCAACCAAATGTCGTAGTATAAAAAAACCAAAAATTTACCACTAGTAGCACTAGGGACGATTATATCCTTCAAGCTGGATTAATAGGGACAATTGAATCCAGCAATCAGACGCAGAAGAACGTACTGCATGCGCAAAATCCTTTGCAAAAACCGCATATTTTAGTAAATTATATGATAAATAATAAATAAGCCTAAGGATGAAACTATCATTGCCAATATTATCACTCAATGATCACGAATAAAAACTAATGCTTAATTGGCCATTGCAAAATTTCACTCAAAATAAAAAAGAAAAATCTGCAGCTAAATCGGATGCATTTGGTAATTTATGATTGATAATTTGGTAAAAATTTTGATAATTCAGTCATTTTATTGATAGTGTTAATTCACCTGTACGGTAAGTTTTATTTCTGCTTTTTTTTTCAAATCAACGACCATTACAGTTTTTTGAATCGCCTTCTGTAATAGATCATTTAAGACCATTTGAACTATTTTTTTCTCTTTTTTAAAGGAATCTTCTTGACCATCAGTAATAAAGGATAATAAAATTCGAATAAACGATGACACTCAATCAAAAATTGTACTTAACTTATTGATCTGATGCAGTCGCACTAAAGTAATTGCATCTAAAGTTAATACAGTAGCATAGCACGAGTACGCAAAATATATTCGTGCCTTGTAGAGAATTACGGCACACATAGTTGATCGCGGCAGAAATTTGCGCAACTCGAGATTATAATATACCGAACATTTATCTAAATTTCAATTTCTAATATTTTTTCTCTTTCTCGAAATTCTCGAAAATTCTATTTCGGACAAATCAGTTGAAATTATTTATAAGAATCGTCCATAAAATGAATAAAATTAAAATTTTCAAGAGAAATATTTTGCAAAAATTTGCAAAATTACATGAAATTCTGACGGAAAAATGCCCAACCTAAGTTAATCGGCGACCAAAGCAAAAAAAAAGATATGAAAATTGTAAGAAGATAGCGATATATCGTAGACTTCGCGAAAAGAATTCCATATTTAATGGGATGAGCAATAGCAAAATAACGATTTAACGAGATCGTTGGAGGTAAAATCGCACCCATACTGCGAAATATCGCGTTCTGATGGAATATTGGTTTAAGATATGGCGAGTTAGCAAAACTAGTATCTCTAAAATATATTATTATCAAAGATAAGAAATGTGAATGATAATGATATCGTGTTGTGATAAAATTAGAGTAAGGTGAGTCAAGACAAAATCATTATATAAAACAATGAGTGCTTGGGCGAAAAAATAGCGTAGTAGATTTTATTATTAAAAAATAAGGGCTCAACTGCTGCTTTCGACACAAATAAGGCATTAATATCCGGCTAATGCTGGTGGCTCACCAGCATTTCTATCGTCAGCTCACTGCACTTCGCAAAAATTTCCAACCTTTTTAACAGCCTAATGCAATCAGGAACGATGAGTGCTAAGTACTTATTTTTTTTTACTTTGAACTTGAAGATCATTTTCTGTTTGCTAGTGGAGAGGATTTGATTCGAATTAGTGAATTCTAGCCAATAACAAACTGAGTAGTATTGTGAATAATTATATAATATAACCGACTTAGCGATTTTCAGAAATTTCCTAAATATTCAAATTCCAATGACTGTTTGCCAGGTTTTTGAAGCTGCTTTATTAGGCTCAGCGGTTATATTATAAGGCCCATTCTTACCTTTTTTATAGCATTTCAATATTCTTGAATTTTATTAATTTTTGAACATTTCTAATGTTAATCAACTACTAACATTAGAAGAATATATGAAAATGCGATATTTCGAGGAAGAATTATTGCTGAATGCGCAAGAAAAAGTGCAGCCGATAATATTCCGAACGAGTTGTGAAATTTTTTGTCGCGCTTGATAAGGTACACTCCGTAAAAATTTGCCATTAATCCAAATAGAGTCACCTATGATTAGAAAAGATAAATTTAAGAAAAGATAAGATAAAGATAAAAGATAAAGATAAATTTTTCCTTATGTTTAGCTGAAAAACGAAAAAATAAGAAAATAAGTATCGAAAATTTCTTGCAAAGTTTTCTATATTTCTTTATATTAACGAGCTATTTGATATTCACTCCAGTGGATGAATTAGAACTATTCTTTACCTACCAAACTATTCATAATTACGAAGGCTTCGTTGTCGAGCAGTTCATATTTGAATTTGCCTGTTTTATTCATCTTTAAAAGAAGTAAGCAATTATTCAAATGGATTTCGCTGGAAATTTAACTTTATTAAACTAATTCATAAAAAATTGTTTTGTCGATTTTTAAATTTTTTAAAAATATTTTATAAGGAACATCGATTGAATAAACAACAAATTTATTAAACATTCGATGGGCGATGCAAAGCTAAAAAATTTGAAAAATTTTTTGTATTTGAAAAATTTGGAAGAGAATATGAATAAGGAATGTCGAGAATTCAAATTAAAACTTGAAGCTTTTTGGAAAAAAATGAATTGGTAGTCTTAATTTTGATTTCAACCTGAATCATTCAAGGAGAAAAAGAGATAAGTTTTTATTCAAGGTGCATAAAACAGTGTGAAAGGGTTTCCGTGGCCAAGCAGATCACATCGCCAATTAATTTCGAAACAATTGTTTAGCAAACGACGACTTCTGTCGAAATCTGAAATATTACTTGCGAAAAATTAGGCGAAACTTATTTTATAGAAGTTAAGTTAGAAATGAATGAAGGATATTTATTATTATAGATTTAGACTGACATTGTGCGGCATCAAATTTCCGGCAATGAAAAAAATTGTTAACGAAGGAAATTACGAAAATGCATAATGGCAATAACTGAAAGAAAATTTTTTTCTTTAATAAATGGTCTTGCAATGCAATATTTTTCTGAAAACTGTTTTAGTGCAAGAAATTTAATTAATATCATCTCTTATATTTTTTTAAAAAAAAATATTTTCTCAACTTTTATGATTGAGGCTTCCGATTATTCATGCTTTGGTGGACGGAAATTTTCTTAATTTTCCAATAGAATTTTCATTATAAACCTAGAGAATTTGATACAATTGCCCTATTACCGAGACAAAAATTACCTTCAAAGTGGATGTAAAATTTTCCAAAGTATTTTCCAAAGTATAGACAATCAAGGCCCAAGCGGTCCATAACTTAGCCTAAGAACTTACACGGTTGCTCTTACCATTGATTACCCGCCTGGCTCACAGATCGCATGTACCTCTAAGATACTATGCGCTTCAGAATACGCCATCTGAGATTTATTTGATCCTTTTCCTCACAGTCACATGAGGATAGAGATATACTTGGAGCCACTCAGACTTATTTCTAATGGCGTTTATTCCTAACAAGGCGCACAAAGTAACTAGCTCGCAGTTATGATGATAAATTGTGCAGAAATTTTACAAGAAATTTTTTAAGATTCTTTTTGAGAATATTAAAAATTACCCCACTGAAGAGGAATAAATAAAAAATATTAAAAAATATATTTTAAGACTAGAAAAAAATTATAAAAAAACTCACAGAATTTTCAATAGAAATGTTTTTATTATATAAACAATCGCATAAATATGATAATTCTTAAAGAATATATGTGAGAACATGAAATGATCGCAGAAATCCCTTGCAGATGAGATAGATTTAGGTTCAAATATGAGTATGAAAGTGGGTATGAAAAATTTCGCAACGTTTCTTAGAGATGGTTTATCATTTCAAGTGCTGTTGTTCAGTTATAATATTAGTTGTAATGACCTAAAAAATTTGTTAAATTGGTAAATTAAATTGGTAAATTGGTAATTTGTTAAATTCGATCGATATACAGCAGCAAAGTCAAATATTATAATGAATAAAGTTGAAATTTCAAGTCAAAGATGGAGAACTGAACCGAGTTGATCGATTTGAGTGAGGAAAATTAAGCCCTAACAAGGGTGAATGAACCGATTTAATGGAACTGAATAAGATGGCAATACTTCTTTATATTGGGGTAAGCAACTATGAAAATTTTGAGAATTGTAAAGATTAAGTTGAGATTAGTGAGATTGGTTAATGATGTTTGATGCAGACGTTGGTTAATTCTATATTTCAATGAGAATGAGGACTTCAGTTGATAAAAAGATAAAAAAAGATATTCCCTGTTAAGAGAAGGGCATAAAAATATTTATATTCTTTCTATAACCACTTTTTTTTTAGTTACTCCAACATGAGATTTTTGGAAAAATCCATGGAAAAATCTGCTTGACGGAATTTAGCATAAGGATTTATCGAAAATCTGTATATTCCTAAATATAACAAATTATTATAATATATATAAAATATAGTAATATATATAATATATAATATATATAAAATATAGAATATAAAATTTATAATATATGGATTTGATATATTGGATTCAGAATTTTCTCGACAATTTCCATGCACCTTCTCTCCTCATATCTCTTACAGTTCCTGATTAGATCAACTACGAAATGAAACAGTTCTCTAATTCCACATATTTAAAATCTGTCTTGGCGATAAAATTATTGCAAATATAAGCGAGCGAAAGTGCACGCATACTTTTTGAAATTCTGTTCGGCTTTAAGGAGCAGTGTCAAACATTAAAATAAATGATTTAAAATTAACATTAAAATTAAATTAAAATCAAACAAGATTTAAAAAATTAGGATTTAAAAAAATCAAAAATTCAATTGGTTAAAATTTTTACAAAAGTCCTTTTTCCAAGTTTCAAAAGTTCATGGTGAACCATGGAGACAGATTTTTAAAACGGGCAGCGGTTTCACATCATTGCTTGAATTTTCTTCAATTAGTGGAAAGATATATTACAAATATCAAAAGTTGGCAGTAATGCTTTCGACTAAATTTTATAAAAAAAAGAATAAAAAAAGAAAAATTTTATAAAAAGTAGTTTGTGGAAGGAAAAAAATAAAACATAACTTTCAGTTCTCAATCGAATTTCTTACGGCGCTGTTGAAAATAGTCTTATGGTTTTAAAAAGTGAAAGATGAATTCAACAGGAATTTATTGACCTAAATTAATCTCTAAGGAAGAAATAGCTAGTAAAAACTGTGGACCTCATAGTGAATTGGCTGCGAATGAATCAGTTATTAGAGGGCAATGGGCTTACGATGAAATCGAAAAAAAACTCGACATCCATTAATCTCCAGGGCAAAATGCCCACTAACTCCTGCAAATGTAAAATTTGAGCGAGCATTCAGCCAGGTATGCCGGCTTTGTTTACTCCAGTTATGAAAACATGAGATACACCTAAGTGCAAAAATGTCAATTTCAGTTGTGATTTCCATTTTGCCTTCATTTATGCCTATTATAAGGTCTTGAATTCTCTTTGAACTCTTTAAAATTCTCTTTAAACTCTGAAATTTTTTTTCATGTTTCTACAAAAGACTTCTATTTTGATTATCGATGTCTTTTTTCTCCGACTTTGGCTTCGGCGAAAAACTATTACAAAAAACTAAAAGTAAAACTATTACACCCTGCTAATTCGAATTGCCTTAATGAATATTTGACCAGTATGCTTAGCCGGAAACCAGCTTGATTAGGACATTGCACATTGCAATTACGATGCTCATGTAATGCTCATAACTCTTAATAGACTGATTCTTAGATATTTACCAGTACATCGTACCAGCTGCTCATCCATTTATTTCAGATTATATTACTAAATTATATTATGATTATATTAAACGAAACTAGTAAGCTACTAGTAAGAAATTAATAAATTAATTATTCTAAGGCTCTTGTTGAGCCTTTAAATTCTTTTCATAAAAACTGTGAGAAACCTCTTTTCAATTAATTTTGAGCGCATATGCCTCATTATAATATTTTTCATGATGCACATATATTAACACAACTGATAATTGATAACGCAGATTAATTTCTGTATTGTTGAAATAGAGCAGCCGTTTTTTAAGCCATCTAGCAAGATTGGTTTGCAACAAGCAGTAGTTTAACTTTTTGAACTGTATTTGCAAAATAAATAACTTGAGTTGTAACTTGGTCAAGAAACAAAAGTGTTTTTGCATTCACTTTAAGAATTCATAGTTTTAATCGTTTTATGGTGAAAATTTGATAAGAATGTTTTCAAAATTTAACAGTTTTCTTCCATTCCGCTCTCCCCCCCCCCCCCCCCCCTTCCTCTTATAACAATTGAATAACACCCCCCTTCCCTCCCTCAGAATTTTTTAAATTTTCCAGCTTAAATTTTTATTTTAAATTTTAAATTTTTATTTTAAATTTATTTTAAATTTTCCTGGAAAGCCAAAGATATATATCTAAAGATATATTCTTATATCTATAAGAAGTATCTTTTCTTCGCCCATCCCAAAACAAATATAAGCTCCCGAGAGACGCGTCTTCGCCATTCTTAAGCTGACGGGGAAATTGGGGAGTGGGATGGGAAAGGTTAAAAAAAGGTGTGGGGCGAGTTTGGGGGCTATTTGAAAAGGCGTTGGGTAGGAACCTTTGCATTTTCGTTTGGGTCGTTTTTGCGTCGTTCTTGTGCGTTGTTTACCGAGTGTCTTCACCCCATTTATCATACGAGGACATTTGAAATGTCGCGTCATTCATGATTCGTTTTTGTGTGTTGTATATAATATCAGTTCATAGTTATTTATTAATAAAAGGTTTAATTACCCAAGTTTGAGGTTCGCAGCAAGAAAATTCCCAAAGGAATTTGGTTGATATTAGAAATGAATCGCCGTACTCCAATTTTCATATTCATATTTCTAAGAGTTTTTTCCGTACAGTAGCGCCTGCTCATATTTTTAGCAACAATAAACAATGCATGAAACATTTTTTAATCATTTTCATTTATAAAGGAAGGGAATAATTAATGAAATATGAACTTTATTGATATCTCTTTACGATACTTTTGTGATTTTAGACTTACTCCCTCAAATATGTACCGATTTTTTCTATCATTATGCTTAAATTTCGATTTGTTTCAAAAAACTTTGAAAACCCAAAACCCAAAAAAAACCCAAAAAACTCTTTGCGACAGCAGTAGAAATGATAGCGCCACAAATTATGCAGGTAATCAATGTTTAAAATGCGCCAATATTTCAAAATTTCAAATTTAAAATTAAATCATCCTTTGCAATTTTCCAATGTATTCATAAACTTCGGTTTAGACTGTTATAATTATACAATTTCTTCATCCCACGTTATGTGTTCAACCATAATTCTTTAAAATTGCAAGTTCAAAGTTAAATAGCCAAGAAGAAAGAAGGTTTATTCCAGGAAATTCGTTTCTCTAACAAGGTTGAAGGAAAGGGATCAAAAATCTGCTAAAGTTTAACGACAATTCTATCACCCCAATAAAAAAAAAGACAAAAAATTTAAATTAAATAAAAATTTAGAAAATTTTTCTAGATTTAGTGAAATGGCTTCAATAAACATTGACTTATTTGCATAATTTAAGGAAAATATTTGTATTTTTTCGTTGGCTATTCATCTGACGATATTGATATTGAAGGTGTTTTTTTGCGAAGGTAGAAAAATGAATTGATGTAAAATGATGAGGCCTCGATGAAATTATATTGCAAATGCGAAGAATATAGAAATGGTTATAAAAGATAATAGCAAAAATGAGGAATTTAATGCTATTGAATATTTTTACCAAAAATCTTTTGTTCCGCCAGATGTGCATTTTGGCAATCTTTCTAACTTATAAGGTGTATTCATTTATAATTACCAGTATACACCATTAAATGTGTGCAAATGCTTACCATTTAAATAAACCTTAACAAGACGACTAAAATACATAATGAATCTACTCATTAATGCTTGCTGAAGCGCGTTGAGCGCAAAAGCTCATTAATAATTTCAAAAATTAATAATTTTAGTTGTTTTGATTCCATGATCGAATTAATTTTCATTGAATTTTGTCAAAATATACTTGAGTGAATTTTTGAGCTAATTTTGATTTTCATTCAAATGTAATTATTCATGTTGAAAATATTTTAAAAATCATACGAACATTTCAATTTATTAAAATTTTCCAAATTTATAATAACGGGAATTATTATTATAAATTATTATTATTATTATTATCATGTTTTATCACATTTTCCCAGTTTGAATCAGTTCGATCTCCAGAGAATCGATGGACCTCGGAATGGCAATTGGTAGTGAATGTAAACGAACTGAGGGTCGATAGGAGTCGATGATTAAGTCAAATAATTGTCGCATTCTTTGCTTATATAATAGATAGTTTGTTAAACTTATGGATTCACATGAATATTCTGGCGTAGAGCGTTATTTTATCACCATAGTCACATAGATTAGATTAGAGCCGAATGGTGTTGTTCACTGCATGCATTTTTCGTTTAATCGTTGGACTTCCACAAATTATAAAGGAGGATTAAAATTTTGATATAAATTTATATGTAGAATTTCGGTTTTGCTATATGGTTCTGAGAATGGAGAGAGAGGATATTAAGAAGTTATCTGCCTTTGACCACTCTTGTCTAAGGTACATATTACAGATCCGTCGAGCGGATAAAATATCACATAATCTCATCAACCTTCGTTCAAATACCACTTGCATTAATAATATTATCACAGTGCGTCGCCTTCAGTGATTAGTGCACATTCTCCGTCCTCCACCACAGGGGTTGACGCATAGTTCGTTATTTGCTAAAAAGTGTGATGGTTGGACCAATCAAGACCTGGACTGATAAGGTCAGAAAAGATTTTGAACGTGGAGCAGCAATATATGGACTTAGACGATGGAAAAAGGAATGGCATCAGACTGCGCCGCTTGAAAGCGTAGCCGATGGAGCTAGTCTAACTAATAATGGTGAGAGCTATTAGAAGAAGAAAAATTTTGATACAATATGCCATTTTTAATCTCGATAAAGCCGATAAAATCAAGATTAACAACAGTAAAAAATTTGGTGATTGTTGAAGATCTATTTAGAGCTAAGAAAATTTTTCAATGTATAGATAAAATAGGTGAAAATGTTAAAGAAATCATTAGCATTTGTAAAAAGCAAATTTTTTTTGTTTTCGATTGAGACTGAACAACTGGACGGTCTTTTATTATTATAGATTCGAAAAAGAAGTTTTTTATTTATTTATTCTTTTATTCGAACAACTGGAGAATTATACAACTAGAAAAATTTTGTTTCAAAAAAATTGTACAACAATATGAAATTCCAATTTCCTGTAAAACTGCGGCTTTACGCACCAACAATATTTGCAAAATATCAATTGGGAATTGAAAGTAATGTTGTGGTATTTCCAGCATTGTCACAGGCTTCTTTTCCAGAGGCACTTTTTTTAATGACGATGAATATGCAAAAAAAACTTGACTTTTACAATTGTGCATTAAAAAATTTAAATCGGAAACTTTGCGAGTTCATTTGTGTAACAATATTTCAAGAAATTTTGAAATAATTTCGCTAGAAAAACTGTAACCAAATTCGAGAATTTATTCTCGGTTTCGCTCCAAAATTTATTTATTGTACTCAACAGCAATGATTTTTGTCACTTTGATAATTTAATCTAATCTATTTATTATTGACAATGATAATATTTTTGTTGTTGAAGATACATTTGTTATGCACAGAACATTTGAAATAATTAGAAAAAGATTTGAATACTCCTTTTAAAATACTGAAAATTGGCTGTACCGTATAATTGGCTGTACCGATCATAGTGTGGTATATCTGAAATAGATTTTTCTAAGAAAGGAGAATTAATTAGATTAAATGAGGATTAATCTAATCAGTTTTCGGTTAAAAACGGATTCACAAAATTTGCTGTAATACATCTAATACATCTAGTAATCACAAATATTTTATTATTTATTATTACATATATTTTATTATTTATTATTATATATTCTTTTAATATATATATATATATATATATATATATATATATTCTGATAAATATTTGCGTCATTAGAAACTGAATATTGGATCATTAGAAAATGAATATGATAATTATTATGAAATAAAATTTAAACAGTTAAAAGTTTAAAATTTTTCTGTTTGAAATTTATCTTTTTAAAGTACCGCTTTTCGGCAGTGGAGCACCCAAAAATTTTCCTTATAGTTTAATAAGTTTCGCGTGAAAATCCTGTAAATTTTACACATTTCCTAATGTTTCATAAACGCATTTAGTAATCCTTCGAAAAGCTTTTTAAACTTTTTTTTTAAAATATTATTGTTACTTATGACAAAATATAGCTTATATACAGAAAATATACAGAAATAAAAAAATTCCGAGAATAAAAATTCTCAACGACAAATGGAGAATGAATTTCAACGAAAAATAGGCGAAATGTGCTGAAATCCTTTTCATTAATTAATTTCTTATATTTATATATTATTAATATGAAATTCTTATTAACATGCAATTAATTCATTAAATTTTCTGCAAAAATATTGGTTTGAAATGATAGATATCAGAAGGATAAAACATCAACAATAACTATTTGCGACATATAATTTTTAGTAATAATTGTTTATTTAACCAATAATTTTCTTAATGAATAATTAAATAATTAATAAGTAATTTACTAGAAATTTTGACCAAATCAAACATTAAAATAGAAAAATATTGCTCTTTACTAAATATTATTAAAATATTATAACTACCCAACGATTTCGTTTTTTCTACATCTCTAGCTTCTCCTGTTATCTCTAAAAAGCATAAAACATTTCTGCTTATTTCTCATTTAAGTATATATAAGTATAAAAATATTTTTTTATAGAAATCACTTTCGAGATTTAAAACATTGATTATATCAACATGGAATGGTTCTTCTAAAAAGTTCATTAGGTGTCCGTTTCTATAATTGTTTAGTTTATAATTTATTTAGTTTATTTATTAAATAAGTATAATGAGTCTTCACATAAGAAAATCGGAATTTTTGAAATCAAAAATTATTAAAAAAACCATTAATTTAGACAAATTTAGCCAATAAAATTATAAATAAAATAAATAGAGAAATTAGCAGAAAATCACTGAAGCAGAAAATATTTGATAAATATTTTCTCCAAGGAAAATGGTACCGAGGAAGATTAAATATTAAGGCAGAGTTTTTTGTTAACAAATATTATCAAAATTAACTATTAATTTTGAACCTCCATGAGATTGAGAATCATTGTGGAATAATATAAAGCAATGAAGCAAAGGGAGAGGACTTTGCAAAACATTTTGCAAATTAATCTCTCATAAGTAATTGACTTCGTAAAAATACAAACTTATGAAACAAAATCATAGAAGTTCATTATTTCTTGCTTCTGCATCATATTTCATGAACTGCGAGTCAATAAAATTTTTTGCAAATTTTGGGAAATATATTTTAAAAGAACAACAAATTGCTAAGATTTAAATTTTAAATCTTATTTTTGTACTTTGACTACCTCCCTGTCGACAAGCAAAACTTTGCAATCGCCAAGCATTTATTTTACAGGACAAAGCCATGCAGATTAATTTACGCAAAATTTGGCATGATAGGATTAACATAATTTTCGCAAAATCGTTTGAGTGTGAAAAAATTGAATAGCAACCTGAAGATTTACGTTATCAAGGAAATAGAAATAGAAATTTTCTTTCCATTTCATTGCTCCGAAAAAGATTTTATGACATTTAATGATTATAGTGAGTAAAATCATACAAAAAAATAGGAATTTTCACTTTCAGAAATAATATGATAGTTTCATAAAATTTTTTCAACCAGAAAAATTTGCAACCAGAAAGAAGAAAATCCCGACCAAGCAGAAGAAAATCTTTGAGAAAAAGTTTCTGCTGGCAAATGGGTATTTGAATTAATCTGCTAAATTTTAAACCAAATTTTATGTTTGATTTAAGTGTTTAAATGTTTAATTATCTTTTCCTTAAAAGCCTACCAAGGAGACTCAAAAATCTAAAAAAAATCTAGTTTTTAAGCTTTTACCCTGTCATATTTGTTGCAGTTTCTTCCAATATGATTATGAGAATTCCATTTGCTTTCTTTTCATAGAAAAAAAATACACAAATATAATACATGATGGTTGCAAGCGATATTGTGCAAATAATAAATGTCTAAAAGATTTTAAATTTAGGCACCCACAAATCAAAAAGTTAGTTTTCTTCATTGAACATCGTTTTACTGCACATTTAAAAAAGCCTACCCAATTTTAATTTGAGTAGTGCAATAGCCGCTGCACATTCTATCGTTTTACTTTCTAAGAGCATTTACCATTTTTGGTTAGTTTTGCTCCTTTATCGTCTGAGACCAGAGCAATAACCCACTGGAACCAGCTTACTTTCTTTTTTCTCTGCTTTTTTTCAATTTAGCAATGCTAAAACTATTTAGTAGAAGAATTGATTTATGTTTACTTGAACGAAGAAGATAATCTCAATTTTTCTTCTTGTCATGCCAACTGCTGCCGAATGGGTGTTTGCATTAATCTGCTGAAAGAGCAAAACTTGCGTTTAATGTTAAATGTCAAATTATCTTTTCCTTAAAGGCTTACCAAAGAGGTCCAACTTCGTTTTCATTAATGTAATTATTGTGAAGATCTATTTCGAAGAGGACCATTAAATCCTTCTTCGGTCAGGTTATCATAAGCCTATGAGAACCATTAACCTATAAATATATATTAACTAACCAGACTGTCGAAATTACGTCAGTTAAAACTCAACTCATTTGAAGTCCAGAATGCATGATTTGCGAATGCATGATTCCACTTCCTCGATGTGGAATAGGATATTATTTATATATGATAATTTGGATAAAAAAGGAAAGTTTCGCTAACGTTATTGGTTTTTCTCAATCGCATTAATGCAATCACACTAATTATGAGTACGATGATAGTTGATGCGAAGCCTAAACACAGTAGTATTTGCCAAAAATTTTTTGCACATATTGAATTCCTTGGCCCAAATCGATAGAGTTCTGTGTTAAAATAAAAAGAGCATGTATCTGAAAATATGAAATATGTATCAGAAAATATTCTCAATGAGGGATCTATTCAAAATTGAAATAAACTGGATGGCTCTAATAGTCAAAATAAACCTGTAATAAGGGGCGACCAGATTAGAACTGCTATAAATATGGTACCGCAACATATTCGATATGCGACAGTCGAAGTGAATTTTAATGAATATTCCACCGGATTTACGATAGCATAATAGCGATTAACAGAAATTGTTACGTAAATAACATTGTTAGATGAACGGAGCACTATATGAAAGTAAATGAATAATTTTCCAAACCATGATATATTGAAATTCTTATCACTAAATATTATATGAAATTATTTCTCATTTCTGGGTCAATAAAAATGATAAAACAAAACAAATCATAAAACAGTCTTAGTTCATGCAATTAAATAATACGTAGATAGAATCAAAGCACTTCAGGAAATAATTCATATCAAGAAGAAGCTTTTGCATTTGCATCTTTTGCGTTTACGACGACTTCGTAATAAAAATGGGAGCAATATAAAAAAACCATAAATTAATCATATTTAAGGCTAGGCTTATTATAAGACACAGGAGTGAACATGATGTTATACATGCAATATTAGCGAGTCTCGATGATGCAGTTGGCAGATTTGCATTCCAGTAGGGATTGTTGTGCTAAAGGAGTCTATAATTTCATGCTTGGGGCATTAATTGGCTTTGAGAGTAGTAAAGCAATAGAATTATGTATTAGATTTAACGGCGTCAATTTTCCCACAATCAATTTAATTTTGCGCGGAAATGTACGATTAGCAAACTTTTTGCAGACATACTATTACTAACAGACATTTGCAGACATATTACTAACATCACATATATAGACAAACTGTCGCATACTTGGCCTGCCAACTCACATTAAATAGATATGGCCCACTGACAAACTTCTGACGATTATTAATGCTATAATGGATAAGCAATATGCATCGATTAACACTCCAAAAGCGTTATGAAATCGTTTTGCATATTTGATAGTAATTATAACGCAAGCATTTATCAACAATCCGAATAAATTTGCCTGAAAATAAGATGGTGTTCACCAGATATTTGCGTTGAACTTGTTAGAAAACTGTGGCTTGGAAGTTTTTTAGGCTCTGCTAAAACTTCGCAGCATTAAGCGGATTTTGAAAAGATTGAAAAAATGAAAAATCTTCTATCGTGAAGTTCAATGAATATCCTTTCGATGGAAATTCGTGTTTTTGATGGAAAATTCCTTTATTTTGGCAATATACCTAAAGAAAATATTGTAATAATAAGCCTTTCTTAAATTTGGGGCCTTCTGGTACTATAAATATGAATATGAGTATGGTAATTCTGGCAGATGAAAATTGGTAAGCGATTCGCAAAAAGATTATCTGAGCTAATGCGCAAATGCAGAATGCTTTAATATCGAAGCCACTTGCGAATTTTTCGAATTCAGTTTAATTCCACAGAGTACGAAAATTTCACTCGCTTGTATTCAAATTAAAAGCAATTAAAAATAAGAAATTAATATTCCTCCCTTAGTATAGAAATAATAAACACTTACCGAGCAATATATCAGAAAATACTGTCTATCGTTCATCGCGAAATTTCAGTAATCTTCTCAAATTTTTGAAAAATGCCTTAAGGGAACAATGTTCGACTAGGAAAGCAAACTGGAAAAATACTTTATCGAATATAAATATAGCATAATGAGAATGGCTGCAATTTTCTGCTAATGAGCCTTTTAATTTATATTTTATAAAAATTATATTTTCTGCTTGATAAGTAAAGAACTAAGAACTTAGAAAAACAACCGAGATTGTTAATACACCATATGAAATATTGAAAATATAATTAAGAAACTTAAGGTTGGTACTTGGTAAAGAATTGCTTTGAAAGAGCAGTTTTGCCTTTCGAGGAATTAGGAAAGAAAAATAAAAAATGTTAACACTCTTCCTTCCATCCATCTCTGAGTTTCCTCAGAGATCTCTGGCGATTTTGGTAATAAGCTGACCAGGAAATGGTGATGATGAACTGTTGGATGATGACGAACCACAAATAAAATAAAATTTATAGAATTATCATAAAAATTTCGATAAAATCGGTAAAAATTCATGAAAAAGATTCTCATATACACGAAAAATTGCTCTATTGGTTAATCTAATGTGAATAGTAAAGTTTATAATATTCGATTCAAATAACTGAACTTATATGACTTATGTTTGCAATTTCACTAATCTACCGCACTGCTGCAATTGGCTGCAATTTCATGTGAGTTCATTCTTTTTGAACCAAAAAAGCAATCATTGGCTGGCAATATCGTAACGATTCACGAAGCAAAATTGAAAAGGGCAAAGAAGTCGGTAAATTGATTTAACTTATAAACGATAATTGAGTTCGTCTCCCGTTTTTATGTGGATAGATTTCGAATTCTTCCGTGATATCACTGAAATAAAAAGTGTAATAAGCCAAGCGAGAAATGGTGACTACTGTTGGATGAAGTCGAAGACCGTTTTATTTACTTTGTTTTATTTTATTTTGTGCCACTTTTTAAAAATAATTGGTGGAAGAAGGATTCTATAAACTTCATTATTTGAAGTTAATTTCAGAAATATGGAAAATAAGAAATTTTTAAATGTAGAATAAGCTTAAATAGAGACTTGCGAAAGTGGCAAATCTTATCTTGGATCCATTCTTACGATAAATAGCCAAGTGATAGATGAAATTAGCGAAGTTAAAATCACAACATAGATAATGCGCTCTTTGGTCGAGCGAAACCTTCATGGATTTCCACCAAAATCACAACTAAAGCGAAAGTTTGCATCCACCAGTCTTCCTTTTATTATATGGCATCATAAAAAGTTAAAAATATTAATTCACCACCTGCCTTTCAGCAGTCAAGTCTAGGACACATTTTACCCACTGAACAGATCATATCATATCTCATATTTTTCCTCCTAACTCCACTCAGACAATCTCCATTCACAATATCGTCGCACATGCTGGGTGCATTTTCTTTGTGGTCCAATAATTAACAATAATTAACTGATAATCGCTAATTGCTAAAACTTATTATAGATGATGTAAGTGTCGAAGAAAGCCAGATAAAATCTGAGCTGATACAATCAAGGATTTTCGCCGAATTTCTAGTACATTAACGATATTAACGATATACGCCGTTGGATTATGGAAAAGGAGGTGCCTTATATAATTATAATTGAGTATTACTCATTATCTTCTGTAACACTCAGGCAGGCTGGGTTTACTCCATTGTATCACAAGCCAATAGAGAAAAATAACCAATTTTAACTACTTTTTTTTATAAATATTGATTTTTGTTCTTTCTTATGGTTTGGCATAGAGCGAAGAGATAAAACTTAATTCATTTTACCGAGAAAGTTACCAAGAAAAAACTCTTCAATTTCAGAAAATTTCCCACAGATAAGCAATGACATTAAAGTAATAGCGATTATCCCTACCAACTTTCTCACGTTCTATGTAGCTATAGCGAAAATCTTACCACTCAAACGGCTGATATTTGGGTTAGAGCATTCTCTGAGTATAGCAAAGTTTTAATATTGCAGTTCTTAGACTTAATTTGGTTCACAGTATTTACAGTGCTCCATCGGGTTAAATCTGCTTTTTACAAATGATTCGTTTGATAGTGAAAATGATAAATGAAAATGATAAATTAATTACGTACTGTTGAAGCAATATGTATATATATATATATATATAAAGGATATATTTTTTTACTATCGTTTTTACTAACATTTCGATGAACTGGTTATGCAAATAATCAAGCAAACTAGAATTTTTCATCAGAAGTGCAAAAAAGTGTTAAATTTCATAAGTAATATATCAGGCTTTATCAGTAGAAACGATAAAGCAGGTTAATATATGCAGAAAAACAGTAGAGTATTTTATTAAGCATATTAATATTAATATTAGCATAATATAGCATATTTTATATATTAAGAAAATTGTGCGACCAGAATTTCGCAACTTTGGAAAATATAGACATGATGCCGATGAAGCACGGCTTTCGGCCATAAATTTAAAAATAATCAAGCGAGCTAGAATTTTTAGTATGAAACTTTGCCAATTGCCATTATGATTATCCTTAAGATTATTTTTAAATTTCTTTATTGGTAAAAAAGTAATTTATAGATTGGTACTTCGAAGTTCGATAATTATTGCAGTATGTCCTATCACCTTTCTTGAGAATTGGGAGCAAAATTGCTTTACTCCAATCATTTTCCCATACCAGAGAGTACATTTGTTGAAGATGTGTTATGAAGGACGATGGGCACTATATAAAGAGTTCAGCCCGAAGACCATCTTCTCCTGAAGTCTTATTGGCCTATTGATAATAGATATAATTTCTTCTTCTGCAGGAGGCTCTCATTGCAAGCATGTGGTTCAGCGAACGTATAAGTTACATCAGGGGCAACAGATGGCGCCTGGTTAAGTTTGGCCTCAAAGAATTCTTTTCATCTTATGAGGGATCCTTAATATTCTTGACTAGTGCGCCATTGCTGTTCCTTATCATTTCACTAATCGTTGCCCGAGTCATAATTGCTTTACGAAGAAGGCAAATAAGTTTGCTATTATCGCCCAATCGATTCGCCGCCTCCATTTTTGAGACCATGTTACTCCAACAGTGATTTCTATCCGGCCTTGCTGCTTTCGTTGCAAATCTTCGAAGCACCCGGTAGTCAGGATTACCTGACATTCGTGCTTTGGCAGCTTTTTCAGACAATTGGACAGTTGCTTCCGATACCCAACTAGCGCTCTTCCTACTAGTATGCCTTAGCGTGGAAGTGGCTGATTTTTGGAGACATTCCTTTAATTTGGACCAGTATTCATTTGCCGTTCTAGAAAAATTATTGATATTTGTATTATTGAGATGCTTCAATAATTCGGCTTGAAATGCGCTCACTGTTCCCAAATTTTTTAGTTTGAAATAGTTGAAGGAACTTGCGGGATGCTGTTTTCTGCGAGTTGTCAATTTTTTGCGGATCTTGGTTCGAACCATGATCAGATTCATAAAGATTGCCGTTTCAGCTCCGCGATAAGAACGACTATTTAGTACGGAACTCTTCCAATGATGATTGACTAAGATATAATCAACCTGATTGAAATGTTGGTTGTCCGGGTAGTTCCACGTGATTAGATGTTTTCTATGATGCCAGAAGCAAATATTAGTAACAAAAAGTTCATGCTCTTCGGCATAACGAAGAAGACGTTCCCCATTGGTACACCTGTCTCCAATGCCATATTTACCAATTGTTGATCACAGCTGCATTATGACCTACTCGAGCATTCCAGTCTCCTCCGATTATGATCATGTCATGTTTCGGCAGAGACTCTGTAAGCAGTTGAAGTTCCGCATAGAACTTATCTTTATCACAATCGTCTGCCGACAGAGTTGGAGCATAGATAGTGATGACCGAAATATTGCAGAACTTACCCTTAAAACGAGCATAGGCCATACAGTCGCTTACCGGTTTCCACTCAATCAAAGCGAAATGAACTTTCTCAGACATGACAATCGCTACGCAATTTTGCCGAGAGTTATCTGAAGCACCACAGTAATATAGCCAGTATTTCTGCCCGAGCCAGGATTAATAATCATTCGAGACCCGAAATAAGGAAGACGGACCTCCGATAAGCAAATGATATCCACACGATATTTAGAAAGAGTGTGGATGGTGATCGCTTGGCTTGCAACATCTATAAGTATTCTAATATTCTACGCTGAGACGGCTAAAACCACGTTTGCAGAGAGCTGTTCCCCTTGATAGGTGAGAGGGTCCGAGAACCGCATTTCTCCCACTATCCATCTTTTTCTTCATCCAACATTTGTGTCTTCGCTGACTCCATTCTTGCTTAAGATGAGAGAGCTTCACCAAAGAACCACTTAGAGTAATTACCCTGACTTGCGAGCATATTTTTTTATTAGCCTTATGATCGCTTTAAGCCCGGACTTAATTGTGTACTTATTGCATGGTTGGGAATATCATGCGCGTCGGGAGACGCCGTATCAAAATACCTGACCCCTTCACCACAGAATCACTTGGGGATAGAGATACAAGTGGGTCCTCAGCAGCAACCCAGATTTTTGACATAATGGCAGGTTTACTCATGCCAAAGACAAAAAAATTAAATTTAAAAAAATAGACAATGAAATTTTAAAAATAATAAAAGAATAAAAAAGCAATTAAATTCCATTCATTCCTCTTTGATTATTTAAAACTTTGCAAAACTGCGAAGTCGTTGCGGAAGTAGTAGTTTGGTCGAAAACTACCGACAACGATAATCTAAGAAATGCTTTAGTGCACACTGTTCGAATGATATTGCCATTTTATAGCTGATATCCGAGTATTTACGTTAACATTGATCGGTGTAAAGGCTTGATTCAAGATTTCTTCACAATTCCACTTCTCAGGAATGTTGAATGGTATATCAGATATCCATGTGCAATTTTTTGTCGTTGTTGACTTTTTAACGTTATGGAAATCATCGTTATTAGTAATAATAAAGTTTTCATTATAGAATTTGACTTGCTTCGTAATTCTTTTGGAGTTCGTTGCTGTCTTCTAGCACTTCTAGTTCCTCATCCAATGAGTTCTTTCTGTTCAGTACTTTACTTTGGTTGATTTATAGAGTTCTCTAAAATTACCGTTTGAAATTTTTTGTGTTTTCTTCATGTTGAATTTCCAATGGAAATTTATAGGTTGATTTGGATATTTAATCTTCCCCATGGTAATTCTATTAGAGCACTTCTTACCTTATTGTCGTGTCCTTAGTATCTTTATTTTTGCTAATTTGCATATGCCGCGCATTTGATTCGTTTACTATCACAATTTTGCTTTCAATAGAAGCTTCTCGGAGATTTATATTCTACTTGTGTGCATTCTCTCAAATTACTTAAGTATTCCTTCTTTCATATTTTGCAAAATATATTTAGAATTTTCGTTGTACTTACCCAGTATTTTATAAATTTCTCTTGAGAATTTAAATTGTAAAGGGTATAATCATCTTGATCATCGGTATTATCATTCTTAACAAAGCAATTATGACACGAGGAACGATCGGTGAAATGATAAGGGACAACAATGGTGTATGTATTAAGGATCGCTTCATAAGACAGAAAAAATTCTTTGAGGCTAAACATAACTATCTGTTGCTCCTTCTATAGCTTATACGTTCGCCAAAAGATACGCTTATAATTGCGAGTCCCAGCAGAAGAAGAAATAATCTCCGTTATCCATAAAGACTCGGTCTTCGGGCTGAACTTTTCAAACGTTGTCCATCGTCCTTCATAACGCATCTTCAACTCACTAGCATGAAAAAAAAAAATATTACCAGATGATTAGAGCAAAGTAATTCTCAAGAAAGATGATAGGACATACCACGATAATTATCGAGGAATCAGCCTACTAGACGTATCAGCGAAAATTTTTGTTTCCCTTTTACTCAACAGAACTGAATTCAACAGAATTATGGAAGGAAGATTCACCCTAATCAAGCTAGATTCAAACGTGATTGTGCTGACCAGATATTCACGTTAACAAGAGTATTAGAACATTGCTTCAGATATTGTCCAACCACTATCACGTGTTTCGTCGACTTTGCGGCTGCCTTTGATTCAATTGATAAAGCGGCGTTTTGGAGGGCGATGGAACGAGATGGTGTTCCAGAATAGAAGGCATTTTATGAGCTTACGTCGGCGCAGCTGTACATATGGGGAACTGACAGACTTTTTTCAAATAAGAACTGGTGTCCGTCAAGGTTGTGTCCTTTTCCTTACAGTATTCAACTATGCAATGGGCTGGGTGATGGACATTGCTTGCCAGTACTCAAGAGATGTCCAAATCAGTCCAGAGGGTCGTATCACTTGAATATGCTGATGTTATAGTCTTTTTTGCTGATAGTTATGATGAAATGCAAATAACGCTAAATAACGTATAAGAAACTGCAGCGAGAATCGGACTCAATGTAAGGGTCAATGTAATTAAAACGAAAGCTTTTTCGTCTTATGTGCAAGAAGCTGATAAAATGCTTTTTTTCTAAATTCATTGGCACTTGAGGAAATGCCTGATTTTAAATACCTTGGGTCCACTCTAATACCAAACGGCCAGGCAAAAAGAGATCTTGCCTAGGTCACGGCAGCTAGAAATGCGTTCTTCCGATTAACGAAACCTTTATGGAGCCGTCGTGAGAATACCGTAAAAACGAAAGCCCGCATCTATATATCGTTCTATTTTACTATATGGTTCTGAGATATGGCCAATGAGAGTGGCAGATATTAAAAAGTTATTTGCCTTTGACTACTCTTGTCTAAGGTACATATTACGGATCCGTCGAGCGGATAAGATATCACATGAGCATCCACTTTCATTCAAATACCACTTGCATAAATAATGTTATCATATAGCATTGTCTTCTCTTATTATGGCACGTTCTCCGTCACCACAGGAATTGGTGGTATTTCGCTGCTTGTCGAACCCTGTGATGGTTGGCGTCAAAAGCGAGGAGGACTAACCTGGAATTACACAGTCAGAAAAGATTTTGAATGTATGGGAGGACCAACTACATATAGACTTAAACGATGGAAAAAGGAATGGTTTCTATTACCATTAATCATGGCACCAGACCGCACCGCTTGGAAACATCTTACCTTTATAATTGTTGGAGCCAGCCTAACCAATAATGGTGGGAGCTGTTTGAAGAAGAAGCACAAAAACATCTGGAATGGTAGTCCTTCTCAAGAACACCAATCAAAACTTCTTTCGCTATGCCCATTTCTTGATGGTATGAAATGCGCTAATCAGTTTATATGTTTATTACGGTCAATAGTTTTCATTGCCAGATCGACTCGTCATTCGACATTCACCATAAATAATACAAAAAGATCAAAAATCTCGGCGATAAATAATCACATAAGACATAGGCAAGCACATAATCTTGCTCAAAGAAATCAATTTTTGTTTTATCGTGGAGTTTATTAATCTAGAAAACCCATCAATCAGGACTGAAACATCGCCAATCAAATGATTTACCTCTCACTACCTTTAAATTTCAAACGTGAAAATCCCCATGTGCTAATTGGGATAGACCACTCTTTTTTCATTTATTTATTTATTTTGTCAATAATATACGACTGAATTGGAGGTACAAATTTTTAGCCACGATTATCTAAACAGGAAGCCGACTTTAAAAACTCAGATTTCAAGTAACCCTAAAATAACGATACTCAGTGCGGTCAAAAAATACGAGTTAATCATTGTTTTCATTTTATGATGCCTAAAAATTTAATTTTCATACGAATTGTATTATCGAATTGTCGTCTGTTGATATCTACTATTAACATGCTGTTTAGCTATATTATCATGAAAACATGCTTGTACCTGCATTATCATAAATGTGACAAGAATATTGGTTAGCAAAAGAATGATCAAGAATGGTGCAGCCAGTAATCAAAAATTAACGTATGGCATTCAGGCGCTGGATTACCGTGCCCTGTCAACTAAGTCTTAAGCCAACCAACTTTTTCCAACTAAAAATTAGAAAAACTTATAGCAAATGATTGACAATGATTTCGTCGAATGTCGATGGGGCAAAATATTGAATTATGAGTTATTAGTCTTTTATTCCTTTCTTAACAATTTCACTCAATCGCTGTTATCTTCTTTTTCATCCACTGAAGCAATTCAGATTCACTATCATTTGTGCAGTTTCACATCGAACCATTTGCTGAATTTATTGCATTGTTTATTTTTTGGTCTATTTTTATGCACCATTTTCGTAATAAACAATATATGAAAAGACATCCCAAGCGGTTTAAGTCGGCTTTTCATCACAAATTTCATTAGAAAATTTACGCTTTAAATAAATTAAATAATTTGATAATTTGCTTCATAAAACGCTTAAAAATTAATTGAAAAGTTATAAATAAGCTGCAAGCAAATTAACATAAATGCGATAATCGAATAAGCTATAATTTTTCCATGCTTTTTGCTTTTTTCATGGTCGAACAAAACATATATGCAATCAAAATTTAAAAACTCTTATTAAAGCTTTCATTATGTTTGAAATGAGTTGCGCCTATTCTTTTTGAATTGCTTAACAAATCGAATGCATCTAATTTTTTTAAATATTCACTATTCAAATAAATAAATATATATATAGTCGAGTGATGCTGGCGATTCACCTGTATTTCTATCGCCAAGGGAATTCATAGCTTATTTGTCTAGTACGACAAGCCGGAGCGAGTTTAACCAGTAATGGTGAGGACTTCTAAAAATATATATATATATAGCAATAGTGCATGGTTCTTATAAAGATAGGAGCAACACATCACACAAGTAAGAAGCATGACGATCATGATGATATATTCACTGATCTGTATAAATCTAACAGATAAACTGCAAGCATTCAGATCATTCATAAATTTATAAATTTATAAATTTCATAAATTTATAAAATAAATAAGGCTCTGGCAATTGTATTAAATAAAATGGTATAACGGGAGACTTAGAATGGCTCAGTTGATTATTTTGTCAGTTTGGAATATCGGAGCTGTGATTTAATATCTAGCGAGGGCTAATCTGTTTTTAAAATAGTGCAAATAATGTTGGCTGGTCACCTGTGCTTCTATATACCTGTTGCTAAGCTGCTCAAAATTTATCTGGGTAGCAGAAAAGCTCAGCCAGTGACAATGAGTATCTCCAGAAAAGAAATAGGAGTTAACCAATCAAGAGAGTAAAAAAAATTTGCAACAATGTCAAAGCAATGCTAAAGGATTTATTAAGGGTACCAAGCCTATACTTTAAGTGATTATTCATGAATATCATTGGTTACTTTGGATCTCTTTGCTATCTTATCAAATTATTACGATGCTCCATGAAAACTATAGCATATAAATTATAACGCAATACTCCACACGAAACTTATGAAACTTTTTGTTGTGCGATCGCTAATAATTCAATGTTCAAAATCATAAATAATAAAAAATAATAAATAGCGAAAAAAAATAAGAAATTTGAAACTGATCAAAATTAAAATTAAAATTCTTTTCGCACTGGAAATTATTTCAATGCTTGATAGTTCTGGTCGACATCCTTAAGTTGTTGGCTTGGTTCCCAGCGAAAATCTCAGAAACAGGCCTCTGGACAAAACTCTTCAGAAATGCGAGGATTATAGAATGGGAAATGTTTTTAACAGTTAAATTTCTTGAATTTTTATTTTCCATCACGAAAATATTAGAACAATATGAATTCTGTGAACATAACTGACTTTTATTTTAATTTAATATGCCCCCGTTAACCTACAGTACTTTGCCAACATAATGTCCGAAATTTGTACGATCAGCTCAGTGAACCAATTTAATGAGATGAACACCTTGAAAGTATTTACCAATTGGTAATTTAAAGTGGGTGCAAATTTCATAAATTTTTGCAAAAAATAATGTGATTTTATTAAATATATCAAAAGAAATTTTTTTCAGTTTATTCGTGGAAAATTCTTATTAAAAATATAAAAAAAATTCGTAGATTTTTGAAAAAAGCACTTTTTCACCACAAAAAATTTTTTTCTTAAGTTTGCAAGTAGGATTGATTGATTAAAATTAAGGAAAATTAATCATTTTTATGAATTAATTACTCTTCTAAATTAAGTGTAGTAAAATCAGATTACTTAAATAACGTTTATATTAACAGTAATAATTTCACTTATAATGTATATATATATATATATATATATATATATTATATGTCTATTCTCTTATAGCGCAATGGTTAAGGTAAACGATTAATATGGAATGGGACAACAAAGATTCGAATTGCAACCATTTATTCCTGTTAGGCTACTTGAGCGAGACTCTCTGAAAGCTTATCTACTCAGAACACCATTGATTATAGTAAAATGATAGGGAGAGTAAGGGTTTTAGAACTATTTTAGCTAGACAAGCAATATCGTCATAAGTACCAATAAATCTTACAATTTTAGGCGAATAAAAAAGAAATAACAAACTAAACAATTAAATTCACAATAGAACAATATCGGAAAATGAAGCAAAGAAGATTTCAGAAAATAATTTGTATATTTTCATCAGTAAATGTATCAGACGAAATCACAAATATTATTCATATTGCTTATATTCGCATTTTATGGATTTAAAATGCTTACAAATTTCAGGAAATATAAAAGAACAACAAATCGCTAAAGTTTAAAACTTAAATTTTCTTTTGTAATCACATTCCCAGCAATAAGCTAAACTTTAACTTATTAAACCCTACAGTTGCGAATATTTATTTTGCAGGATTAAGGCAAACAGATTTCATTTTATGCTTGAATTGGACTAATATGGTTTTCCCATAATCCTTTAGCTGTGAAAAAATTGAAGAGCAACCTGAAGAACAATATTTTTAGATAAAAATAAATAAATATTTTTATTTTAATTCTCCGTAGATTTCTTTCATTATTAGATTATTAGATTAATAGGGATGGCTGAGGTTATGCCAAAATGTAGGAATTTCCAACAAAAACTAAGGAAGAACACAAAAAATTTTGTAAGTTTTCTGCCAAACACAAATAATTGAAATAATTGAATCCTCGCGACGAATTTACTTGAAATCTTCAAGCGCTCACGCTGTCATATTTGTTGCAGATTCTTCTAATATTATACCAAGAATTCCACTCGATTCGTTTTTATTGAAAAATTGTGCGCAAATATAATACGTGAGGATTGCGATGCTTATTGTGCAGATAATGAACGTCTAAAATGTCAGACCAGTACTTTTATTCAGCTTTATCATACTGCTATTACAGATCAGTATTTTTTATTGATCTTTATCATACTGCACCCGTTCTATTACTTTTATTAGGTTTTTTTCTGCTTAAACTCCCTCGTCGGACCAGGCAAATTCAATAGTGAGCGAAATTTCACCATCACACTTTAAAAAATCTTCCTTCCAGACTAGAGTAACCCAAGCACTGGTGCTTTGAAATTGGCGTTACAACCCACTAAACCATCGCTTCTCAGTTCTATCTCCGCTTTTATTAGTTTCATGAAAAAATGAGGTCCCTCTCTCAACGTCATTTAAGACCTTTCTTTATAGGCCTACAAAGTTTTAATTCAAAAGGTCAAATATAACTTTTTCAGTCAAATATTTTACAAACCCAAAATATCCGAAAGAGAAAAGCAACAAGTCTCTGGAATTTTCTCTAATACTCAATTTAATCTTTTTCTTTTTTTTTTGCTTAAATTCCTTCGTCGAAAGGCAAATTCAATAACATTCTCACCAATAGGCTGGACCTGCAAGGGTAAGACATCCAAGTGGCGCGGTCGATGCCATCGTCGACAACAATAGAATTCATTCCTTTTTCCATCGTCCACATATATCTGGTCCTCTTATCATTCAAAATCTTTCCTGACTGTATAATTCCAGGTCTTGATTGGACCTCCTCGCTTTTAGGGCAAATTATCACAGGGTTCGACAAGTAGCAAAATATGCACCAATTCCAGTGGTGGACGACGTGCCCTAACCAGCGAAGGCGACGCTCTGTGATGACAATATTAATACAGATGATACTTGAGCAAAGATGGATACAATCAAATGCGATTTTATCCGCTCGACAGATGCGTAAAATATATCTTAGACAAGAGTGGTCAAAAGTTGTTAGCTTCTTAATATCTTCCACTTTCATTGGCCATGCGTCATAGCCATATAGCACGATCGAAAAGTATATATATGCGGACTTTCGTTTTTATGGTAATTTCACAACGGCTTCATGAAGGTTCCGTTAATCGGAAGAACGCATTTCTAGCTGCCGTGACCTAGGCAAGATCTCTTTTTGCCTGGCCGTTTGGTATTAGAGTGGACCCAAGATATTTAAAATCAGGCATTTCCTCAAGTGCCAATGAATTTAGAAAAAAAGCATTTTATCAGCTTCTTGCACATAGGACGAAAAAGCTTTCGTTTTAATTACATTGGCCCTTACATTGAGTCCGATTCTCGCTGCACTTTCTTATACGTTATTTAGCGTTATTTGCATTTCGTCATAACTACCAGCAAAAAGGACTATATCATCAGCATATTCAAGTGATACGACCCTCTGGACTGATTTGGACATCTCTTGAGTACTGGCAAGCAATGTCCATCACTCAGCCCATTGCATAGTTGAATACTGTAAGGAAAAGGGCACAACCTTGACGTACACCAGTTCTTATTTGAAAAAAGTCTGTCAGTTCCTTATATGTACAGCTGCGCCGACGTAAGCTCATAAAATGCCTTCTATTCTGGAACACCATATCGTTCCATCGCCCTTCAAAACGCCGCTTTATCAGTTGAATCAAAGGCAGCCGCAAAGTTGACGAAACACATGACAGTGGATTGCAAATATCTGAAGCGATGTTCCAACATCCTTCTTAAATATCTAGTCAGCACAACCGCTCCTTGGTCTGAAACCAGCTTGATTAGGGCGCATCCTGCTAACCCTTTCATAAATCTGTTGAGTAGCAATGAAGTAAAAATTTTTGCTGAGACGTCTAGTAGGCTGATTCCTCGATAATTGTCGCAGTCCTTTCATCTTTCTTGAGAATTGGAAGCAGAATTGCTTTGTCAAACATCTGGTAACATTTCTTTTCCCATACTAGAGAGTACAGTTGTTGAAGGTGTGATATGAAGGATGACGACAACGTTTGAAGAGTTATAGTCCGAAGACGACCGCATTCTCACAGAGTCTTTTTAATCTTGTGGATAACGGAGATTATTTCTTCTTCTGCTGGGGCTCGCAATTACAAGCGTATCGTTTGGCGAACGTATAAGCAGCAGCAACAGATGACGCTTTATGATAAGTTTGGCCTCAAAGAATTCTTTCCATCTTATGAGGCGGTCCTTAATACTCTTGATCGGCACGCCACTGGTGTCCGTTACCAATTCAGTGATCGTTCCCAGAGTCATACTTGCTTTATGAAGAAAACAGAATAGTTTCCTATTATCGCCTAATCAAGCCCCTTCCATTCTTGAGGCCAGGTTACTCCAATAGTAATTTCTGCCCGCTGTGTTGTTTTCGTTTCAAATTTTTGCACCATTCGGTAGTCAGGATCACCTAATATTCATGCTTCGGCAGCTTTTTCAGGCAATTGGACAGTTGATTCCGATATCCAACTAGCGCATTTTCTACTAGTATGCCTTAGCGTGGAAGTGATTTTCGGAGACATTCCTTTAGTTTGGACCAGTATTCATTTATCATTCCAGAAAAGTCATTGACATTTGTATCATTGAGATAATTCGATTTGAAATGCGCTTACTGCCTCCGAATTTTTTAGTTTGAAATAGTTGAGAGATCTTTGGAGATGTTGTTTTCTACGAGTTGTCAATTTTATGCGGATCTTGACTCGAACCATAACAGATCCATGAGGATTGCTCGTTTCAGCTCCGCGGTAGGAATGATTATCTAGTACGGAACTCGTCGACTGACTAAAATGTAATCAATCTGGTTGAATTCGAGGAGTTCCACGCGACTAGATTGTTTCTACGATGTCAGAAGCAACGTTACAGTAACAAAAAGTAACAAAAAGTTCATGCTTTTCGGCATAACGAAGAAGGCGTTCTCCATTGGCGCAGCGATCTCCGATGCCATATTTGCCAATTGTCGATATCATCGCATTGGCATCATCACCTAAGCTCGCATTCCAGTCTCCCCCAATTATGACCATGTCTTTTTCGGTAGAAGCTTTATTAATAGTTGAAGCTCCTCTTAGAACTTATCTTAATTTGCTCAATTTAATTTGTTAATTTTTTTAAAACTATATTTTGCAAAATATTATAAATTTATTTTTACCTGAAGGAAGAAGGTTATCTCACTTTTCCTTCTCGCATTACCAGCAGCTGCAGAACTGCATTGCGAAAGAATTAGCTATAAAACAGCTTTTAAAATGTTAAACCATTTTCTTCTTGAAAAGATTATAAAACATAGATTTCACTCTCAAGGAAATCCTTTATTACTGGCTACGCTTTCGTGAATTCCAAATTTCAAATTAATGAACGCAGTGTAATATTTGATTTTATATTCAATATTGATATTTCAATTTGTTTATAATTTGGTTGAAGAATACCATTAATGTTTAACTAACTTTATTAGATTTTTTCAATTGTATTAATGTTATTACACTAATTATGAATGCGGCAACGGTTGAAGCAAGCGATGAAAAAAGTAGTGCTTGCCAAAATCTTATCGAGCATATTGAGTTCCTTGGCCCATATCGATAAAGTTCTGTGTTGAAATAAAAGGAGCATCTATCTGAAAATATTTTCGTTACATTCAAATTCAAATTCGATGTGAATTGGTGTGGTCCCAAGAAGTGAAATGAACCTAGAGCCAGTGGTGACCAGATTAGAACTGATATAAATAAGATGCCGCAACATACTCGATATGCAATCGTTGGAGTAAATTTTAATGAATATTTCAACGGATTCATAACAGCATAATAGCGATTAACAGAGATTACTACATAAATAACAGCATTTGAGGAACGAAGCATTGCGTTAAAATAACTGGATAACTTTCCAAGCCATGATATATTCAGGCTCTTATCACTAAATATTTCATGAAGAAGTTCTTCAATTCTGTGTTAAGACAAAATTGAAACAAGCGAAAATCTAGGTTCACATCATTAAGTAAAATATGTAAAGAATCGAAAGATCGTATCGTGAATGTGCCTTTTGAGTTTGTGTCGTTTTCAATATGTCAACTCACAGTAAATAGATGTGTCCGATCAACACATTTCTGATGACCATCGTTGCCATAGTAAATAAGCAATATGCAGTGATTAACACTCCAAAAGCGTTATGAAATCGTTTTGCATATTTGATAGTAATTATAACGCAAGCATTTATCAACAATCCGAATAAATTTGCCTGAAAATAAGATGGTGTTCACCAGATATTTGCGTTGAACTTGTTAGAAAACTGTGGCTTGGAAGTTTTTTAGGCTCTGCTAAAACTTCGCAGCATTAAGCGGATTTTGAAAAGATTGAAAAAATGAAAAATCTTCTATCGTGAAGTTCAATGAATATCCTTTCGATGGAAATTCGTGTTTTTGATGGAAAATTCCTTTATTTTGGCAATATACCTAAAGAAAATATTGTAATAATAAGCCTTTCTTAAATTTGGGGCCTTCTGGTACTATAAATATGAATATGAGTATGGTAATTCTGGCAGATGAAAATTGGTAAGCGATTCGCAAAAAGATTATCTGAGCTAATGCGCAAATGCAGAATGCTTTAATATCGAAGCCACTTGCGAATTTTTCGAATTCAGTTTAATTCCACAGAGTACGAAAATCTATTTCACTCGCTTGTATTCAAATTAAAAGCAATCAAAAATAAGAAATTAATATTCCTCCCTTAGTATAGAAATAATAAACACTTACCGAGCAATATATCAGAAAATACTGTCTATCGTTCATCGCGAAATTTCAGTAATCCTCTCAAATTTTTGAAAATGCCTTAAGGGAACAATGTTCGACTAGGAAAGCAAACTGGAAAAATGCTTTATCGAATATAAATTTTATAGCATTATGAGAATGGTTGCAATTTCTTGCTAATAAGCTTTTTCTAATTTTTTTTCCTTTTATTATGCTTGATAAATAATAAGTTAAAAGAAGCAAGTAGGGTCATTAATAAGGATTTTCGAAAATAACTTCAAATTGAGAATTAAGGTTGATAGCTGATTGCTTCAAAAGAATAGAGCATTTTTCCCTCGGAGAATAGTTTATAAAAAAATGATTTATAATAATTAGCTGTTTTCCATCTATCATAAAGTGATTTCAAGTGAAATAGTCCTATTTTGATAAGCCAAGCAAGTAGCTGCGACTACTGTTAGATTAAAAGCCATAAAAAAAACCATAAATAAGAAGGCGAACTTTATCTTGATGAAGATTAAAAAATTAAAAGATTAAAAATCTTTTGGCAAAAAAGTAAAATTTAAATTTAAATAAAAGTAAACTAAACAAAAAAGATAAATTAAAAATTCAAAATTTAAAAATTCATGATAAAAATTACTACGCGAAAAAACTACTCTAGTGAACAATTTAATATGAAAAGTAAGTTTTATAATATTCGATTCAAGCAAATGAATTTGTGTCACTAAGGGATTTTTAGTTTCATTCGCGCTAATCTACCAAACTAATCTAATTAACTTCATCGAGCCAAAAGATACACCTATTGGCTTTTGACGAGCTTAAACTATTTTCATTAACAAACTGATTTAATTGATAATTCTGTTTAGGAGAATTGTTGTTTGTGATTTTCATGACCTCAAGTAGAATTTGAATTTTTACATGATATCGCTGGCTACCTTTTTTTGACAGTTTATAAAGATAATTAGTGGATCAATTCAAAAAAAATTCTGAAAATTTTCTAATTTAAGTTAGTGATAAAAATACAAATTTTTTTCTTATTTTGATTCAACGAGAAGTTGAATGTTCATTGATTGACAGTAATATTCATTGATGCTTTGTTTTTTTCTTCTTTTTCTTCTAATAGCTTTCACCATAACTGGTTAGGTTGGTTTTCTAAACAGATGATTAACTAAGATATAATATGGCATGTGCGCTATGTGCACGCATAACTACTGCACGGATTACTGAAACATTCAAATTAAAGTTCGGATCTAAGTCTTTGGACCAGAAATATCGAAACAAAGAAAGGAATATAGAATTCCAATTTTTTCTGAGAATGTTGCATTGTCGCAAACTTTTTCACCACGAATCATTCGAAATGTTAAATGACCTTTATAAATCACAGAAAATATATGCAATTTTGTATTCGCACTTTTCAATATGCAATTTTAGTAACTCACCCTTTATTTCAGCTGTATTTTTAATAAATCTTCTGTACATCATATCACAAAAATCGAACACAAAAAAAACATATAAATTAAATTCACCAAATAAATGCTGTGAATCATTCTAAGTTAAAATTCTATTTCCTTTTTGTACCAAAAAAAACTAATTTATTATACAGAATCTCACAACTATCCAAACATAAATAAACTATAGTTTTTGTTTAAACATTTGTTAATTATGCATGCTAAGCTGTTCACACAAAATTTTTATTTGGTTAATAGAAATAATATACATATATATATATATATATATATGCGCATGATATAGAGCATTTTGTATTTGGTACTTTGAGTATTTGGGTATTACGGTATTTTTTGGTTTTGAATTTTTGAGTTTCGGCCTTGTTTATATATTTAGATATATACTCTGAGTCTGCTTCATGTATATATCCCTCCCTTGCTTACAGTCAGATATGGGAAATTTGGCCCCCCCCCTTTTGTTTCTTATCTAATTTCATTTGTTTTTTAATTGTTCGCTTGAACTAATTGTTTATAATTTTATATTGTAATAAAGATAAGAAATTCATATCCTACTTGGATACAAACGGCAAGCCATTAGACCATCAATTCTGAACCGCATCTTTTCCGTTTCAAGTCATTTTTGCCTATCCAACCTCATATACTAAACCTCGCCAATCCTTTCCCAATAGTTTCGGTCCTCCACAATATGTCAATCGCTTTGTGGCTCCATAGTAAAATTTGTCTGGTTCGAAAGCTAGTAAATTTAACTAACAACGGTGGGGGCTCTGAAAAAGAAATCTATATTAAAGTTAGATTTGCTATGGGGGCAACTGCTATGGGAACGAAATTTAAAGTTGCATGTGGAACTCTTGAAAAATGAACCTAACTAATTGTTGCGAAATGCGATCTTTTTATTATTTTAAATTTATTATTTTAAAATAATGACTCCGATCCGCCAAATAAAGCCTTTCAGTTATTCATTAATTCCTTATCTTCACGCATGTCAGTAGAATAGAGGTCAATTCATAAGAACGTAAAGGATAACCTTTTCAAGAAAACTATTCTTTTGGTGCCATCAAGGGATCCGAGTGGCTAGGTCCCAATATTTCAATATTCAATTTACTTTACCCAAGTTTGAGGAATAAAGATTTTTATTGATACGTGCGGTGATCAATGTTTATTATATTGTCCTGAGAAAGCAGTCAAGATTATTCTAATATAACTAACGCGCGTCGAGCATCCCACTGCTTCCATTCAATAATTTTATTAATTTATTTTTCACACTAACAATGGTGGGAGCTCTGAAAAAGAAATCTGTATTACAGTTGGACTTGCAACTGCTATGGAGACAAAATTAAAAGTTGCACTTATGTTTTGCGCATAAAATAGAAATGGGACTATAATAAAATACTGTAAAAGTAATAATTAGTAAAAACAATAAAAGTAATTATTATATCATATATCATACAACTATTTTAATCTTTTTTATAACCGTAAAATTTAAAGCAAAACTGATTTATTTTTTAATTAATTTATATTTTAATGAACTTAATTGAGTTTGATTTTTATTTAAGCAATTTATTCAGAAATTCTTCTTCTAACAGCTTTCAGCATTACTGGTTAAGCTGACTCCAACGGCTACAAGGAAATTGCTTAAATAAAACGCTTCGCTTTGACTTAGGACGCTTCCAAGTGGCGCGGTCTGATGCCATCGTCGACAGTTATGGAAGCCATTCCTTTTTCCATCGTCTAAGTCCATATATTGCCGGTCCACCTATACGTTCAAAATTTTTTCTCACCGTATTAGTCCAGGTCTTGATTGGTCCAGCTCGCTTTTGATGCCATTCATCACACAGGTTTAGCAAATAGCGAAATATGCGTCACTTCTTCTGGTGCACGACGAAGAATGTGCTCTAATCGTGGAAGATGGCTTATTAATGCAAATGGTATTTGAACGAAGACGGATGAATGCTTTTTTGTAATTTGGCATGCTTTTTTTCGTAATTCATTGTAATTACGACAAAAGCTTGCTATTTTTCAGGGTATTTTTTATTAGACCAATAATTCAACTGAACCTAAAACAGATGGAAAAGCATCAATTTATGTCTCAGAAACATATAGCTAGATCGAGAGGATCACGGCAATATAGATGCGGACTTTCGTTTTTATGGTAATTTCACTCCATAAAGGTTTCGTCAATCAGAAGAATGTATTTCTAGCAGCCGTGATCCAAGTTGTAATAACAACTTTTGCCTGTCCATTTGGTATTATAGTGGAGCCAAGGTAAGGTATATCGGGCATTTCCTTAATCAATGAATTTACAAAAAGAGGCATTTTATCAGCTTCTTGCACATAAGACGAAAAGATTTTCGTTTTAATTACATTAATCCTAAGTTCGATTCTCGATACAGTTTCAGTTATTTAGTATTACTTGCATTTCATTATCACTGTCAGCAAAAAGGACTACATCATCAGCATATTCAAGATCTATGATACGATGCTCTGGACTAATTCGGACATCTCTTGAGTGCAGACAAGCGGTATCCATTATCCAGTCTATCGCATAGTTGAATATTGTGGGGGAAAGGTCGTAGCCCTGGCGGACAGCTGTTCTTATTTCGAAAAAATCTGTCAGCTTTCCATATACATAGACCTGCGCCGACTTGCGTTCATAAAATGCCTTTATGAGTCTAATGATTTTCTCTGGAACACCATATCGTTCCATCGCCCTTCAAAACGCCGCTTTATCAGTTGAATCAAAGGCAGCCGCAAAGTTGACGAAACACATGGCAGTGGATTGCAAATATCTGAAGCAAATGTTCCAACATCCTTCTTAAATATCTAGTCAGCACAACCGCTCCTTGGTCTGAAACCAGCTTGATTAGGGCGCATTCTGCTAGCCCGTACTTTCATAAGTCTGTTGAGTAGCAATGAAGCAAAAATTTTTGCTGAGACGTCTAGTAGGCTGATTCCTCGATAATTGTCGCAGTCCTATCATCTTTCTTGAGAATTGGGAGCATTGCTTTGCTCCAATAATGTGGCAATATTTCTTTTTTCCATACTAAAAAGTACATTTGTTGAAGGTGCGTTATGTAGGACGATGGATAGCATTTGAAAAGCTCAGCCCGAAGACCATCTTCTCCTGGAATTTTATTCCTTAAGCTTATGGATAACTAGAATTATTTCTTCTGTTGGAGGCTCGCAATTGCAAGCGCGTATGTTTCGGCAAACGTATCAGCTATATCAGGGGCAACAGATGGCGCTTCATGGCTAAGTTTGGTCTCAAAGAATTCTTTCCATCTTAATACTTTTGATTAGTACGCCATTGCTGTCTCTTACCATTTCACTGATCGTTGCCCGAGTCATAGTTGCTTTACGAAGAAGGCAGATAAGTTTGTTATTATCGCCTAATCGATTCGCTGCCTCCATTTTTGAGACCATGTTACTCCAATAGTGATTTCTATCCGGCCTTGCTGCTTTCGTTGCTGCTTCTTCGAAGCACCCGGTAGTCAGGATCACCTGACATTCGTGCTTTGGCAGCTTTTTCAGACAATTGGACAGTTGCTTCCGATACCCAACTAGCGCTCTTCCTACTAGTATGCCCTAGCGTGGAAGTGGCTGATTTTTGGAGACATTCCTTTAATTTGGACTAGTATTCATTTGCCGTTCTAGAAAAATCATTGATATTTGTATTATTGAGATGCTTCAATAATTCGGCTTGAAATGCGCTCACTGTTCCCAAATTTTTTAGTTTGAAATAGTTGAAGGAACTTGCGGGATGTTGTTTTCTGCGAGTTGTCAATTTTATGCGGATCTTGGCTCGAACCATAACATGATCAGATTCATGAAGATTGCCGTTTCAGCTCTGCGATAAGAACGACTATTTAGTACGGAACTCTTCCAATGATGACTGACTAAGATATAATCAACCTGATTGAAGTGTTGGTTGTCCGGGTAGGTTCACGTGATTAGATGTTTTCTATGACGCCAGAAGCAAGCAAAAAGTTCATGCTCTTCGGCATAACGAAGAAGAGATTCCCCATTGGTACACCGGTCTCCGATGCCATATTTACCAATTGTTGATCACAGCTGCATTATGACCTACTCGAGCATTCCAGTCTCCTCCGATTATGATCATGTCATGTTTCGGCTCTGTAAGCAGTTGAAGTTCCGCATAGAACTTGTCTTTATCATGGTCATCTGACGACAGAGTTGGAGAATAGATAGTGATGACAGAAATATTGCAGAACTTACCCTTATAATGGGCGTAGGCCATACGATCGTTTACAGGTTTCCACTCAATTAAAACGGAATGGGCCTTGTCAGCATGACAATCGCTACGCCATTTCGTCCCGAGTTGTCCGAAGCACCACAGCCAGTATCTCTGCTCTGAACCAGGATAAATAATTGCTCGAGACCCAAAGTGAAGAAGGCGGACCTTCGACAAGCAAGCGATATCCACATACTTAGAGGGTGTGGACAGTGATCGCTTGGCTTGCAACGTCCATGAGCATTCTGACGTTTCCCGCTGATACGGCTAATAGCTAGCCGCGCGAGCAGAAAGCTGTTCCCTTTGATAGGTTTCGATCAATTACCCTGGTTTACTAGCATATTTTATTTACCAGCCTTGGAGTCGCCGGATTGTATACTTATCGCATGTACCATCTGGCTCGAAGTATCATTCGCGTCGATAGTCGCGGACGCCGTATCAAGTGCAAGTGTAAGTGTTTCGGAAATTAATTTCATTAAATTTAATGAGCTCTGTTTATGAAAGTTCGGCATACTACGTATGAACTACGTTTTATTTTTTTGTAGAATTTCCGAATCAATGAAATGAACTAGTATGGAAGTTATGGAAGTAATTTTAAGGTAATATATCTGAATAGTCACATTTTTCTTGTCAGACTTGTCAGAACCGATTAATATTCACATCAAATCGGATATGTGACGTTAATATTAGTGTTCAACATCATTTGGTGCAACATCATTTATTTTTGACCATTCAATAGAAAATCTCTATTATGAAAAGTAATTCAATTAATTTAATGGTTCGAAAAACTTACAATAAAAATTTATATAATTTATGTATTTAATATATAACTGTTTTTTGAAAGTCCCTTGAAAAAATGTAGATTATATAATTTTAGAATTAATATAATGATTTAATAACGATAATTTTCAATAATTTTTACAATAATTTTTATAATTTTCCCGGTGAATGGGAAAGTATTGAATTATTTACTGCCATTGCACTGCATAAATTTGATTATTCTCTTAATAAAGCTAACCATTCGCGATTATGTGATTTTCATCCTGAATATTTGATAACGTTCATTTGTGATGTCAAATTAAAATCATTTATAGATTGAGTTAATTGGATTAATTAATTTGACGGTGTACTTTTATGCTTCACTTCCATAATAAATAATATATGAAGCATGAAAATAATTTTAAAAATTATCAAAAAATTTTGCAAAAAATATCGAATATAAAAAGGATTTGAAAAGGATTTCTTTCACATAATTTTATTTATTCCCTTAATTTTATTCGTTTTAGAAGAACTAAATGATCATACAATATGAAATTAAAATTAGTTGATCAAAATCTTATAAAAATTTTTATCTGAAACTTTCATATCTGTTCGATTCCTTTGCGAATTGTTTGGCAATGAAAATGAATATATCAAAATTTATTTAAATAGTATTTGGCGTATAAATTAAGTAGAAAACATTGGCTTATCGTTTGCAGTAAATTAGCTCTAACGAAAACCAATACGATCCATGTGTGAAATATGCAAAAATATGTTTTACTGACTTGTACAAATGCGATAAAAAAATGGACTAAAGCAAGCATAAATTCATAAAAACTGAGATTCTATTAGGAACATATTCAGTAGAACAAAATTTAACATATTAAGAAAAAATAAAAATAAGAAAGTAAACGAAAATAAAAAAAGAGAAAATATAAGGCAACGTCAAAACGATATGAATTGCAACAGCATTTTTTATTTCTCTGAATAAATATGGAAACAACAAAAGACAAGAACCAAAGTTACCCAAAAATGTTTACCGAAAAACTATCTCGTTGAAATAACCATAGAAATATAGGTAGAAATATTTCAATGTCGATAGTCTCTGTTTGTTGCTGTTCAGTGTAATCTCCTACAAGGGAGAGCTGATAAAAGTCACGGTTGGCTGAGATTATATCAAGAAGCTTTTAACTTTTTGAGGCAGAGTATATTACCTTGATGACGACGGATTCCTTATTTTCATTTATCTGTTGAATGAGGGGGACGTAAATTATGGCATTAATTACTTTTCTAAAGCTAATTTATTAAAGTTATTAAACTTTTTCTGAAATGTCTGGCTATTCCAACGATTATTTCTACAGAAGGCATATTATTTTCAAGCATTAAGGCATATTATTAGACAGAGACAGGTGAAATAAATTGATTCCTCATTTTAAAATGTTCCATGGCTTTGACAAATTTTTTCTCATAGAATTATATGAGAAAGCAATAAGTCTACGATTCTTGCAACGGAAGAAAACGAAAAAAGCTGTTTCGACCACTGTACTATGGAGAAATTACCCTTTTACAATAAATATTTGTCGAATTTGTTGAAAGTAATTTTGAGGAGAATTTAATATACTATGGGTTGTGACCAAAAATTGATCACAAAAAATGCAAAAATATAAAAATTCAAAGTTACTTACGTTTTTCAAGGGTTTAAAGGAGAAAAATAATTGAGTTACTTTGGCTTCATTTATCAAACACTTCTGTCTTGTGATAGCAGCTTGATAATTCAAAAGTAAAATCCTGCTGGTTACTTTGCTACTTCGCCTTTTCCATCTCCATGCTATTTCACGATGGGTCATATGAAAATTGGATTTCATATTTCGACGGTAGGCTATGCAAGTGTGCGACAAGTTGTGAGTCGAGGTCGAGAAATTTGAGACATAGGGAGAAATTCTGTTGGCTAAGCTGTTAGGCATTAATTTTCTGCGTATTTTCTGCAAGAATTGCTCGTAACTGATTGGAACATGAGATCAGCTTGGATACTAGAAACCAGAGGCTAAGTTTTCAGCATTCAAATTCTCGCAGGCATCGTCCTCCTAAAGGAAATTCATAATCTTCATTTCGATTTCAAGCCATTTAATCTTATTTTATCTATTGTTATCCGACTCAGAGTAGATATTTCTTAATTGTGTTCACTGTTCCAGATTAACTAAATAAAGCCGAAATAGAGTCACGATTGTATTATCAAATTGTCAAATGCAAGTCACCTCCAAAAAAGTGATCGAAAAGTTTGATTCTCTTTAAAGAAAATTTCTTAGGGGTTATCTCGTATTATTTTTCCGCCTTCACGATATTTTTCCTAATTTCACATTAAATCTGAATTTTTTTCGTGGTTTTCACCTCTGATTTTATCAATTCGGGGGAGTTTTTTTTGAAAGTTCATCCATTATGTACGTGTTTTTTCATTTTTATTTTTATCAGTATAAAATTCAGATTAGTTTGAATTCTTCAAATCAAAATAATAGAAAATCATAGGAAGAAATCTGCCTTTAACTGGCAATAAGAAATGAACATTGGAAAATGAACATTGTCCATGGAAAGTATTACGAAGAAAGGGAAAAGCGCGTTGAAGCCCCTTAAGCTTTCATTAAAAAGAAAAAAAGACAAAACGAACTTTAATAGTGCTGAATAACGATTAATTAAAGAAGATTTTAAAATCAAAAAAATTAATCTTTCATAAATATTGCAAAGGTTAGCATCGCATCGAACAAATTTCATCATAAAGGCTTCTTATTTTATTTTCTTCTGCCGCAGATTTTATCACAATGTATGACTATTTCACAAAAAACGCAAAATTGGCAAAAATGAAAGAATAAAAAACTGCGTCATATAGGAGCATCCACTAATGGACTAAAAACCGGTTATTTTTCCACAATCCCTTTTTCGTCGAATCGACAGGAAAATTAAGAATTAAAAAATTTGCAACAATGCTATGCAGTAATAAGAAGTAATAAAATTGCAAAAATTAGTTTAGGATGACGAAAATTTGTCGCTTCTGAACTAATTGTTTCTTCTTTTCTAATCAATTTCTTATCGTTAAGCTAAGCTTTCATAAAATAAATCGCACACTTGTGATTGCAATGCATTGCAATGATTGTTGTAGATTTTACGCCAACAAGAAATCATTTGATTGAAATAGGAAAAATACGATTTTCGTATATTTGTTTTACTGCGAAGAAATTGAATAGCAACCTGTAGACAAATAATTCTAAGAAAAAAATAAAATGCCTGCCATTATCAATGGGCAATTGATAAGAATGCAAATGATTAGAAATGATTAAATGCCAAAATATAAGATTTTTAAACACCACAAAGAATATAAGCAATTTATAAGTTTTTTTGTGCCAAATAAATTAAATTAAAATATTAGTATCAAATATAAAATAAATTAAAATATTTGAATTTTTGCGACAAATTCAATTCTTTTAAAAGCACGCACCCTGTTATATTTGTTGCAATTTCTTCTATTATGAAACTGAGAACTCTATTCACTTTATTTTTATGGAAAAATTGTGCAAAAATATAATACGCGAGGATTGCGATGGATATTGTGCAAATGATAAATGTCTAAAACTTATTATTAATTCAAAAAATCGAAAAGTGGCATTTTTATTGAACTTTACTACTACTACCACTACTCTAATAGAGTATTTTAAACCATGGTCAGGTTTGTTCCACTTCTCAAGCCAAAAAAACTTCGCCAGGTAACGATTTGATATTAGAAGTGATGAATTCCCAGTATTACCCTGATTTATGAAAGATAAGTTTATTCCCATTGGGAATAAAGTCCTAACTTCAACGCTCTGAAAATGTGAACGATTGAAGAATTCTATCTTTGTTCTATTATTAAAGTCATGCGGCTTATCGTTACATTTTACATTTAAGTATATCAAAATTTTCTAGTAGACAAAAATAAGGAAAAGAAAATGCCTGTAATTCTTTCGAAAGCAATTTAATAGAAGGATCCATTAAAAGCAATGGCCATTTATAAGCAAATCATTTTACCTGAAGAAAGAAGATAATCTCAGTTTTCCTTCTTCCTTTAGCAGCCATTGTAGAATTAGGATTTGAATTTAACCTCTATAAAATGCATTTTTTAAATGCTGAATTATATCCTTGAAAAAAAAGCTCGCCAAAGATGAATTTAGATTTTGAATAACAAAATGTATTATGATTCTTCTGAAGAATGCCATGAAAATGAATATCAAACCTTGTTAGATTTTTTCAACCGCATCAGTGTGACCATACTGATTATGAATGCGCTAATAGAAGAGGTGAATGCTAAACAAAGTAGCGCTTGCCAAAAACTCTTCGCGCATATTGAATTCCTTGGCTCAAATTGATAAAGTTGAGTGTTAAAATAGAAAGAACAACTATCTGAAAATATTTTCGATGAAAATTTTCGGCATGCATTGTTGTGGTTCTAATATAATTACTAAAATAAACCTATAACGAGCGGTGACCAGATAAGAGCTGCTATAAATACGATACCGCAACATATTTGATATGCGATAGTTGGAGTGAATTTTGATGAATACTTCAGCGGATTTATGATAGCATAACAACGATTAACAGAAATCACCGTATAAATAATGGCATACGAAGAGCGAAGCGTTGCAGTCAAGTAATTGCACAATTTTGCAAACCATGAGGTATTGAAATTTTTGTCGCTAAACATCGTGAATCTATTCCACATTTTTACGTTAGTAGAATAAATAACGGACAAAACAGTTTTGGTTAATACTTTTATACATGTTTATAGAATTCAAAAATTTAGGAAGAACCAATTCTATTTCATTAGTAATTTATATGATGAAAATGCCCTTTGCCTTTGCCCTCATGGTGCTTTCAGTAAAATCAACATTACACTTTGATAACGACATGTTGACCCATATAAAATAAATTATAAACTAATTATGTCCAAAGCTAGACCAATTCTATTTCATTAGTGGAAGTGGTACTGCACTGGTAATGTTAGTGAGCTTCGAAGCTGCAATTCATGATTCCCATTCCTGCAGAAATTATTATACTAAGAGGTATGAATATATTTCAAGATTGGAGTATTAATTGGCTTTGAGAGCAATAGAAGATGTTTAGCAGTGTCAAATCTTCGCATAATTAGCGTGTTAATTTTGCAGCTCATTAACGTGTATGAATATTTAAACGTGTATATATGAACTTGTGATTTGTACTTGGCAGATCACCACTAGCACATAGAAGCTTGCAACATACTTGGCCTATCAACTCACATTAAATAGATATGCCCGATCAACAAACTTTGGATAATGATTGTCGCCATAATGGATAGGCAATATGCAGCGATTAATACTCCAAAAGTGTTATGAAATCTTTTCACTTGTTTGATAATGATTACTGCACAAGCATTTGTCAATAATCCGAATAAGCTTGTCTGAAAATGAAATGATATTCTTAAGATAGGAAAGGTATTGCAAGGATTTTATAATTTCTCAAGTCTTGACAAGCCTTTTTGAGGCATTAATTTTACAATATTAAACATGGATTCGATGTAAGTTTTCATGGCATATCTAAAAGAATAATACATTTAAAAAAGACTAATATATCTTTATCAAATTCAATACTCTATGGCTTCTTTGATAAAAAAAGGCCCTTTCTAATCTCCTTTTAGTGATATGGCTCATCCTCAACCTCGGTGTTCTATTAGACGCTTAGCAAATTAAAGGTTCTGCGTAGTATATCTTATCTATTCCTAACAATGCGCTCTTTTGGGCAGGAGTCTCTGGTATTGTTTCTGGATGTGGTTGAGTCATCTTCTAGCTTAGGTATCACAGTTCCTAGTGCAAATTATCGTTGGAATTATTTTCGCTTCCCGCATCTTCTTTACTTCCTCTTTCAACCCCTGCTATTTCTCTAATTCACATTTTCTCATTCTCACATTTCTTTTTCCTAACCTTCCTGTCACTTAGCTACTATATCTATCACCAGTGATTTTTGGCTCTTGCCTATTATCAACATGCCTGGAGATTGACCATTGTTCTGATTGGAAAATCCCATAGGATCTTTGTTTTATTCTCTACAATTTTCTGGAAAATCTGTAAGAGCAGATATTCCTGTAGATGATATCATCTAGCTGCTTATGCCTTCTAGTGTTCAGCTTATGCTATTCATTTTCGGATTTTACATCCACTACGTGTTTCTGGAGCGTTTCCGCATACCCTGCATCTTAAATCCTCTTTGGAATGATAGATTTCTATGCCTTAATATTAGTATTGCCTTTTAGTCCAGCTTTTTCCAACCATTGTTAAGATTACAATACTTCAACTAACATTCTATGGTTGGTCTTATTTTGTTATTTCTTCTATTACAGCACTTCCTCTATTTGGTTTTTCTTCTATGTTTGTCGATTCCTCAGGCATTCGCTCAACAGAAAATAGGATGAAAAAAATTGAAAGAAAAAATTTATGGGAATTCTGGCAAATCACTTTTACGAGTACAAAACAGTAAATAATCTGGAAAAACATTACGTGAGCCAATTATCACAACTTCTCTGGCATCGAAGCCACTTATAAATCCCCAGTTCATTTTAATCTCATAGAGCCAAAATCTGTTTCAGTCGTTTATAATCAAATTAAAACGAACAAAAATAAATTAATATTTCTTCTCATAGCGTAAAAATATTCACTTACCAAGCAATATGTTAAGAAAAATTGTCTATCGTTCATCGCGAAATTTAAATAATATTTTTAAATTTTGAAAAAAAGCCGTAATGAAGCAATTAACAAGCGAGAAACGAAGCTAAAAATAAAAAACGAATACTGAACGCAGATTTCATAGCATAATGAGAATTGTTATAATTTTTTGGCAATTAAGGTTTTGCAAATTTTATCACCCTTTTTCTCGTTTTTATGTCAGTAATGAAAGGGAGCTAACATTAATAGGCCATTCGAAACATTTCGATTTACTTAGAAATTTGTGTAAAATATTATGAATTTGATTATTATGAGCAAGTTCGGTTTCTATCCTTTGGAGAGCAAGACATCCACTAAAAATAAAATGTTGTTGTTGCTTATCTCTGGCTACTGGCGAAAAGGTTAACTTAGTGATATTGCAGGTCGGAGGTTAACTGCTTGAAAGAAAAAAGACCTGGCAAAAACCCAACTTTAATTGTTTTTCTGAAGCCAATAAATTTATTAAATATTGACTAAACAAAAAAAAAATTCGCAAAAAAAACCTCACATATGAAAAATTCGTCGATTCGAGAGAATAAAGCCGATTCGAAGAATCAAATCTGAGTTATTTTTCTCAATGATTGGGCATGTTAATTTAATTTCTTTAATTACATCGAATCAACCAAAAAATGCAACCATTGCTTAACGAATTGCTTAACGTAGCGATGCACTTTTTTGCATCGAAGTAATTCAATAAATTCTCAATAAGTGACACAAATGACTAAATATTTCAAAAAAATTTTATTTTCAGCTTGTTTGAATTAATATAAATTAATTAAATTAATTTTTAATTATTGGCGAAATATATCCATGTTTAGCTTATTTCAATCAAATCGAATAGTTTTCGATTATGCGCAGATTTTATGAAGGCAAATCTTCGGCCCACTCGCTATTTTTTTCTGAAGCCATAATTAATTTATCACATTTCGGACTTGACCGGCTTTCTTCATTATTTCGCTATACGATCTGTGAATATCCGCCCATAAATTCGATTCTCTTCACTTCGATTCTCTCCTATTTTTCAACTGACATCTTTTTTTCAACATTATTCGGAAGAATTGGACTGAATTTAAATGAAATTGCATTAGAATGAATTTAGATGAATTAAAACTTCATAACATTATGGCGCGGAAAAAAACATCTTAGGAAATATAAAGGAAATATAAGTAATAAAAAACTGTTTAATATAATAGAAATTGAAACTTTATTATAATTCTTTTCACCGAAATCTGATAAATCAATCATGGCTGTTATCTTCTGCAATTATAAGCAACAGCCGAGTCTATTGCCTTACCAATACGCTTCGAAATCTTTCTCCGTGTACTAATACACAATGGATAATAGAAATGTTGAGAGACTATCAGATAATTTCGAATAATTCAAATAATTGTAGATTTCAGACTTCTTTTATTTCATCGCATGGAATTCATTTTGCAGAGAATTATCAAACTAATATTTCAGTTTTTCAACGTTATTCATAAATTTTCGTCAAGGAGGCGATATCTGCAGGATAATCCAATTGCTGGCTCACCTGCGTGCCTATCTTTAAGAAATTATGTTATTACTTATTTCTTTCTAAATATGCGATAAATGAGGAAATGAGTGGTCGTTTCGAAATTCCTTTCGAATTGCCTCATTATTGCATTATCCACAATTGATTATGCCCTATGCGACAAAAACGAAAACAGAGAAAAATAAATAAAAAAGAATAGATCTCCTGGCCATGTTGAATGTTCACCTATATCACCAAATGAGCAAAATTTGGCAAAATTTTTCTGGCCCGACAGTCCAACGGAGTGAGCCTATTCAACAATAGCAAGTAGTTTGAGAGCGAAAATAGAACAATCTCCAAAGGAATCATAAATATTACCTTGTTTGAGATATTTTACATCGATTTATTTGATTTCTATTATAGTTCTAAAAGTTTGTTCATAAATTCAGTATCACTGGCATAGCGCACGCTATAAATTTTAAATTTATATTTATGCATATACCAGAAATGATTGTGTTTTGTGATGAATGATTGTGATACAAAAATGAGAGTAATTTGCGATCTATATTGTTTTGCAAGGAATATTATAAAATAAACAAAAAAAAGGAAATTACCGGTACAGTAAAATGGAACTTATTGCAAAAAATTTAATGGGATACCTAAAATTACAAAGATTTTCATAATTTTTAAATATGCCGAAATATTGTCTCTGAGAATCGAAATTTAGGCTAATCGAATTTTCTAATGCACCATGCTGCATGCTACATTAGCAATGCATGAACGAGAAAGCAAAAATACAGCAGGGTGGAGTGGCTCAGTGGGTTGTTGCTCAGTTCGGAGAATCGACGGTGAAGTTGTAATCTGCAGGAGTAAATCTGTCTTCAAAAATATAGGTGATGCTGCCGATTCACTCGCATTTTAATCTATTTTAATCTAATAAGATGGATAATTTTCTGGCGTCTTTTGAGTTGATTATTTGAAAAAATCTGACTATTCACTATGAAAATGATGTCACAAATAGCGAATAACAAAAAATAAATAAATACAACAAAAATAGATAAATAAATTCAAATAAACTCTTGTTTAGTCAGCTTGTTAATCAAAAATTCCCTCTATAATTTTTTCATGCGTTTTTTTCTCGGTATTTTTTTACTGATTTTAACTCACTCCATTCCTTTATTTTCTTCCATTTATTAAGAAAGAAGATATAGAAAAATGATGCTTTCTTTAGCCATAATTTCTTTCAGTTGATGCTGGCAGTTATTCCCAGTAAGCGATTCTTCGTAAAACATTTTTAGCCAATTTTAGCTAATTTTAAGAAGTTTCTTATATGAGATGGACGTACAACGTTAAATTCATAAAATGGATAGCTTTTATTAGATAATTTATTCACTCATTGAGAAACATTTCATTTTGAAAGGAAAGGTTATTTTTTAATTTATTTGTGGTTTTATTTACTAATTCTATTGAATTTGAATATTTGATAAATCAATCTTAAAATTAAACAATTAAAATTTTTAATATGTTTCGTTTTTTTTCTGAGACGTTTTCAACTGCCAAAAAATTATTGGTTTTTTTCTGCGATATTATGAGATATTTTTTGACTTTGTGTGATAAGGCTGTTATCGAAATACGAAAAAATTATATGCCCAGTTTACTTCTCGATGAAGCGAGTAGGACGATCACTGACCAAATCGAAACAATGAATCCTTTAGGAAAAAGAGACTGAAAAATTGAATTGGCATTTATCTTGCTAACGACTGAATGTTCTTTAAATATATGTTTCAAACAATTTCACAATTTTTGCTCTGAGCTTTTACAAAAGTTTCAATTTCATTTAATGAAAAAATTTCAGATATGAGAAAAGTGTGGAATCTTCTGATTTCTTGTCGAAGTTATTTTAGAGAAATCTTTCCAAAATAGTAATATATATTTTTTTGACATTAGGTGATAATAACCGATGCTAAATTTCTATTCCCTGCGGGAGTAAGCTTGTCCAAAAATCCAGGTGATGGTGGCAACTCACCTGTACTTCTATCGCGAAGTCCCTGGCTCCCTGGCATATTTGTCCAGTGCGATAAGACAGCGGAACGAGTTTAGCCAGTAATGGTGAGGACTCAAAAAAAAATTCTTCATGCCGCGCTGCTTTAAATCCATTTCATTAAAGCCAAAAGCTGATTGAATGAGATTTTCAAGAGAATTCGGCTGAATTTCAAAAATTTCATTTATAATTTTTGATTAATACAAAAAATTTTTCACAAAAATTTCAATGAGCTTATTATTTCTAACATTTGATCTCAGTTGAAAAATTTCTGCTAAACGTCTTCAACCTTAAGTGATTTTCTTTTATTTAAACAGCGTTAAGAATTTGCAGCGAGAATCACTTGCTAATGTGAATTTTCAGTAGTGATGCAATTCGTAAAAGTCTTGCAAATTAGGTTGAAGCAAAAGCAGAAATTGTCAAAAGGATGCATTTGTAGGAAATATACTTCAATAACAGAAGCAATTCCTGTCTGAGTTGAATAACAAATTATGAATTTATGATCTATAAAACTTAATGAATGAAATAACCAATATTTCCACCTTGCGGGTAATACTATATCAATTTTGCAATAGCTTTGCGTTCATTTTTTCTGATTTGGCTAACTCCATTCATATTCATGCTTTACAGAGTATCAAACTGGAAACAGGTTTCATCACTTTTCTTAAGCAGATTCAGCCAATTTCGTGACGTAAAGAGAATAAAAAATATCTCAGATGTAGAAAAACTGACTGTTTTCGCAGAAAATACCTCAGAGAACCATTTTAATACTTTGCGAAAACTTTATTGAATATGAATGATATTGTAACGACAATTTTTCTTGAGTATTACCGTTTTCATTGAATAAATGAAATTATGAATGCGAACTTATTTCGAGATTTTGTGCACATAGCCTTGTCCATTATTCACAAGATGCTTGCAAATTTGGCATGTTTTCCTCGCATAAAAAATTTTTAGGACCATTAACTCATCATCAGCATCAACTGGAATTTGTCTTCAATATTTATAGAGAGAAAGAAAAGTTAAATTAAAATTCTTAGCATTAAACTTAGCATGAAACTATCGAATATGTTAGCGAAGAGAAATGGTATGTATTTGGCACTTCTTGGACCTCTTGATCCCGAAAATAACGAATAATAAACTGCAGATATATCAGAAGGATAGTAAATTTAAAACTTCCATTATTTTTTAATTACTTTTTTAATGAATGGCCAAAATTTTTTAATTCATCGAACCCAAAAAAGCCAGAAAATCTTTACTAATATCGTGTTTGGTATCAGCACAAGGCTTTTTGCTCTGACTGATGGTTTCATATCTATTGTCGCCGAATGGAATAACTGCAAATATGGGCAGTTCATCCGCATCGCATCTGTTATATATCTCTAACCTAGCGAATTATTAGGAAATAAGAGAAATAGAGGTTGGAAAAGATATTAAAAAAATCATAGAACAATAGCAGGGTACCTCATGAGTGAGAGGCACAACAGAGATATTTTCTATTTTGAGAGAATGGAACACAAACGTGAATCTTCCCTCTGCCCAGCTCGAATATAAGCTGCGAGGAGATCACTTTTGGCCATTTTGGGATAGGATTTGTTAATGCATTAAGATTTCTTCTGTTCTTATGTTTTTGTATACATGTATTGAATAAAATATTAAATGAATGATCATCCAATCACCAAAGTGTATCCAAATTTGAGCGTCCGATCTTTCGCATTGAAATATATTAGATATATAAGGAGAACTCTGACCGGAAAATATTTTATACAGTAATTTTAGATAGTAAAGAAATTTTAAGACAAATTGGAAGTAAAAATCGCCAAGTGTCTACATTCAAATTATTTATTTATTGAAAAATAGCCAAGCAGACGCCATGTGTTTATATTAATAACAATTAAAATAACAAATAATAAGAATTAATGACAAAAGAACAAAATAAAATTAAAATAAAATAATAATATAATAATATTAAAATAATAATAATATAATGATAAGATAAAATAAACAATTTAAAGATGAAATAAAGAGGGTATTGCAAAATAATATAATATAGTACAATTCGAAATAACTATAATCGGATGGTAAAAATCGCGATTTCACACTTCCTGCGTGATGTGAACTTTTTAAATAATATCGTAAATGATATTATCTAATCTTTTTTTAAAGATAGCTAAGGATGACGTACAAGATATATCGTTCAGTAGTTCATTTCAGTAATTAATATTAATACAGTAATTAAAAAATAAAGAAATCATGAGGCCTTAGTTTAGTTTTATACATAGGTTTTAGTAATTTTAACCCATTAGTTCTTTTTTAACCCATTGGGATTTAAATTTAGTCTAATTTATTATTTTGAACAATCCAGTTAAACATAACCATGCAGAATCTTATAAGTATAAATTAAATATTATTTAATTCGACGAATTGAGAGGGAATCCAATATCATTGAATCAAATATTTTATTTTATAATTAAAATTATTACTAAAATTAAAATTGGAGAGAGACGTTATATAAAATATTTTTAGAGTACTTCAATTATTTTACTTAATTTGAGACTTCGTTACTAGTTAACCTTGATGCGCAATTTTTAATAAACCTTTTTTTGCCGAAAAAATGCATCTTTTGATTATAATTTATTTTTTAATAGCACAAAAGCAATAAGGATTTTAAAGAAATATTTAATACACGTAATGTTCCGTATTCACATCGCATAATTAATCGGAAATTTTTTCCTCGAACTGAAAACAGTTAGGTAAACGGTATTTCATCTTCGATATTGACCAACAGGAAAAGAATTTGTAAAATGCAACTTACTTTTTATGATTGTTGGTGCTAGGAGAAAGGTTTAACACGTTTTTGAGAAATGATTCTCTTCATCGTGAAAACAACGAACAAAAATATGCAGATATACGACTCTTTTAGAAAAACGAAATTTTACAGAATTCAAGCCTATTATTTCATTATTATCTCTTTCTTAATGAATGCTCCAAGCTTTTCAACTAATGGAATTAAGATGGCTTTATGACCTACTTCTTTTCCTTGTATAAAACATTTTATTTATTTCTAAAGCAAAAATTATTTGTCAACTATTTTCAAGAATAAAAGCATAAAATTCATAAATATTTTCCAACTGTCAAAATTTAAGTGCATTGATAAATTTTCATGGAATATTTAAGCAAACCCTGTTATATTTGACGAGCTTGTTTCCAAAATTATGCTAAGAATTTCTGTTCTTTCGTTAAAATGAAAAATTTCCGCACAAAAATAATATATTATGATCGCAATGCAAATTACATTAACAATTAATATCTTAAACAATTATTTTAAAATTAAGAATAACTAGTAATAATTAATAGAAATAAGAACTAATAGAAATTGGCATATGAAGGAAAAGAAAAGCGCAAAATATTATTTCATCTTGTTAAAGCGAAGCTTATGGCACTATAAGTTTGGAGTTTCATGATTAGAAATGGTTATCACCTGGAAAAAAAATGTTATCTCTGTTTTTCTTTTTGCTTTAACAATTGATAAACAATTTGAGTTGATTCGCTGTAAAATAAGTCTTTAGAAAACATGGATATTGAAAAAAAGTCCATCAATTTTATTATTGTACAACTAAAATACTTTAAAAATTCCTTACTTTATTAGCTTTTTTAAATCGCACTAATGCTATCATACAAATCACGAGCGCGATAATGACCGATGCCAATGCGAAAAAAAATATTCCTATCCAAAGATACTTGGAGCATGCGGTATTTCTTGGTCCAAATCGATTGAAATTTGTTTTAAATACAAAAGTACATTCATCTAAAAATATTAAAGATCAATGGGATCAGCTAACCTTAAAGCAATGAGAACGTTACGAAGGAAAAAAAAGTGAAAAAACCTATATTCAGCGGTAGCCATATGAGAATCGCCGCAAATATGGCACTGCAAAATATCCGATATGCAGAAGCTCGAGCAGGAATTAATGAATATTTTAGCGGATTTATGATCGCTTGATATCGGTTTATAGAAATCGCTACATAAATGAGACAATATGAACTACGAAATACTATAACCAAATAAATCCATGTCTTTGCCAGCTGCGAAACGCTTAATGTCTCATTACTAAATATATTTTATTTTAATTTCTCATTAAAAAATAGGATTGAAATATATGTTAAAATGAGATTTCCAACGAATTCCCTCCAATTCTGGTTCAACCGAGGTTTACCTTCACTTCGCACCGAGGGATGAAAAAAATTTTTTGTGCTAAAAGAAATTTTTTATCGTGCATTTTTTCTTGACAGTCATCCTTCACAGTTTCCGACTAAGCACGCTGCACTGAATTTTTATGTGACTTTTTTGCCACAGAACCATTGTGAATAAAAGGTACAAATGAATAGCTATAGTAGGAGATGAAAGAGTTCTGAATAAATAAACAACAATGCTCAAAAGCACATATATTGCTATAAATATCAAATTCGTTCGCTTAAACAACTTACTAAATAGATATTCTATCGATTACTAAGTAGACATAAGCAATTAACGATAATCGTACTGTTGTTGCAGCGAAAACCAATGAACAATATATAGCAATTAATATTCCGAACGTATTTTGCAACGATTTTATACATAAGACCATGATTATTGCACATGCATTAATCAGTAATCCGCATAAATTTACCTAAAATTTCGGGGAAAAAATGAAAAGAACAATCATTTGAGAGTTATTGAAGTTATGCAAAATAAAGTGCATAATTTTTTGACAATTCTTCGTTTTTTCTATGTTTACTAAATTACAAGAATAGGGTTTTCTATGCTTCTAGGGTAATGTTGCAAATTTGGTAAATAAAAAAGTACAATTCTCGAAAAGTACAATTTTCGCAAAAAAAGAAAGTTCTTAGCTTCTTTTACTTCATATAAACTTTCTAATTTTTATTATTATTAAAAGTCGTCCAGAAGGAAAGAAAGCTGAGTGGATAACTGAATCAGATTAACCTTATCCTTTCGAAAGACAAGGGTACAAACTCTTACAAGAATAGGTTTGTCATTTAAAAATTAACCTTATCCTTTCGAAAGACAAGGGTACAAACTCTTACAAGAATAGGTTTGTCATTTAAAAATTTACTAAATGGTGCTGTTTATAGTTCCATCGCTCAGTGGCTCTCAGCAAAAATTTTAAACTATCGGGAACCGATAAATTTTGCCAGATAATCACTTGGGTGATAAAAATGTTCGTCGACATCATTCGGTTTTTTCTGAAAGTCAATTTCCCTAGTTGGAGTAAAATACCAAAATCACAATTAATAACCTACTTGCTACTTTCTTTTTCAAATGAATAGTGGGAAAAATACTCACTGAACAAAATGTGAAGAAAAATTGTTGGCTGTTCATTATTTAATACCTCAAAGAAAAGTTGTCGCTGTTGAGCTGAACGATAAAAATTTTTTCAAAACGTTGAATAAACGGTGTCAAAGAGAAAAAATTATATAAATGAATAAATATATAAATAAACAAATATGTGAATATATAAATTATAAATATATAAATTAAATGATTATAATTATAATCAAATACACTTATAATCATACATGAATATTATATGTATTTTTCATTATATATTATATTTAAGCTTGTTAATCGAAAAGAAAGTGCAGATGCGTTCACAAATGATGCGTTTTTCGTGAAAGCATCGAATGATAGATGTAAGCTTCTGAGCATTAATAAGTACTAATAAGCGAAATAAGAAGAAACGAAGTTAAACTACCATAAAAAGGGAATTTCTCATCCTTATTTTTATTATTGCTATTTTTTAAAGGGTGGCCAAAGTTTCATGTCAATTTAACTTGGTTTCTTCTTCTAAAACACTTTTTAAATCTCTTTGATCATCAAAAAAAGCATTTTCAACTATTTTCAAGAAGAAATAAATAGCGAAATTGATAAATATTTTATGGAATTATAAATTACTATAATATTTGCAACTTTAAATTATTTGCTTTGCCATTTTTTCCATTATTATATTCCTTTTAGTTTCAATTTGCATGAAAAAATTGTGAGCAAAAATATGCTACAATCGTAATGCAAATTACACGATAAAGTCTATAAGTTAAAGTCTATAAGATAGTTTTTTTTTTTAACAGGAAAAACAACGTCGGTGCGATGGTTTTAATGAAATTCTAGTGCATTATCGCATCATTCATTGCCAATTTTATAAATTATAAATTATTGTAATTATTTTATAATAAACATTTCAAAGGCCTCGTTTCATGACGAAATATTTCAACATAAATATCCCAAAGATAAAAAAAGTGAATTCATGATTTCAAAAAAAGTTTCAATAGTTCAAATTACAGTAGCACCTAAGATTTAATGTCATGAAATCGCCGTCAAAAATAGCGATGACATTTATATTAGGTGAAAACAAAAGTAGTAAATTGCTGAACAGACAAAGACATCTGGCAAGTGAAGAGCGAATTAAGCAATGAAAATAGTATTTTAAGCCTACCGACGATCAGCCATCATCTATCAATTTCGAAAAAGCACTTGGACTCCTAAAATCAACGGTGAAAAAACCCCACAGTCATTCGAACGAAGTCACAAAATACGACCATTTAAACAATTAGAAAAGAAGCGAAATTGATCCTAAAAAATATCACAAGATATCACCTTTATATTAGTATTTCATCTGGTAATTCTGCATAATAAAGTAATATTGCAATTAAGAATTGGGCTTTAGGTACATAACATACAAAACTATATGGCAAATAATCATAGGAACTCCGATTATATTCAATAATTTGAATATTGATGAGCTCATAAACATGATAATAGTTGATATCGAGTAGGTTCTTTATCAGATCAATCAACTGAATCAAGTCTGCAAAGTGAGTGTACTACAGAGTTTTTGTGTCGAGAAATGTAAAGAAAAAATATGCAAAAATGCTTCGTTCCTAGAAGTTCCAATTTGAACAAATCTCAGTTTCTTTTAATTCGCTATTGCTGCGAGAAATCTTGTGGATTATCTTTGCCAATAATGTGATTATGACAAGCGGAAACAACCAGCATTGTACAATTTCTGTTATCACTACATGCAATCATTTATTTAATTTGGTTTTATTCTGTTGGAACGAAAAATTATTTCTTATTTCTTTACTCCTTAATTTTAAATATAACAAAAAAAAACTTGCTTTGAAGCCATCGGAGAGAAAAATTTAATCGTTCAGAATAAATGCAAAATGCAATTTTTTTTCTTCATTTATTTCTCTATTTAATTATTTCTCTTTTTCGTGCAAGAATTTTCAAACAAATTTTTTCTTAGAAAAAGATTTATGAATAATTTAGAGCTGCTAAACACTTTTAAAATAGATGAATTATTCTTCTTCTACACATTGGTTTAAATGCAATAGACTCGTTATGCATAAAATAAGTAATATGGAGCATCAGAAGTCACATTCGTGATAATTCTCATTCTTGGTGGCATTATTCCAAATCGTTAAATAGGTCATAATCCTTTAAGTCGATCTACTTTAAGGTATGTGACAATATGTGCTCAGTCAATCCGTGCTGAGACTTGTAATGAAGAACGAGCACTTAAACGTAGGCTGCGATGATGAAAATGCAAAAGGCGCTTTTAAAGTTTTGGGAGATTCTGGCTGAAATTGTTTCTGAGATTGTTTACTTGCTCAAACAATAATTTTTCCAATAATACAGTTAAAAGCTAATAAAATTTAATTTTCACTCTTTTTTAAGCAAAATAAATATTTTACGAAAGAAATGTCGTTAAAATGCATTCATAAATTAAATCATTTAATCATAAAGAAAATCGCTTGGATGTGAAAGTATTTAATTATCGATAATTATCTATTATCATTCTATTATAATTATTCTATTTCAATGCCAATTTTAATTATTCTAGAGTTTATTCTAATTAACTGGGAATAAATGAAAATATTGAAAAATTATTAAAACTTAAAACTTTCCTTTAATGAAGCAAAATTTATTCGTCGACCCATAGATTTCACCAAATCCCCCAAAAAATGGACAGTTAAACATATCATATTTATAAAAAATCATTTTAGTTAAATTGCCAAACAATTTTATGTTTCGAATCATCAAATGATAATAATTGGAATATTGTAATGATATGATATAGCAAAAGGAAATAATACCAAAAGACTGGAGTAAAACTATTGTTTCCAAATCCTAAGAAAGGTGACAGGATGTACAATTATCGAGGAATCAGCCTACTAGACATCTCCGGAAAAATTTCCGCTTCCCTTTTCCTAAATAACTCATGGCAACACGAGATAGCAGAATGCGTCCCCATGAGCAAGCTGGATTCAGACCCTGACGCTTGTACTGACCAGATATTTATAAAGAATGCTGGAGCATCGCTTCAAATGCCAGCAGACCATCGCTTCAAATGCCAGCAGACCATCGTTTTATTTGCTTTATCGATTTTGCAGTTGCTTTCGATTCGATTGATAAAGCAGCTCTGGAAAGTGATAAGATGTGGCGATATTCCAGAAAAGATTCGGCTCATAGAGGCATTTTATATGTCTTTCAGCATATCCTGGCAAATGTCTGAATATAGAAAACGACTCCTTCGGAATTGGTGTCCGTCAAGGTTGTGTTCTTTTCCCTATAATATTGAATTATGCGATAGACTGCGATAGAAATAATGAGCATCGCTCGTCGGCACTCAAGACAGGTGCAAGTCAGTCCAGAGCATAGCTTTAAGACCTTGAATATGCTGATGTTGTACTGTTGAAAGTTATAATAAAATGCATATTAATAAAATGCATCATGTTAAATAATGTGTCAACAATTGCAGCGAGAATTGGACTCAAAATTAATAAAACGAATAAATGAAACGAAAATGTTTTCGTCTTATATATAAAATTCTGATAAAATACTTATTTTTTCTTATCAATTCTTGCAGGTTGAGGAAGTGTTCAACTTTAAATACCTTAGATTCACTCTAATCCCAAATGGCCAAGTAAAGGATGAAATTGCAACGACAGATAGAAATATATTTTTCCAGTTGAAGAAATCTTTATGGAACTATCGCCATCACCATAAAGACGAAAATCCAAGTCTATATAGCTGCAATTCTTTCGATCATGCTATATTGCTGCGAAACATGGCCAATGAGAGTAGAAGATATTAAGAAGCTAGAAGCAGCTTTTGACCACTCATATCTGAGATATATTTTACGGATCCGCCGAGCGGATAAAACTGCACATATTCATCTTCGCTCAAATACTACCTGTATTAATAATGTTACCACGTAGCGCATCTTTCGCTGGTTAGGACTCGTTCTCCATCGTCCACCACAGGAGATATTTATAAGAAGAATTTATATTCAAATTTATACAAACGTCTTGGTCTTCTAAGAGCTTTAATCCTAATTGTCTATTTCAGGACGACTTTTCGATTGAACTAAAAAATGAATTCGCCTATAAAAGCTTTATTTTTGTTATAGAACTGTTTTATAAAATTAATTAGGCTTTCATAATTTTGAATAAATTTACTAGCGCTAGATTATCACAGTTTTCGGTCAGAAGTATGGATGTGTTCCAAGTCTTTAGTGCGATTAAAGAATATATAAGAATAAGAATAATTAGATTTTTACAGAATTAATTGGCATCAGAAAAATCATTTGAAATAACTACGAAGCTAGGAATCTATAATTTATTTTTTAAACAGCAATAATTTTAGAAATGTTAACTATTAAAGTTAAGAAAGTTAAGAAAGAAAAAATTTTACGAAGGATTTACTAAGTGTAAGATTCTAAGATTCCATTAAGCTTAGCCTGTTTAAAAATTTACTCATTCGCCGAATCGGGGAATTAGATAATATGCATTAAATTAGGGCTAAATACGATGATGAAATTGAAAGTACGAAAGTTCACTAAGCAAGCTTAAATTTTATGTTCTTGCGCTAGAGTAGATGGGCTCCAAGTCTTTAGTGCGATTAAAGAAGCCGAGAAAAGTTAGAAAATTTAAAATAATTTTTACTAATTAGCATTAATTTTCAGATTAAATTAACCCGAACAATCTACAATTGTTGTTAGAAGCAAAAGACAAGTGGCAACATTTTTCATGCAGATAATATTTATTCATGAATAAATACATATGCAAAGTTTTCTTGCCTACATGAAAGCAAAAAAAATCTATTTACCAAATTTAAGAAGGCTATTGAATAGTCTGATAGATTTCAGTAATTTGATAGACACCCATACCTGCCGATACGCTGTACAGTTTTCCCCCGGACTATTTCGATGTCGTACAGTTTAAGTAAAGCATGCTTCATGCTCTCGCGCTACAGTAGCACAATTTTCGGTCAGAAGTATAGAAGGATCCTCATTCACTGATTTCATGAAAATTTAATCGAATTCATTTATAAATTATTATTTTGTTTGAAACAACAAATATTTTTATGATAATAATATTATTGTGTATTATAAGATAAAAAACAATAAAATTAAATATTAATCCTAATATTTTCAAATAATTAAAAAATAATTTGATTGATGAAATTAATAATCATTTCAATGGTTTTCTATACAATTTTTATTTTTATAATGATATACAATTTTTCCGAAAATTTTTGAGGTTTTCCAATTTTTGGATTTAATATTGGATGAAACCGGTAGTTATTTTACAGCTATTTTTCGTTTGTTTATGTTAGATTTTTCACAATAAACGATATATGAAATATTAAAAGGTTTTTTTTAATAATTTAAATAATTATTAAAATTAAATTAAATTAAGGAATTGATAAAATTGCCTTCAAAAAATATCAATAAAAAATTTATAAAAAATATCGAATTTTAATCGAATTTTTGAAATTATAATAGTTTTAATTATTATAATTTTTTAAAATTGCTATAATTCTATACAATTTAATCGTTTTTGAAAAAGGAATAAATAATTTTGTTAAATAATCTGCATTAAAAAAAAAAAATTAAGCATTTAAATTCCATAAATTGATAAAATTATAATCTTTTTAGGTTAGTTTCTGCTTTTTTCACAGTCAAATGCAAATTTTAACCTTAAAAATTTTAAAATTTTTATGAAAAAATTTACACCATTTTAATCGAAATGAGTTATGCTTATAACAATTCTTGAATTGCTTTAATGATGAAATTAAATCCATCGAAATTTACTTGAATACTTTTTCATACATGTAACACTGGTTTATAGTTGCAAAAAAGAATATATTTGGCACAACAAATATCAACAGCAACCATGCAATCCGCGAAGGTGATATGTTTCACTTACATGTACAAACAGAAATATAAAACAAATTTATAAAATGAGATTCCAAATATTCAACAGATTAGCCAAATATTCAACAGAATAATGGTATAATAGACTAAGAGAGCACAAACAAGTTAAGGCAATATCAAAACAACGCTTGATGCGCTCAATAATGTGTATCGTATTTGCCTTTGCATATCTTGGGACAAATATAAAAATAATGCAAACAAATTATGTAAACGGGCATTTTAAAATTATATCTCAATTAAACCCAGTGTTTAGGCGCTTTTTCACCATGTTCTCTACCATTTAGCGCAACAGCTTCCCTTTATATTCGGTGATAATAAGCTAATAATAAACTGCTGAACAATCAACAGTAGCCCAATCAAGAGACTCAATTAACTTCCTTCCAACTGCCTTATTAATTAGGAAGTAAAAATATAGAAGCTAAACAGTACATATATATATATTTATTATAAGTATATTAGTACTCTTGCTGAACACACTATCTATTCAATTCATTTACCTGCTATAACCGAGCTGCAACAGTTGCATTAACAAGAAAGACCATAAACAAAAAAAAATAAACAAATTATTTCGCTAAATTTAATATATTCCTAGAAAAAATCTATTTCTAAATCTAAAAAATCTAAATCTATAAGAAAAGTATATTTGAAATATCAAATATTTATTCTGAAAGTTGGAACAAAATTTGACAAAAAAATATTGAAAGATACCATTTATATTCACAATGGAAATCACAAAATACAATTTTTTCATTACCATTCTCGAAAATTTAGGCATTAAATTCAAATAAATAGCCAATAATTGCAAAAATAGGTAGAAAGAGTTTGCTCGAATCTATATTTTTAGATTAGTAGATATAAAAAAAGCAAATAAACCTTACTTACTACTTCTATGTTACTTCTTTAGCATGAAAGTTGTTGTTGATTGTCAGCGACATGGAATTTTCACCAAATATTTCGCTTATTTCTGCAAATAAAATCTTTCTGTTATAGAAAATTTGGTCCACTTTGCTGCAAAACAATTTAAAAGACAATGCACATTTACTGCACATTTGTAATAAATTTGTAAATTTATGGCATCTCAAACCCAAAAAACAAAAAAATGGAAGTAATACAAACAAGCAGACCTTCAACGACGGCATGAAAACCGAAATGAAGATAACACAAGTAGCTGAGATGTAAAATAAAAATTGCAGCTGCTAATATGAGCTTATGCAGTTTTTCCCTTGTTTTCGAACATAAATATAAACTCTAAATTTTCAACAAATTATAGGCAGAAAGTCTAATTAATCGCTTCTAACTTCAAGAAAACTCTATATTTAAGGTGATTATATCTATTTCATTCATTAAATATATTAAATATATTTAATTAAGCTATATTTTTTCGAAAATTCATAAGCAAACTTACAACGCGAAGTGCCGAAGGTACACAGAATTGAAACATCAAAAAATAAAAAAACAAATGCGAATGTGAAGGATGAAAAACAGTCGTTAAAAATATCACAATACAATGGCTGAACAATGAATAACCCTGAAACTTTTTTCTATTTTTTTTAAAAAATTTTAAAGGTTCAAAATTTCAGAAAAAGGTACACAGCGGTTCCAATTTCAATGGGGAATTTTGGATGAAAAAGTGTTGATGATAAAACAATTTACATAACTTAACTTTTACATTACATAACTTTTTATTTAATGAAATCAAGAGGAGAAAAAAATTCGAAACGGACGAATGTAAAATATAATTTTAAAAAACAAAACTAAGGATCACAAATGACACTAACGCAGAGAGAAAAAATATGAATAGATGATACATCCGAGTTATATATGTAGCATAAAGATGATAAAATCAGTGAAAAGAAAATCCATGCGCTAAAACAAGAAAACATCGCAGTGCCAATCAAAGTACCATCTTCGACGGTAAATCTAGGACAAAAAACTTTTAAATAAACTTAAACATAAATTATTTAAAAACTTTTAAATAATTTGTTGTTTTCAACTTTAAGCAAATGCGTAGTTTTTAGTGATGCGAATGGGAAGGATGAAAAAGCGGGCTAAAGCATGGCCATTCTTGAAGACAAAGAAGATAAAGGTACCAACAGGGCGAGAATCACTGAATTAATTCTTGGTCCAAATGGTGCACTTATCTTTTGCATGGAATACTTTTTGTAGAATATGGATTGGTTTCATGAACAAATGGATGATGAAGATTATTATTTGTTTGTTTGGTGCACGAAATTCACTTTTAATGATAATTAAATGGTAAGTTTTACACCTATTAATGAATAATTCTTTGACACAGAAACTCATTGTAACGAAACGAGATCAGCAAAGGATAACAGCTCTATCCGAAATAATATTTTTTAATAATACTTCTAGTACAATAAATCAATTCTAGTACAATAAAAAAAGACCAACCCCGATTTTTTCATTGAAAAGAGTAGCAAAGCAACAAGTGTCAAAACAATCATTGATGGACCATACAAATCCAATGAAGCTGTCATTTGTGAAGGTTTTCTTGGAATAAGCGATTGAATTAGTCGATTTCGAACTTGTCGCGGTTCGACATCAAAATATGGTCGAAATAAATCAATACGACCATAAGTGTTGAATGTCTCCTTAACTTGCCGACTGCCAACTTCCCATATCTTAAATAAATATTTAAATTATCCTTTTTGCAAAAATATTATTCAATTTTTCAGATCAACCATTTTATCAATTTTGATAAGACCACCGCTATTAAAGATAGCAACAAAATTAGCGCTGTAACAATAATTTGCAAAATATTTGATAATCCAAAACAAAGAAAATCATGCAAAAAAAAATTTTTTGTGACATAAGAAACCATTTGTGAAATATTTGTTTGTTGCAATATTTTGGGCATTTTTTCTTCTTCCATTTTATCGCCAGTTAAATGCGTTGTTCGTTGCCGACTTGTCTTTTCTCGTTCTCCCATTCGATTTCTCTTCACGTTTAAAAAAAAAAGATGAAAAAACTATCAACGAGTCGTGAAAAAAGAAAAAGAAAGTAAAATATATCTCGAAAAAGAAATGAAAATTCTGAGCGAAGTATTCAATAAGTATTTAAGTATTCTAAGTAAAAAATTATTAACACGCTTAAATGATTAAAGTTAATTTATTACTTAAATTTAAGATTTATGTAAGAAATATATAAATGAGTTGTATGGACCGTTAGTGGTTCAGTGGTGGGATAACTGAACCGAGAAACGAAGCTTCCAATTCGGCCGCATTTCGTCGGCTGCAAAAACTGAGAACTCAGAACGAAAGTGGAATGGCTCAATGGATTGTTGCTCGATTCCACTCTCGGCTGTCCAAAAATCCGGCTGATGCTAGCCTGCTGACTCACCTGTATTCCAAATCACTAGGGGATTCCCTGGCATATTTGTCAAGCCAGTGGAACGAGTGTTACCAGTAAGGGTGAGGGCTCTTCAAAGAAAAATAAATTGCATGAAGTTGGCCAGCTGGCAACTCTTCGACAATATAATTTGAAAATACAATAAAACATAAGTAGGAATGTAACTATAAATAAAAGATATATCAATAAATGAAAATATAAAATAAAACTCGAACTTTCGCGAGAGAATAGCTCCATGGTTTGTTGCTCCTGGAACGCCCAATGCTAGTTAGAGGTGTCGTTGGAAAAAGATTTGGCGAGCCATGGACTCTCAAATGGTACCCTGGCGGAATTCAAGCCTATTATGAGAGGCCTAGTAAGCCTACTCGTCCAAGTTATTCTACAGATCTTAACCGAATGTGAAAAGAAGGAACTTAAGAAATTTGCAAAATGATAGAGCCGCTTAAAAACAATTTCTCTATTATGCGGCTCGCCTTTCCAGTTTCTTCACACGTCATTCACTGCATTTTAGTACATAAACATAAAAGGCCTACAGTACCAGAAGAAAATCGTTGAAACAACTATCTAAACTATTTTAGGCTCAAATTATAAACATATTCCAACATAGAAATAGTTAATTTCATATTTTTATTGATGCGAAGCAATTCCGCACACAATTCTCAAGGAAGATTATAGGACATACTGCGACAATTATCGAGGAATCAGCCTACTAGGCGGCGAAAATTTTTGCTTCCTTTTTATTCGATAGACTTATGGAAGTACGGTACAGCAGCATGCGCCCCATTCAAATTGGATTGGGACAGTTGACCAGATATTCACATTAAGAAGGGTGTTTGAACATCGCTTCAGATATTTGCAATCCACTGTCACGTGTTGACTTTACGGCCGCTTTTGATTCAATTGATAAAGTGGTACTTTGGAGGATGATGGAATGAGCGTCATCTTCCATGGTTAGAGCACGTTCTCCATCGTCCACCGGAAGAATTGACGCATATTTCGTTACTTGCTAAACCATGTGATGGGTTTCATCGAAAGCGAGATGGGTCAATGAAAACCTGGACTGATACGATCAGAAAAGATTTTGAACGTATAGGTGGATCAGCAACATATGGGCTTAGACGATGGAAAAAGGAATGGCTTCTATTACTGTCGGCGATAGCATCAGACTGCGGCTTGGAGCCTCTAGCCACTGTAGCCGTTGGACTAGCCTAATAAGTAATGGTGAGCTGTTAGAAGAAAAGAGATTTTTATTCTCTGTCAGGCTTAGGCCGATATTACCATAAAAAGAAAATGCCTTCCTCACCTCTTGTGGGTGGTCGTCAATCTCTGATCCTTTACCAGAAGCCCAGGAGGTTTGAGGGTTCTGCCATCGTTTTTTAGCTTCTAGCAATGTGTTCTTCTGGACGACTTTTTTAATAGACCTCACCATTACTGGCTCGCTTCACTGGTTTGTTGCATTGCCATGGAATCCTTTGCGATAGAAATACAGGTGAATTGCGAGCATCACTCGGATTTTTATGCAGGTTCACTCCTGCGGGGAATCGAATCTCAGCATCGGCGCTCCCAATAGAGTAACAACCCACTGAGCTATTCTATCCACAAATATATCTGCATATATGTTGTCTTCTCATACTGGTAAGGAAAATTCGTTAAATCATTAATTTGTGTTGCTTTAACTGTTGGATTAGAGAGGATTTTGGTCACATTGAATTCCTCTGGAAACTGCTGGTTTTATATTTTCTTACGGAGTTACAACGCTATTTCTCGCTTATATTTGTGCTTTGTCGTTTAAATACGTTGCGCTTTTCGTCCACACGTAACAATTCCGTCACTCGATGCAACATAGGCTTTTTTTTCGCTATCAAACCCACAATCCACAAGAAGAAAGAGCCGATATCTTCAATCGATCGAATATTTTTTGGTGAATTCTGGTCGCGGCATACGATATTACTGCTTTCGATTAGATTTTTTTAGAGTATTTTTTGAAAAATGTTCATATATAAATTTTTTGCTCCAATAAACCGAAACAATTCATAATAAAATTAATAAAAAATACTTTTAAAAAATCGAAACAAAAAAAATTTGATTTCAAATCTTATATCTTTTAAATGGTTATACTCAACGAATTCAGCGATTGTTTCGAAACAAATTCAAATTTCTCGTTTCAGGCGTATGAAATGACTATTTTCCATATTTATATTTCGCTTTCTGTCTTAATTATTTCCTTCTTCTATAATTAACTGTAAAATGAGCTTTTTCTGACGGAACGAATGGAAGCAGCAAATGGGAGGAACCGAAGCGATTGCTAATGACTGAATGTTGATCGAATAGCTCGGAAACGTCTAGCTGTAGCCAGCATAGCCAGCCTGACCTAACCTGAGTTGTTAGAAGAAGAAGGTTATCAGTGACCGCATAAGACAAAAATTACTAAGCAATTTTAACCTATGTTTAATAGATTGGTAAAAAAATGGCACTGGTCTGATATCATTCTGATACTTTGATGAGTTTACCATAATCTTCAACAGTCTTCAATGATTACAAATCAATAGTCAATGTGTTAATAGAAATCAATGTGTTATGTGTTAATAGATTTTAAAATTATACCAATCATCAATAGAATAAATAAATATTTAACGGTTAGTTAGCAACGAGAGAATAAAAGGAATTGAAATTTTAATAGTGGCATGGGCCGAAATTCAAAATCTGTTTGAATTAGATATTTCTCTACCCACCGGATTATCGGCTACTAGGCAGATTTTTGTCGCGTAACGACTTGGCAATATAAATGTGGATCATACTCAGTGCTACTCAGATTCTGAATAGATAGTTTGCTTTTGCCGTAACCCCAACATGGGTGCTTCGAAATAAGAAAATAACCGACTAAACCATTCTACTCCTAAAAAAATAAATTATCTTATGAAACTATTTTATCATACTTTCGAAAATGAAAAGATAGAGAAATTTATATTCCAACATCTTTTTTCTTTTGTTCATTTAAACCGTAAGATTTATATAAAATAGTAATATAACATTGTTTCGTCGCCTCATTAAAAAATATTTCAGAATTTTTCTTTAAACCAGTGACATCATCTTCTTTCAATTTCGTCGTTGTTCTTGAGAGATTTCTTTTATAATAATGGTGAATAAAGGTGAATGGTATGACGGTACTTATGTTGGCTACAATATAAAATTTCAGGTAAATTTTCTGGCATCATTATGATGCTTTGCTGAATTTAACAGTGATTTTCAGTGGACTTCAGTGATTAATGTTATTATGTTAATAGATTTTAAAATTATACCAATAAGCTTAAAAAGTATTTGCAAAATGTCTGCTGTTATATTATATTATGTATAAAATTTGAATCACATATTATATTAAAAATAGGGAAATGTTATTAATAAGTATTATCACAAATTTAAAAAATATCAGAAAAAGATGAAATAAATGAATGTTAAAATTATGTAAAAAATAAATTTTTTGGCCAAAAAAATTGACATAAATATTTAAAATGTAATGTCATAATAAATACTTTATTCGCCAATCTTTGTTATACATATCTAGTCGAAAACTTTACTGTTCGCTTAATGAATGGTTGAATCATCGTTGTGTCTCTTCGAACAATACTTTTTTCTTGAGATGACAGTATTATATGATCGACAATAAATTAGTCTACAAAATAATGCACCCAAAATGGTCACCAAATGTTCTGTGGTAAATTCGTTGTATTGTGGTGTATACGAACGGTAGCTATCACCATTTCAACAACGATCAGCAAAAAAATGCAAGTCGACCCTTTCTCAAACATTAAAATAAATAGTGAACTTTTAAAAAGAATTTTTTAATATTTGAAATTTTCATTATGCTAATTTTCTAAAGTAAATATGTGGCATAATTTATATTGGTGAAATCATAAGCATGTTGCTGATATTCTACTGGCATACACGAGCATAATCCATAGGATAATTATCGCAAGAAAAACACTATCGAATCTCAATAGCTTTAATTTCGGGAAAGTCTTATCGCAATAATCAAAAAAAAATTCATAATGGTATGAATTAGAAAGAAAATTTTATTCGACTTGTGCAGAATACTATGGCCTCAGGCGATTCGAGTCATAACTGATATTAAAAAACTATGCAGTGGTCCACCCATACTTCTGCTTTCTAGGTCTTCTCCTATTAGTCAGTGGAACGAGAGCAGTAGTGGTGAGTGGGATTAAAAATAATTTTAATTATCCTAAAATTCCGCGAAAATGCTATGAAAAAAATATTGCGCCTTTCAAAAATCCAGGCAATACTAATGATTTCCATCGTGTTTTATGTTTTATGTGGGATGTTTCATGAATAAAATTGGTCTATAACAATCTTGTTTGTGATCATATTTTGAGAAATTATAATTGATAATTGCCCAATGTAAAATAAAATATGAAGGAAAAGCAGTAGATGAAATAGTCGTATTAGTATGATTTACTTCGTTTGGATATAAAATACAAAAAAAAAAAACATATATATTGTTGGGCAATTATCTCACCGAAATATACTGAATAATCAAAATAATTGCCGAACGGTGAACAATCAGCAATTTTGATTATTTTTGGTGAAAATAATAGGTGGATTTTTGAAATGATACGAAGAAAAACAAGTCGTAAAAATCGACGAAACAGTGAAATTCAACAATTATTTTATAAAAATTTTCCCAATAATTTTCAGTTAGCAGAAACAACTGCTGTACAAAGGTTCTTCCATAAATTTACTCTCTTTAATTTAATTAATTTAATGTTTATTGATCACGCAAATGCCATAGTGCAAAATAGATTTGGAATATCATTTACTTTTAGATATTATTTTGTTAAAAATATTGCTAATTTTTTATTTTTTATTTCATAAACATTTTACTTATATATATGTATTTATTCATAAATTCTATCATTTATTTAGGCTGATATAATTGCTTTAAATAAAATAAATATTTTAGATATATTCAATATGACAGTTGGCCTACAGTAATCCTCCATTGTGTACAGTGATAGCTCAATGGGTTGTTGCCTTCATTTTGGAGCACCCATGTTGACGTTTTATTTCTAGTAGGCTGTTTTTAAAAAACCTAGGCAATACTAATAATTTCCATTGGTAAAGAATTCTTTGGCGAACTTTGCTTGGTACGATAAGCCAGCGGATTAAGCCTAACCAGAAAGGATAACCAGAAGAGCTCTTTAAAATGAAAAACCATTATTTATTTTTTTAGAATTTTATTTGCGCGGTTTAAAAATCGAATACAATCGACTCAATCTTTTCATTGTAATAATTATTTAACCTTATCTTCTAAAACGGTAGAAAAATATTTTTTTCCACTATTCGTATAAATCGTATAACGAAAGCTAAGTGAAGCCAAATCATAATATTTAAAAATTTTTATGAAAATGTTTCATTTGTTCCTTTCATGTGGAAATAATTCAAAATATCCATCTGCAATCATTTTTGATCATTCTCAATTGCGCAAACTGGTTCTTTTATCTAATAATCATTTTATTCCATTTTGTTCGTTGCTTATTATCGCATTTCCTAATCCATAACGAGTAATACCGATGATAAATATCAGTAAATATCAGTGTTCATGGGATTTCACTTTTCAAATTTAATAAGACCATTAACTAATTGATAATTCCCATTTCTAAAATGTATAATGATGATAAGGAAACGTATTAGGATTATCTTTTATCAATGTAAAACATTCTTTTCTTTTTGCAGATATTTCAAGAAATGGAACATAAGAGGTCAGTAATATTTTATTTTTCGATATATATATCTATACTATTTCAGTCCTTTTAACTACAACCACTTTCATGAAATTTGGATTGAATTATTTAAAAGCCATAAAAACTAATTTACGCTCAGGGAAAAATCTATTCGAATACTCAGTCTGCAGAAAATACATTTATTTTTCATGAAAGAAAGATCCATAATTAGGCAAAATTTTCCAATTTTAAGCCGAGTCTAATTTGATTCTTTACTTGGATTTTGTGGTATTTTTGCATATATTTTACAGACGAATTAGTGCGATCACAAAACTGGATCCAGAAACTTTGATCGAAATTCAAATTGATGAAGGTTAATGTTTGGTTAGTTGCATGAAATGTTAGCGATAGAGCATAAAAATATCGCTAAATTGAAAATTATTCAAATATTATTAGAAACACCAATATTTAGCATTAGTATAGGGGTGACCGACATATGTGTTGCTTCGATTGGGTACCATGAGTTCCATTCAAGTGAGTCACTAAAAATGGAATTCGAGTGGTGATAAGGTTCCAACTCTGCACTTCTAGTGAATATCAGTCAAAAAGATTTTAGAAAAGGATTATCTGGCACTGATAACTGCCATATTAATGTCTAAAAATAACTTTTGCGAATCTATGTCATTCATTTTGCTGAAATCGGATGCGACTTATCCTTCTGAGATACCTTGTAGTACCTTAAAAATTAATTTAAGGAAGCTACTAACTGAGGAAATTCTATATATATTTAGTGCATATGACTTTTTTAAAAATAATTTAGAAAATATTAGCAATGGAACTATAAGAGAGCTTGAATTTGTTTAATTTAATTTGCCGAACAATTATTATTAATTGAATATTTTTCCATAAAGGAGGTGAAGTGGATCATAGAAAGGATGAAGAAGGAAGTAAATGGAAGAAACGACGTTCATCTTCCTCAAATACACCTAAAATTTCTTCGGTTATGAATCATATCAATCTTTTCAAAGGCAAATTGTTTTTTTTCGTTGAAGTTATCGGCTAAAAATGTTAGCGAGTTTGAATAGCGTGTTTCTAATGCAAAACCATCATAAATCACTTTATCACTTTTATCACTTGGACTGAAAAGAAGAAAACTTTCATAAAAAGTGAAATCAGGATACTATCAGGAATCTGCATGTATTTCATTCTACAAGATATGGTGAAGACAAAACTTATTAACTGGTTAAACCAGCCAATATTAATTATGAATACAAATAAAAAGAACAATTTTTCGCTTATTTTTTGCCCTTCATTTCAAAGTATTAAAATATCGAAGTATCAAAATATTATTTCAAAGTATTAACAGGATAAGATGATAATATCATTTTTAGATGAAGATGGAATAGATCTTGAAGAAGGCCACGCAAGTTTTATAAGTGCTTATGTGACACCTGGACCGAAACAACGCGATATAAGTGAGCAAAAGAAGGTATCATTGGTTATCTAAGCAATTTTAAAGGGATCTCATTCATTTTTGCTTGATGATATACAAAAATTTGAATTTGGAAAATTTCGAAATGATAGAATTTAATAATTTTCATAAATTTCATTATTTTTTATTTTGGCAACGCCATAGTTGCTTTGTCTAAATTACTAGAATAAAATCTTTCCAGGTCGGTCGGTTTAATATTTAAGAATAACACATGCCACTCATTTTTATAATCTCTTATACAATTAGGCCACCTATATGCTGGAAATTTCTTTCTGCATTAACCAGAAGCTTGACTGATTATCATGCAAGTTTTAGTAGTCTTATTTTTAAATAAGATTAATATAACTGTGAATAATTTATTTTAAGGCAAACTTAGGAATGATGTTGGGAGTCTATCTGCCGACAATTCAACACATCCTGGGCGTAACGATGTTTATTCGATTATTTTGGGTTGTTGGTATTGCCGGTATACTGCATACTATACTTTTGCTTTTATGTTGCTGCTTATGTGTGAGTTTTTGATTCCTTCTTTTTTTAAATAAATGTTGGAGATATAAAATGAAATTAGCGATTTTTTTTCCAGACACTTCTTACAAGCATATCACTATCAGCTGTTGCAACAAATGGAGTAGTTGAAAGTGGTGGAGTTTATTTTATGATATCGCGCAATTTGGGAGCGGAATTCGGAAGTGCGGTTGGCATATTATTTTATTTAGCAAATACTGTTGCTGCTTCAATGTACCTTGTTGGTGGTGTCGAAGTTATGCTGGTAAATAGTTGAAACTTTGCAAAGAATTACTAAATTTACAACGGTTGAAATTAATAAACTGTGGGAAAGTTATATTTTTAAGCGAAGATTCGCTGTTTTTCTTACATACACATATGACAATAAATAAATATTGTAATAACATTAATAAAATTATAAAATTATTATCAAATAAATTTGAAATTTTAGCTATATATTTTCCCATCGATAACAATTGGTGGCCACGAAGCTCACAGTGAAACAGGTCAATACTCTTTCGAAAATTACCATTTTTTGATTCATCTTTACCGTTGCTGGCTGCAAAATTTTTTTCTTGTGGGAAATTTGATTTTAAGGCATTTGGGGAATGATGTCGCATAATTATCGCATATATGGCACTGCGTTTCTTCTGTTAGAAGCCACTATTGTTGCGATGGGTGTTCGATTCGTTCAACTTCTCGCACCAGTACGTATACATTTCCCTTTCTTATGTCAAATAATTGGTTAATTAACAATAGTAAATCTGACTTTTATTGAACTAGTAAAGCAATAATCAAACAATAATATTACCTCTTTTTTTATTTGCTCAATACGATTTAGAAATATGAAATTTCTTAATGAAGGAATAATTTAAGAGTCAAATTATTTAAAATCGTACATTCACTTAAATTTTGTTCTGCGATTTCTAACAGGTTTCCTTATTTTGTGTTATTCTATCAATTCTTGCATGTTTCGCTGGTGGAATAGAAAAGGCAATTCTCAAGAACGGCCAACAGTTAGTTTCATTCTTTTCAGTTATCTTGTTAAGGTGGTTTTAAGGTGTGTTAACCGCGAATTGACGCAATATTCACATTTCCAGTTATAATTATAGTTGGCCTCAAGTTTTTCAAATAATTTTGAAAAGAATTTGAAAAAAAAGGCATATTTTAAAATAACAATTTAAGTGTTTGTATGCTAAACGATCAATTACTGCAATCAAAAATTTTTTTCCCAGTCAATGAAGATATTTCAAAATTATGCAGTCGATGTGTTAAATCAGAAGAGTTTATTTTTTTAAAATTATTCAAATGGTTTTTGAATAATCTTAATCTTAAATGCTTTTTAAAAAAATTGATTTATTATTTTAAAAAAAATTTTTTATTTTACATTTGTGATGAATTAATGCCTAAAAATTATAATAGAATGTTAAAGTTCTTTAAATTTTTAAATTAAAAGTTAAATTAAAAATTATAAGTAATTTTTAAAAAAGAGTTTTATTAGCTAAAGTAATATAATTATAATATAATTAAAATTAATTAAAATTAATCGAATGAAATTAAAATATTAACGCAAATTTTAGGATATCCAATGACTTCTGCAATAGCACATCAGCATCTTTTTGCAGTCACTTTACAGCTGGAACATTATCATGCGTTAATGCTTTTCCTGGTATAAGTCCAAGTATATTGAAAGGTAAATTCCCTTGGGATTAGGATAAACCATTGATAATAAATTATCAAGTTAATTTGATGAAATTAAATCGAAATAAGTCCAAATAAGTCCAACAAGATAGAATGGTATAGTGAGTTGTTACTTTGGAAAGCCGATATTGGTTTGCTGGGTTTGACTGCTCGGCAGGAGTAAACATATATTTCAAAAACTCGACTAATGCTGGCAATCTTTACAGTCTATTTTTATCATTAAGTGACACCTCTGAAAAAAATTTGCCCAGTCTGATTAACTAGCGAAGTGAGTCAGAAATCATGAGCATCCTTGAAAAAAAACCTTAATATCTGTGCAAAATTCACATACTTGTGGTTTGTCGAAATTATTTAATATAAATATTATTAAGTTACTAAATTTTTAGAAAACCTTAATCCAATGTATATGGCGGCAGGCGAATCTTATCCAGGTGTACCTGCAGATGACACTGGTCTAGAAGTATCACAAGACTTTCGCACCAGTTTCTTCATTTTACTAGCCATCTATTTTCCTGCGGTAACAGGAATTATGACTGGGACGAATATGAGCGGTGCGTTATAATACTTGCAACATATTATTTGAATAGAACTACAAATTCGTAGTTAGATTAATTTTAACTACATTTAAGGCGACTTAAAGGATCCTCAAAAAACAATTCCACGCGGCACTATTGCCGCAACATTAACGACATCAGCTATATATTTTGCTTTGGCTATTCTTTTTGGTTCTTCAATAACAGGGCCAGTCTTACGAGACAAGTGAAATTTTATGCTTAAAAACTGAACTTGTTTCTTTTCGAATCTCTGCAGATCATATAGGCCACGCATAAACCGTCTCTTAATTAATTTCTTAATTTTTAGCTTCAGATCTTAAAAATACAATTCACTGCAGGTTTTAAGGTGAATTATAAATTTTATGACATTTCTTAAAACTATATAAAAATCGTGATAGATATGGCAGAAGCATTAACAGTTCAATGATTGTTGCATTGCTCTCGTGGCCCTCACATTGGGTCGTTGTTATTGGCTCATTTCTTTCTACGTTTGGTGCTGCTTTGCAATGCCTTTGCAGTTAGTTAATTCAAAATCTTTTCATTCATCAAGTGTTTTTATCAATAATTTATTACGTGCTCAATGAGTTGAACCAATAATATAAATCTTAGTGGCTCATGTTTTCTTACTTCGAGCTAAATCATACAAAAATAGTTATTGGTCTTTTTTAGGTGCTCCTCGTCTCCTTCAGTCAATAGCAAAGGATGATGTGATACCAGCACTTGCACCATTTGCCAAAGTTACCAAAAACAACGAACCACTGCTTGGGTATTACTTTTGATGCTAATAAACATATATTAAATGACCACAAAATTTTTTCATGAAAAAATGCTTCAATCGAAAAAAGAACTGAACCGAATTTTTCCAAAATCTTTAGGCTTTTATTTACGGCTCTCATTGCTGAAAGTGCGATCTTGCTTGGTGCAGTTGACTCTATTGCTGCAGTCTTGGATTTCTTTTTTCTTATGTGTTACGCTTTTGTGAATTTGATTTGCGCCTTACATTCTTTATTAGGTGCTCCGAATTGGAGACCACGTTTTCGTTACTACCACTGGTTTGATTTTTTTCTCAAATATCCGAATAATATATTTATTTGCATTCAAAACGCGTATTCATTGATGATCTGTTGTTAAATGTTAAAACCAAATAGTGCCAAAAGCTTGAAAAGATTTTTTCTAAAGGCGTTCAATATTTTATGCAAATTCGTTTCGCTGACTTATCGGATCAAACAAATCACTTTGCAACAGAAGTAAAAATGGGTTGAAAGCCAAATTTTTGAAGGCTTGTTCGCCGAAAATGCCGAAACTAAAGCTGCAACATCAATGCTGTGCAATTAGCTAGTCACTAAGCCATTATATCAAAAAGCCTGTGGAATCGATATCAAGGAAAGAAATATAGAGTTTAAGATAGTTCAGTTTCAGGTCTCTGTCTCTTATGGGAGCGTCTTTATGCTTCTTTATCATGTTCGCTTCGCAATGGCAATATGCATTAATATCAATTATTTTAACATTTGTTATCTACAAATATGTTGAATGGAAAGGGTGATTTTAAGTACCATTAAGTTTCGCATAAAATTCCGCTACTTCATTTCAAAAAATATGTTTAAATATGTTTAATTTTAAGGGCTAAAAAAGAATGGGGCGATGGTATTCGTGGTTTGGCTTTAACGACAGCACAATACAGTTTAATGAAAGTTGAGGACAAAGATCCTCATCCTAAAAATTGGAGGTGACATTTTATATTTTCGCATAGTTCTCGCTATTTAATTAGTTTTTTAAAAACCTATTTGATGTTAAGGCCGCAATTACTTGTTCTTGTCGAGGGAACATGGTCTAAAGAAATAGTCGATATGCGATGCATAAATTTACTGAATTTGGCTGGCCAATTAAAAGCGGGTCGAGGCTTAGCTATTGTTATCGCTTTCATCAAGGGGGAAATAACTGATCCAGCAGACCGAACAAGAGCAGAAGAGGTTAATTTTTTTCACTAATGAGAAAATTTCTATCAATTTTTTTCTAGGAAATTTCATTTCCTATTTATTTGGCTCCATTAACTAGATAAAACCAGATGGTTTTCACTTCTAATGATTGATATACTTCAACTTCCGATAAGGTGCAGAAATGGAAGCCATGGCACTTGTCATCAGTCGAAGCAAGCCATTAACGCCATTCCCAGAATTATCAGAATTAGCAGTATTCACCATTTTTGATTTTGCTGATTCAGAATTTTCATTAGAAAGGATAGATGTGTCGACTTTCGTCATCATGATTCGTCAAATCCATGGATAGGCATCATCTTAGTCAAAGCAAAGAATTACTAGCCACATTACCTATAAATTAAATTCTTTCTTCAAACCATCATTAGGCTCCACTTGGCCCGAGTGACTTCACTATAAAATGAGATTTTTCTGAGCTTCTCGACCCTGCACCATATCTAGAAGCAAACGAAACCACTGTCAAAACTTCTTTGATATCGCTGATTTTCCTGTAATTTCGAAATCTCTCCTGATTGCATCATTCCAAGTCTTGGCTGAGCCTCTGCACTTTTAACGCCGTGCATCGCAAGGCTTAATGTAAAATATAAGTTCGGGAATGGCGGAGACCTTGGCTTTATATGCTTAGACGACGCCCTATAATGGTGTTATTAGTACACGCGGTATTCGAACAGAAGCGAATGCAGTCATATGAGATTCAGATATAAATGATCAAGAATATCAAGAGCAAATGATAGCTTCTTGATGCCTTCGACACCCTTTGGCCATCTTCCTGTTATATCGTATAACATATATAGCATAGAGGTAAATACATAGCTGCAGCCATTCAGGCTGATATTTCGCCTTTCATACGGCCATTTGATGAAGAGAACCAAAGATACTTACTATCCGAAATTCGTCAATTCGTCAACTGGTATGACATTATAACAGATACTTTATATCATGATATGATATGATATGACTTCCAACTGATCAACATTGATGCAGTTGGGACTCGATTTCATGTTAACTTACCACATATACCACCAGATGAAGAAATGTAAAAATTAACAAATTCAAATAAAAATACCATTTTTAACAGGTAAAATCAAGAATCCAGCAAGATATGATAAATGCTCCTTTACGTGGATTCGGAAAGACGATATTATTTAATGAAAACCAAGTTAGTTTTGTTCCCTCTGACCAATTTTTATTCATCCTTTTTTTAATTTAAATGGCCAACAAATTTAAAAGTAGGATCGTGAGATAAAAATTGGGCTTTTTCTAGAAATTATTCAATATTTTATAAATTATTTTCAAAATTGCAAAAAAATTATGAATCAGATTGATGGTTGCATTTCTACTCTTTATCAAAGCATTGGAATCGGTGGCCTTAAGCCGAATACAGTGATGATAAATTGGCCAAAGAGTGTCGAGCATAGCAATATATTTGCAGGTTCGAATTTTTTTTCTTTCGTTTCATAGTCCTAGTCGGCAAAAAAAATTTGTTCCTTTAGCCATACATAATAATCGTGTTTAGTTAAATTGCTTCAAGCAATTGCATACAATCAGTGTGTTATGGTTATCAAAGGAATCACAGATTTTCCGCTGGCTACAGCAAGGCTTTCTGGATACATCGATATTTGGTGGATAATGTTTGATGGTGGCATATTAATGTTAATTGCCTATCTCTTACGACAAAATAAGGTTTAGAACTTATGGTTTCATTTGGTAGATAGAATACACGGTTCAGCCAGACGCCTTTGAGCCTTTCGTCACAATTCGCAGTTTACAATAATTCTAGGAATTTTTTTAGGTATGGCGTGGTTGTTCTTTACGCATTTTTGCTATTGCTGATGTGCCAGAAAAAAATGAAAAAAAGAAAATGCTACAAAAATACATTTATATGTTGCGCATAGATGCAGAAGTTTTCGTAAGTTTTTTTATCATTTTTGATGGAAGCAGCGGCAAATTAGAAATTTTTAATTAAAAAATGGTTGATTTATTAAACATAAAAGCTTTAAAAAAACTGGATGATAAACGATGAAAAAAATTCTGGCAAATAATGTGACGCTTTTTCTCTAAGAACACTCAGTATTTTTGGTTAGGCTAGTTCGTACGAGTACGTCTGGCTTGGCGATAGAAGTACAGGTGAGTTGCAAACATAAGCCGGATATTTAAAAAAAGCAGGTTTAATTCTGCTAAGGAAGAACCCAAGCATCGGCGCTATGAAATGGCAGTAACATTCCACTCAGCTATCCTTTATTCATATGCTAAATTAGTGTAAAATAAATGGCACAAAGTACTATCATTTGTCGCAATTTAGTGATTTTCTTGGCAAAAAAAATATATATTTTTTCAGATAGTTGATTTCGATATGCAAAATATGTCAAGCGACAAGGACAACATGATGACAACAACCAAAAAGAAATCTGTTAATGATGTACCAACCTATTAAAATAAGAAAATTTTTGCGATATATTTCACTATTTTGAGGTCTGAGAATAAAGCCATAGCTTTTAAACTTAAGATAGAATATTATCTGTCAGGCTTTAGCTTTGGCTTCTCACAAAAAATTAGGCTAATGGTTATTCGTAAATGAAAGCAAAAATTTTATTCTATAAATTATTTGTTTTCTAGATTATGGAATGGAATGGTATTATAGAACAAACGGATGGGCCTAAAAGTATTATTTTATTTTGTCTCTCAACTTTACTCTACTTTATAATAATGATCATTTTTTAGATTTTATCAGTGACGATACGCAAAAAACACAAACTCACCAAATCGAAACATCGTTCACAAAGTAAGCAGAACATTAATAAATTTCTGATTTTGCTTTATGTATGAAATAAACGGTTTATAAGCATCAACGAGAACGAGAAATTGTCGAGGCGACTCTTCACTCATTGATATTCCAGGGCAGCAATTTCAGTGGATCTTCCCAAATTAGAATCACTTAATAGTGCCAAACAACAGACTGAAAATCTCTCAGCGAATCTGGCAGCGAAACTCGAAAAAAAAAAGGTATCCAATTCTCTAAATTTTACAAGGATAATTGTCTATTAATTGTCTAAATTAATTCTTCTAAATTTTCATATTTATAAAATAAACCAATGAATATATTACAGTTACTCAACATGAAATCATTATCACGCCTCAATGAAGTGATTTTGGAAAACTCTCTTCAATCACAATTGGTAATAATCAATTTACCGCGGCCACCAAAGAAAAATAAAGCGAATTTTGAAAATTACATGAGTGATATGGAAATCTTAACATCGAAAATTCCTCGAGTTCTTTTTATAAGTGGAAGCGGTAAAGAGGTAATTACTATTTGCTCGTAAAAAATTGTACTCATAAATTAATAAAATGATTATTCGAATAAAAATTTAATTGTAAACTTGAATAATCAAATTATCGATTATCGATCATTTAATCACTCCTCCACAATTTTATCAAGAATAATAGCTAAGTGCACACTATTTCTGCTTAGGTTCGCTCCATCAGATATTAGTATGATGAGACTCGTTTGCCAGAAAAGTATAGAAATATAATTTGCTGGTTAGCACCATCCGGATTTTTGAATGATTTGAATGAACATTTCTGAACAGTTCGGATTTTCATGCTTGAAGCGATAGATCTGATAATCTGTAAGTAATCTGTGCAACAACCAATAAATTGCTCTATTTAAAACTTTTTGCCATCAAAAACGGATAGGTAATAAATAAATGGAGAAAGATTCGAATCAAACCCGTTCAGTTATAAATTCGACTACTTCTTCATCGGTAAGTTCATCTCTCGTAAGGCATCTTTACATAGATATAAATATAAGAAAAATTTAACAATTTAACAATTTATAAATATTTATATATATAAGAAAACAGACTGGTTGATTTTACTTAGATTACCACTTTAATCTATACGATTTGGGACCTATTTCTGTCTAAAACAAGCCTAAAATTCTGGGACTTGCTTGAATTTCTATCGGTGAATGGTTCAAGGTGCTCCATTCTCATAATAAAAATAGCTATCCTGAGCCATTCTACTCCAGCCGGCGATAAAAGTACAGGTGAGTCGCCAGCATCACTGGACCTTTAGGTTGGTTCGCTCCTGCAGGGCATAGAACCTTAGTATCGGCACTCCGAATTGAGCAGCAAACAACCCACCGAGCCATTCTATTCCATTTAACTTATTAAGAAATATCCATCAGTTTTATCTGAAATGCGTTAAATAAATATTCCTAGAAAATTACTGCTTTACAAGCCTTCAAATGAACAGGCAAGTACCATAGTTCGTATGCATTTAGACAAAATACAAAAATTTTTGAACAAATGAGTGAAATATGCCATTCCTTAGATGCTTAATTCAAAATTGAATATTAATAGATAGATGGATAAATAGAACAAACAAAAGGAAAAAAATGTATAAATTTAAAAAAATTTTTCTTCTAACAGCGTTATTCTAAGCTCGTTCCGCTGGATGAACGGGTCGGATAAATTTTGCCATGTAGATAGAAATATAAATAAATATATTACCAATAACACCAAGAATTTTGAACAATCTGACTTCTGTCGCGTAGCAAAATCCTAGCATTGCCAATCCACACCATTCCATACATTCCATACAAGTAAATACATTCCAACTTAGGCTGAAGTAAAAATAAACCAAAAAAGGAAAAGAAAAAATATGAAAAAATAAAAATGATAAAGAAATAATACTAAAAAAAAATTAATTAAAAAATTAAGAAACAAAAAATAAAATAAATTATATACAAAAAATTGGGAAATAATAATAGGGAAGAAGTTCTTAGAGCGTTATAGTTTATTTAGCTGGGATTTAGGAATAAATATGGGATGCGGAAGAACAAGTTTTTGTAAATTTCATTTAAATATTCTAGAAAATAAGCTTAACATATCGAATGACTTCTTTATTACAAAGATAAGGATAAAAGACTGGAACAATAGTAAATGATAAATGAAAGAGAAAGGACTAAAAGGCCTTTTATGGAGAAGCGATAAGCGATTCTCACCTATATGATGATAAGATTTATTGCAAAGATTATTCACATACAGATTAGTGGAAACCGGATTTTTTCGAGCCAATCTGCAATATTTATCATTAGTGATATCATAAAATTATTATTTTTATGAATTTATCATCTGTGGATAAAGCGATAGACCATGAATATTTTCGGCTCATAAGAAACGAAACTGCCATAAGGCGAACCTCCAACTGCTGGAAATTTTAACCGCAAATTCTAAAATTCAAAAGGATGCATATAATTGATATAACTAAAATTATAATTAGACGGGGAATTAAGTGTTTAGTTAATAGTTCTCGCGTAGAAATATAGCAGACGCAAACTTATGCGTCCATCGCCAGGTGACTATGCCGTGCCACAGGTGCGAACTTTTTTAATATGTGTGGAATATTATTTGTTCTTATATAGTTTACTATAGGCCTTAATGATGCTTCAGTGTTTTTTGTAAAACGTCACTACATTATTTCGATTTTGACAGCATCTGCACTGATAAACATTCTAAAAAAATCCTTCAAATTACACCAGCAATATACTTTGTTTCATTCATCTCGCGACTCGCACAGTTAATGGCTCAGCTGGCCACAGGGGTGAAGTTTCAGTCCACAATTAAGAGCAAGAGAAGCCGTTCGCCTTTCGACCCTCCTGCATATAGCGCTGGACCCTCTACACCTTCAAAGATCTCTTCTGATTGCATCGATCCAAGTGTTGCCTGGTTCTCCTCGCTTTTGACACCATCCATTACAAGGCTTGGCGACGCATGCTTCGAGTCCTACAAGAACATTGCCTAAAGCCTTGCCATACTAGGAAAAGAAACGATTCGCCCAAGTGTACGAACCACGACTCACCACAAACAACCAGAAAGTAAATTAGGCATGGTGATATCAGATAATAAATATGGCTAATGTTGTGACTTTTGTACCGCGACCGCAATTTTCTTATTTCGGGGATTTCTGAAATGCAGTTTCGGCTTTATAAACAATCCAGAAGAACGCGAAGTGAAAGGTGTGAATGATTATTTTCATGGTTTATTTCCGGAGGTGCGGTAAGCCTAAGGCCAATCAGCATAATTTTATTCAATTTCCTATGTATTACTCTTGGTCGCCGCAAAATTTTCGTGTTTCTTCTCTGATAATTGATTAATTTATATTTAATTTATTTAATTTATATTTTATAATTAAATTTGAAATTGCTTGCACTGTTATAATTATTTGCACTGTTATAATTTAGAAGCAAAATTGTGGCTACTGTGGTACTTTAAGCGCGCCTTCAGGATGGCCTCTGTCCTAGGATGGCGAGTCTGAGACAGTGTGGGAGTATAAGAATTTCATTTCTCCTAGAGTCGTTTCTCTTTCTAAGTTAAATAAGGTAATCGGAAGCAAAATGAAAACAGTTTTTTGTGTAATTTCTGTTGGGCGATTAAGAAATAAAAATATTTGAAAAAAATTTGTTTGGGGTCCACGAGGTTTTGTGGTACTATTTGGGAGGTCCATGGAAAAGAGTAGTTTGGCGACCGCTGCCTTAATTAACTTTTCTCGATTTTCGGCAAAATATGTAAGCAGAAATTCGATGATTTCTGATTAATGAAACGGTAAGACCGATTCTCTATCTATTCGAAAGATATCTGCATTTGCTGAAAATGCATGAAAATCTCCGCTACTTTCACCGCTACTGTGACCGATTTTGCAGCGGGGAGTACCTTTTAGTCAGTAAATGCTCAATTTTCTTTCTCTTTTTTTGCATTATATTATGCGAATCAGTAGATTATATTAGAAAAACCTCGATTATATTTGAATAAACTTCGATTTTTTTGTTTTGAAAATGGGTTTTTTGCGAAATTCATAGATGGCATTTTGTATAAAATTTAGCTATAAAATTTTCAGATTAAGCAAAACGTTATTCAGCTGAAAATTTGGTAGAATTGCAATGAATAACTTCATTGAAGAACTCGCAATTTTACTAATTTTATCGACTCTTCTTGTCCACGTACTTTTTTTTAACTTGTTTTTACTATCTTTCTTTCATTATAAATAAGTTGCAGTAAGTATCGCATTTATCTGATGCTGAGGTTCCACGTTCCGCAGGAATGAATCTTTCTTTCAAAAAATCTGGATGACGTCGATGATTCACCTATCGTTTAGAAAAATTTATCTGGTTTGATAAGCTTGTCCAGAAGTGATGTGAGCGCTCTTAGAAAAATAAAATTTATAGAAAATGCTGAAATTTTAGACATTGAAAAACATCCTTGAAATTATCATGAGTTTTTGAATCTTTTGTTGATAACTGGTCGCATGCGGCTATTATTCTTCTTCTTACAACTTTCACCATTATTATTTAGGTGGACTCCACTGGCTACAAAAATCTCAAGTTATTTAGTCCGACGCTAACAATAAAGCCATTCCTTTTTCTATCGTCTACATCCATACATTGCTGGTCCATCTATACGTTCAAACTCTTTCCTAATTGTGCTACTCCAGGTCTTGATTGGACCACCTTGCTATTGACTTCATCCGTCACAAGATTTAGTAAGTAACGAAATATGTGTTAACTTCTGTGGTGAGCGACGAAGATGCCATAACCTGTGAAAACGGCGTTCCGTGATGGTACTATTAATGCAAGTGGTATTTGTGATATCTTAGACATAAGTAGTAAAAGGCACATAGTTTCTTAATATCCTCCACTCTCAAGCGTTTATTGCTCTAGATGATGGAAATTCATCTTTTCTTTTGTTTTATGTATTTCAGATTTCATTTAAATAATTTCACGTGATAGTTATTATTATCGATAGTTTTATTTTTACGAAAAATGGATAGATCGTGTATTTAGAGATTTTTCGAGACATTTTAGAAATTCTTATTCTTATTTTTAAGTCTCTTTTATTTAACTCACATTATTTATGGAACGTGTAATCTCGCGATTATTTGGTAACTTTTTTGTCTAATAGATATAATCAATTTTACTATAATGAATCAATAAAAATTTGGTATTCATTATGTTATTCAAATAAGCTCATTCTGGACTGCGATGGTTGAGTGAAATGATGTTGCTGCTGGCGAACTTTGGTCCTATTTCTTGATGAGAGTAAAGTTACCATTAAAAGTGAAGTCTGGATGGGCATTAGGGATCCATCTGCACCTTTAACTGATTCTGTCGAGAAAGAGTATTAATCTCATTAATACATAATATTGCCAAATTAGAAATGCATGATGTTGGGAAGTATCATTTGTAATTTTTAAAATATCATTCAGATTCATTTTTTCAAGGAAAAATATTAAAGAAATATTAAAATATTAAAATTATATGTTCTAAAATATTATATTAAATTATTCCATTTATTTAAATTTTTTTCGTCTCCTACTAATGGTACTCTTATATAATTTTCTTATAATATTAATTTTGACAATATGCAAGGATTCTATAATTTTGGATCGAAAGTTAAGATAAAAAAATATTTTACTTTACATTTTATAGTATGTACAAAATTATGAAATTTATCACTGAATTTGCTAGAATAAAACTAGTTAAAATCGTATGATTTTTATCATTAAAATTGTTTGTCTGGTATTATTCAGGTATTAATGTGTTTTTTGCAGGCGAATTTTGAAGATGCTCGATGCAGATGTATTTGCCCTTCGACCAAATACTTCGCTTCAAAAAGTTTAACTAAAGATGATGATAATCATCGGCGATATTATACCAAATCAAATATAAATTCATTGAATTGGTATTGTAAATTTTATAATTTTATAATTTTATTTTTAATCACGATTTTATTTTTATCAGTAATATATAATATTTCATTAAAATTTTATATTATTCCTTTTGCTAACTTGTTTTTAAAATCAGAAATATTTAATAATAAGCTAATATTTATAATAAATATAATAATTATTTATAATTAATAAATAACATTTTCAATTTTCAGCAATCCTCAAGCTGTTGTAAAATCAAATGTTTTGGATATTGTCGATGGAGTTCACTTGGATGCTTTTCTCGCCAATTGTGATTGTAAATATGAATCAAGGAATACTGTCATGTTGAAGGTATTGTCGAAATTCCCTGAATTCACTTTGTTTTTGAAGCTTTTTGTGAAAATACTTAGGCTATTGGTTAATGAACTTCCAGGTTGTTGTAATTTTCGTCATTTGTGTTGTTTTTATACTGGTTACTTATATGTTATTTTTGCTTTGTCTTGATCCAATGTTGAGAAGGCAAAAACAGTCAATTCCTTATCGGCAGCAAAATGATGAGGTATATTGCTTATATTTAGTATTTTATTATTTTTATTTGTTTTATTATTTTTATATTGACTATTTATTATTTATTACTTTATATTATTATTTTATATTAATATTTATGGTGAAATTTTTCGACGTTTTTTATTGGTGATAGGGATCTGATTTTCCTATCATAAATTCAATCTAAATATTTGCAGTTGGAAGATAACGTGTTTGCTCGTAATTCGTCTATTGATATTGTAGAAGGAACTGCTTCCTTAAATATGCGATCAAGAAATAGTAAGTTATAGATCAGATTGGCACAGAATTGTTTTATCAATAATCTGAGTGAAACCAAAATATTTTGTAGCTTTTGAGGATTTCACTTTCTTTAAATATGCATATCTTTTCTGTATCTTCAGCGATATCACCATTAATATTTCAGTTTGATCCATGAAATTATCTGATCATTTAATTAAAATTTGTAGAAAATAGGTCACTTTTTTCATGCTATAATAATTGAATTATTTAATCATTTAGTAAAAATGTATATTGTCGAATATACATTTTTTATGTATTTTCAAATCTATACTGTAATTTTTAAATACATACAAAATTTTCGAATAAATTTAATCAGTTTTTTGTAGATACAGTTTTGGAGAGAGTAGAAGCTGAACAAAATCGTTGGATGAAGAAAGTTGAAGAGCAAAGAAAAAATATCTTCACGGATCATACAATGTTAAACTGATTATATAACTGATTGTTTATATATCTTTCCATATCTGCCATTTTAATTATTATATCTAATTTTATAAGCTTCCTTGCTTTCTTTGTATAAAGATAATTGAACTTTTGTTCTAGAGAAGTTGAATGGAATAGTTCCTGAGTTTTATTATTTTCTTGTTTCTTTATTTATGCCTTTAAACCAAGGCCTGTAACCATATGCTTAAATTTTTTATTTATAGCATCATATAGTAAAAACAATGTGAGAACGTTTGTTGCAACACGCAAATTAGATTAAACGCAAACATCAAGAAAAAACATCAACACACCCAATTATTTCTTGTCAGTTTGTATCGCTCTTGTCAACTCATTTAAGAGGATTCTTCTTTCGTTTGGTTTTTTTGTCATTTTTGATATAGTAAGCAATCGTAATTGACTATTTAGAGTGAATTGTTGGAGGGTTTTTACAGTGTAATTTTACGAAAGTGCCACTCACCTTCAGTTTATATGGGTGGTGTATCATATATTTACATTGTTGTATTTCATTAATCGGTATGTTGGAGTAGGCTCGCCATTGAGAAAAACAACATTTAAAGTCCTTATTCGACTATGCTTAAGGAAATAAGTGTGTGCTTTAAAACATTGGTGCTCCACTTTTTTTTACACTTTTGTTTGCAAGAAACAATTTAATATGTGATTTAGTGTCATTAGTAAAGGAATATTGCATATAAGGCGCTTATTTGTTCTATTTAACTTCGTTAAGATGTTGGTAGAATATTTGTTAAGAGTGTTAACTGCTTGTTAATAGCCGATTAATCGAGAAATATTCAACCAGTGGTAGATAATTACAGGCATTAGGAATATCTAATAGCAACTTAAATTTAGCCGCCAAAAAGCGCTCAACGAAGGAAAGTAATAGAAAATCAAGCTTTGGTTTTTGTATTTTTACGATTGTTATCAGTTCATTGTCTTCGATCCTGCAAGGAAGTATTACAAAAAAGCATGTGAATTCAATTTCGCATAGAACAGAAGAAAAAAGATATGGAACGAAAACGCTGGAATTTTATTGATATTTTTTAGCCAAGGATCCTCACCTAATTATGAAGTTGGGTTTCGCATAGTTATCAATCCAAGAACATTGAACCTATGAATAATGACTGGGTTAGTGTGGTACAAATCAAAAATGATTGAAATAGAAAAATAAATCTGTTAGGATCCACCTGTGGTTCTCCACCTGTCCTCCTATAACTAAGTGATTCTCTGTTGAATCTCGCAATGTTAGCGATCATCAAAATCAGAAATGGTGTTAGTTATTCTGTTCGAAGATGAGGATTTCAAATCATTATGAAGAGATTATTTTGAAAAATTCTTGAAATATTCTTTCGAGATCCAATATTTAATATTCAAATTAGTAACTAAAGTCATCCTTTCATATCGTTAGGCAATTAACTGCTTATGATCACATACGCTAAACAAAATTAAGTGAAAAAGAAAAGTTAAGTTATAAATAAGGTGTAAGATTAAGATAAGAATCACTGATCGGTCACTGATGAAGTGCTAAAACGATTTGATGAATTTGCTTTATAGGCGGTATTTTTGAAAGAAATATCCTTCAATATATCGCATTTATCCCTGTTAGATCGATCTTCTTCAACCAATAATTATAATTTACAGCCGCCGACGAGCGGTGACTTTATATTTTTTACAAAATCTATGATCCTCAAATGATTTTCATCCTTTGATCGTGTCCTAATCACTTTTTATGCTATTCGTCAAGCACAATACATTATCGTCTAACTTCGTTCCACTTGTTTCAGTAAAAAAACGATGTCTCTATAATCGATTCATTTTCAGTATTACCTGTTTTTCGGCAACAAAAAATAATTTTTTGCCAGATATATCCGTCTTAGCTTAATTTCACGCTTTTTGATTCGATTTCCAATTTAACTGACAAAATGAATAAGCGAATCTGTTTTAAATTTTTTTTTCCATCACTACAAAGGCACATCAATTTGATCGCCGTAAAACCATTGAAAAAATTTTAAAAAATGATTAAAATGTTATTATTTGAGTAATAATCCGACAACGATCGTAGTTGCAAAGAAGCAAAAGAAAGCTAAAAGCCAAGACAATTATAATATATTATTATTAAGTAATTATTATTTATTATTATTTAACAATAAATAATATTTAATAATAAATGAAAAAACTTCGGATTTGTTTCTATATAAGTATTTTCATCATTTAGTACCACGCAACACCTTCATTTTCACTAATTCCACTTAGATGGAGAAAAAATCTATTCATAGGAGAGTAACTTAAGGATGTAAATGCAGTAAGACAGTCGACGAAATTAGCTTATTATTAAAATAGAGGTTCCATCTTAGGAATAATATGAAAATTGTCGAATTTTTACAATCAAATGTAGAAACAAACTTTGATAAAATGTAGAAACTTTGACAAAAATTTGTTGTTACTTTCACTGCAAATTTCTTATAAAGTTGTTGAATTCAATTAAAATGTGACATTTGAAAGGGTCCAAAAAAAAGAATTATAGATAAATAATCAAAGAAAACATTTATTCCCATTTTTTTCAATATTTATATGGCTAAATTGCTCATTAGTAAAACTTTTCTATTCTCATTTGGCAGCAAAAATGAAGCAATCTTAAGCATAAATGATGAACGACATTAGGAAAAAAATTCTCATTTCCCATAACTTTCGTTGTCAGAATTGTACAATTATGCCATTATTAGAATGAACCTTCATAAGAGGATTAATATAATATTTATTCCTTTTGTGTACTGAAAAAGGGACTAGAAAATATGTACAAATAAAGACCAAAGTGATTTTATTGACAATTGTAGCACTTGGAACTGGGATTAGTAAACTAGAAAAGCGGCTTCAAAAGATTCTAGGAACAACACCAGGAATCTTTATCAAAAAGAATTCACTGCTAGGAACAGCAATGATACTGCGCAAGATCTTCCAAGCCTTTGGTACAGGCGACGTTGAAAATGATCCTTACCACTTGCAGTGGCTGAGAGAGATTTTTTTTTCAAATTTTACTTATTGAGATATTGGAAATTTTTTCGCTTAATTTTATGATAGATTCATTGGAATATGCAAAGAGATTCTAAATTTAACGACTTTATGGAAACTTTTTTGAAAAAAAATTATGTTAGACCTATTTTTTTAAAAAAAGGTCTTGGTACTTTTTGGTTCAAAATATAGCAACAAATAAAATGAACCATTATATTTTCTCTTAGATCGCGAACACAGTCTGTATTTCACGAAAAGTAATGAAATTACTTAATGAAATTAAAGAAATTCTCGTTGGATGCAGCAAAAAAATTAATACACCTTATATTCATTTCAGTATTTTGAATTCACTTCATTTGTTCGATTGTCTTTATAGGATAGAATAATTCAGTGGGTTGTTGCTCAATTGGAAGCGCCGACGCTGAGGTTCGATTCCCCGCAGGATAAACCTGTCCAAAAAAACTGGTGATACTGGCGACTCACCTGTATTTCTATTGCCAAGGGACTCCTTGGCATATTGCCCAATTGTGACAAACCAGTGGAACGAGTTTAACCATTAATGGTGAGGATTCTTAAAAAAAAAATTCACTTCAATTATTCGATTTTTTTATAAGGCAAGAAAAATAATTCGGTTTTAATATTTAATGCAGGCAATTTTTGTATTTTTTGAGTAATTCCCAAAAAATTTCTACAACTTTCTAGAAAACTGAAATGGTACATATAAAATTTTGCTTCCTATTCTAGCTAATTCGAATAATAAAACTCTTTTATTGCAAATTTACCAAATATATGAAAAAAAAGCGAGCGCAAAAGGCAGTAAAATATTGCATCCTGTTTCAGCGCTACAATTGATATATAAACATTTATGAATGAATGTTTAATTTCCGTTCCAACAAGTTTTCTGAATCGCTTTGGTGTATTAAATTTTATTGAATTTTTATTTATATTGTAATGTCATGAAAGCTACAAAAAAATTATTTTACGCAACCAAATTTGAATTCGAAACTTTTAGTCCGATCAAATATCTAAGCGATCTCTTAACGACGATTAATGATCCGTGTCGTAGAGCTTAGAGCATTTGCACCAAATGAAATGACATTTGGTACAAATGGATCCCTTTCCTTATTTGGGCTTCATTTGCAATGCTCGTTGCTAGGAAAACGATTGGAATTCACACGCTTAGTCTAAATCAAAGTAATAAACGACATTGTTCCATTGTAAATCATTATAATTTATATTACGGATCATTTCGATAATTTTGATCTAAATTATTCTCGCAGTTAAGTCAGTGCATTAAGGAAGTTCCAGTTGTGATAGGTATTCATAGCCTGCTAATCACTTCAGTACCATTTTGTGCTATAGTACAGTTATTGGCTATATGGCCCATCGTTTTTCGCTGTTTGCTATCGCTAATTTAATTTATTAGTTTTCCGTCAAAAAATAATTTCATATCTTCATCGTTTAATTTACTCTACAATTCTAAAATGAATTTTCTGAGCGGAAAAAATCGCTTATCTTTAAATGGAATCTTAAGAATTCATTAGCGGTAGAACCACTTGAAACTTGACTCCGAGGTGAGTTTTAAATTAATAGTCGTTAAGAATAAATAATATTTTAAAAATTTAATGCTTAGAATTTAATGAATTTTTTAAAATCTAAACAAGCAAAGTTAAAAATTGAAATATTCAAGCAAAAATATCAGAAAATATATTTATGCGAAAAATAGAATTATTTACTAAAATAGAATTTAAAATAGAATTACTAAAAATGGAATTATTTCAATTCAAATTATTCAAAAATTAAATAATAAAACCTTCCAAAAAAATTGATGCACTTCATCCATAATTTAACTCGTCGAGTTTATGTTTTTGATCATTTGCATTTCAACTTTTAGCAGAAAAATTTCAAGCAAAATGCGGTATATGTGTAAATTGAACAAGTTGCTCAGCAGTCCGCTGCTCTCATTCCGGACTCCGGAGTCTATTGCTAAGATTTTTACTTCTCTTTCAAAAATCCGGATGATGCTGGCGATTTACCAATAATTCCATCGCCAAGAAATTTCCTATAGAAATTTGACTAACTAGCTGGCAGAATGAAAAAGTGAAATTAGAAAGGTAAGCACATATACAAAAAAATCGAAAAAACTAGAAATGTAGGATTAACAATGAATGCAAAAAAAATTTAGTTCGTTTCCTCTTTCAATAAAATAAAATTGAAATAATTTAAATTATTTTTTATAGAATTTCCTTAAATAAAATTTAAAAAAATAAATTTCTTAATTTTAATTTTGGGTACCACGGAAGATTTAATACAATTAAAGAATATATGACATAATTCATTGGAAAAAAGGTTGATTTTCAGCGTATTGGTGTGATTGATGTCAATAGGTGGGCTGGGTTGTTTCAAAATTTAAGAGGCACGGTGGTCAAATGGGTTGGACAAAATGGGCGGACTACCGTAGCAAAATGTATTTTTGAACTAAAAATGACCTAATACTTCAGTTGCACATTCAACAGCAAATGAGTTTTCCTCTAAAAATGAGTAATCATCACTTTGTCTCAACAACGAATAATTCCGTTTTACCAATTTATACACCGGTACCAAGCATATCTTCTTTTTATCAGCCGAGTTTGCCTGTTCTCCCAAGTACTTTCAAGCCTGATATGCTAGCAATTCCACCAGTCAGTGCGCCCACTACACCAGTATATGCACCCACATTTTTATCTTGCTTACCTAACTTTTCATCTGTACCCAATACTTCATCGTTTTCTGCGTCTACGCCAGCAGTTACGGGGGCACAAGTACCACGTATTACAGGGGCGAGCATATGCCCTACAGCTTTTTCTGGCCCTTCTACGCCAACATTTAGTACTGTTTATGGCCAGGTATATTTTTCATTTTCTTACGGATCTTTTTTTATAAGTTATAAACTTAAATGTAAAGTACATAGTTCTGTCGTGTTAAGGATAATCTAATAAAATAATCTAATAAAACAATGTTTAACAATTTTTTTGCAAAAATTCTCGAAAAAATTTATCATTGATAATTTTGAGACTGATAATTTGGTAGAGTTTCATTGTTTAATTTTATGCTTAATTTTCTGTGAATACGAATGAATGCGAATTTCAAAGCTTAAAGAAAGATTTGCATGAAATTTTATATCTTCACTATTTGTTTACAACATTTTCACCTGTGCACTTCCTATATTCCTTTTAAGGAATAGATTCCTTCAATCCTAACATTTCTGCATAAAGCCACTTCTTATGGAAATAACTCTGGCTATTCTTCTGCGAAAAAACGTTTAATAACTTTGGTACTTGTGAACTTGGTATGTCAGTGGCATTGTAAGCGAGTCATGCTTTCGATTTTTTGTCACACATTTAAATTTAAGATTACAAATTTTACTACGAATCTAGTCCAAATTTTGCTCTTATATTGTATCTTAAATAGAAATCGTTCTTTGAATCTTATTTTTATTGTAATCTCGAGATAATTCATAAAAGCACGCAACCAATCATTTACAAGAAAATTCCTTTTTTAGCTATTTAGCTATTTTGCATAGTTTTTTGCCAAATCTAAATGAATAAATGTTATGCACATTTTCGAATTCATTTCTTTTCTTCCAAAGAGCACTCACCATAAGGACCGTTCCACTGGTTTGTTGGTATACATAAATTTTGCTAGGAAATCGGTTGTGGCGATTTAAGTTCAAATAAATCGCCAGTATTATTCAAAAATATTACATGAATTCGTTTATTCTATTTTTTGTATTTTTTGCTTATTTCTATAAAATTCTAGTATGGCTTAAATTCGATGAATTTGGTTTTACTAACCAGCTGAATTCAGAAAAAACAAATTAAATGAAACAATATTTGTATAATGAATTGATCTGTTTATTTTATGATCTTTTATTGATCATTGAAGAGACACAATAATCTTATATAAGTTAAATTTTGATGTTTGAAGGAAGTATTGCTGATATCAGTTTAATAATGTAAGGGAAATATTGTCAGTAAAGTTGAGAAAGAGGGAATTTGAAATCATTCGAATTTGAAATAATAATCTTCAAAGATTTGCATAGGTTTAATATTAAGTTTTTGAAGAAATACTTAACATTATGTAAATTTAGAATATTTTATAAATGTATTTTATATATATGTATGTATATTATAACTTTTTTCTTGTTTTCTTGTTTAAGAATTATGCTTTCTCTACTAATAAAAATTCTGTATATGATAAGCTTGATAATAGCCAGAAATTTCAGGGTAAGATAAATCAACTTGGAGGTATGTTCGTGAATGGCCGACCGCTCCCTATGCCTATCCGAATGCGGATTGTTGACATGCATGCACAAGGCATTAAGTAAGAATATTTCTAGCAAAGTTTCATTTTACTTATGGGCTTACTCTTAATTCCTCGGAATTACTTATTCTTTTTACTCCTTTCTTAGACCAAAACATAAATTAAGCAAACTATCTCTACTTTTTTAAAAATATTCTTTAATTCAATATGTGGCTATTAAATTCATAAAAATCATTTAAGACTAAATCAATCCTAATAAAGCAAACATGCTTCCAATTTTTTCTCAACAAATAAGAAGCATTAAAAAAATTTTTTCATTCATTTTATGAAAATTATTTAAGGGCTTGTGATATTAGCCGAAAATTAAAGGTTTCGCATGGTGCAGTGTCAAAAATCCTTGCAAAGTTCGTTGAAACAGGATCTATAGAACCAGGCCAGGTCTATAAACAATATTGTATCTAATTTTCAAAATTTTTTCTAATACAACTTCTACACTTGGTCCTCTACTTTATCAGAGCAAATTTTGTTAGAGTCATTTGGCGATACAAGTAATGCCCGCATTTTTTAAAGACAGGTTTATTCCCAAGAGTAGGAGTGAGGGCAACATTGAGCCATTTTCTATGCGTTAGATCTTTTAAAAAAATAATGAATAGAAAGCCATTCACAAGGGTATTTGCAATATTTAAAAGCAATAATTTTTATTCAACTATGACGTTAATTTGGTTTAGTTTATTTAGTTTGGTGATTGTTGTTGTTTTCAAAGTTTTCTTTTTTTTGAGAAAATAACTATATTAGGAAGAAATTTTAAAACTTTTTCATGTAAGCAAGTAAAATGGAAGAGTATTGATAAGTATTATTTCCATTTCTGATAAGAGTAGATCGGCAGAATTATGTTTGGAAGGTTGTTGAAGATCTATATATGATTCACTCTTCAGAACATATTAGATTGCCAGAACATATTAGATTTTCAGTTCAAATAATCAAATATATGTCATAATCATTCAAGGTTTATGATTTGTGGCTTTGCGAAAACTGATAAGATGGGGAGAAAGCCTTATCACTTTGTAGAGTTTTAAACAATAAATTTTCTATAATGAAGAATTTATGCGAAAGTGTGAAGTATGACAGAAAATTGGCGTGATAATTGGTTCCTTGTTATTGTGGTATAAATACATACTAATAGCGCGAAAATGTTTATAAATTTCTATCTTTTCTCCCCTATGGCGAGATTTATTCATTTCCTTTGTTTTGTCATTTGATTGAATGAAGCAGATGCAAAAAAAATTTGTCAAATTAAATACCATTTGGCAAATTTCATATGAAATTTTCAAATTTTTTTTGTGTAGACAGATTTAATTTAGTCGAAGGTCAATCTTTCCTTATTGCAATTCTTCGTTTAATGAATTTTCAATTTTAATTTCTAAAAGCGCTCACCATTTCTCGCTAGTGAAATCCGCACCACTGACTAATCTTATCATATCAGTGAACTTCTAAAAGAACTGGTAACACCAATTAGATTTTTGAAAGACCAGTTTATTCCTTTTAAATCCTAGCGCAGCACTTCAAAATGAGATTAATAACCCAGTGGACTGGCCTATACTTACTAATCCCCTCCCCTCTCCAATGGCAATATGATAGAGTGCAAGGAATGTCATTGTGTTATCTTAATGATTCAAAAAAATTAATATCTAAAGAAATCATATTTCCATTTATTTATTCGAAGGAACATTCAACTGCCAACTTTATTGATATAATAAACAGTGTAAAACTACAGTAGCTTTGGAGCATAATTTTTATGTCATCGGCGCTACCGTATCCTTTGACATCATCAACGATAATAAACGAATAACTAAACGCGAAATTATTGAGAAAGATCACAGAGAAAAATTCTTACATAACTCGGTTCTTTTGATAGTTTCATCATTAGTTAGCATATAATTTCCGTTAAGACTATAAACTAATCAACTTTTAACGGTTGAAATATTTTAGTAATAATAACCGGTTCCGCCAATAATATTTCGCAAAGCTATTGTTAATAAAATTGGGATGGAAATTGGAATGAAAATTGCACTGAGATAACCTCAGTGACCGTTTGCTGTGCTTGTATATAATGTGTAATATTAATTAGTAATGAATTTAAGAAAATTCGTGCAAAAAATTGCCTTTTAGATTGGTGGAAATCCACGATCACGGGGAACTATTCAACATGTTCAGTTAGCAGTTCGTCAACTTTATTTACAACGACCAGAACTATTAGCAGATGAGATTCGCTCGCTTCTCGTTGAACGAAAAATATGTTCACGAAAGAATTTACCGACAATAAGCACAATTAATAAGTTCGTTGAAAAGAATTTATCATATATGGAATTTTGAACCTTCATTTATTTTTAATTTATTTTTAAGAGCATTCGTCATTACTGTTAGTCTTGCTAGGCCGACTCATTTGACGAGATAAAGTTTGCCACTTAGCCACTCGTCGGTAAATGAATTGGCAGTTGAGTTGGGTATCACTTGGTGTTTGAAAGACATTTATTCCTTTTAAGAGAAGAACCTCAGTTCCTATGTTTTAAAACGAGAATAGCGACCATTTCAGTTATTCTAGCCCATGTTTTAGATGTTAGCTCAATCAATTTTTCTTTATCAAGTTTTTTTTTGAGGATTATCAAAACACTGAGAAGACAAAAAACTACAGAAAGGAAAGACTATAAAATCGACCGATTTCTTTGCGATGAGAAAAGTGGTGGTGCGTTTTACATTTCTAAAATTCATTCTAATATCTTTATTCTTATTCTTATTTATCACCTAAGAAATTACTACTTAATTATTTCGATTGTCAATATAATTTCTATGGATTCATTTGTACTTTTTTTCGAGATGCATTCCTTTCAATTGCTTCCAGAAATTCGCTCTTCACTACGCACCACATTAATACTTCGGAAATGCGTGAACTTTTCCTCCACTTTTTACCTTTAAAGCTTCTGTTTCCCGATTCCTAATGAATTCGTTGTCTTCTGTATACGTAATTTTTTAAAACATTGTTCTCTTTCAGTTTCCATCATTTAATGACAAAATTATTCCTATCTATAGTTTAATTTTTTCTAAAGAGTCCTCACCATTACTGGTTAAACTCGCTTCACTGGCTTGTCACACTGAGCAATATGTCAGGATCCCTTGGCGATAGAAATGCAGGTGAGTATCGCCAGCATCACTAGTTTTTTTGGACAGATTTATCCTGCGGGGAATCGAACCCCAGCATCGACGCTTTCAATCGAGCAACAACCCGCTGAGCCATACTATTCTCACAGTTTAATTTAGTCTTCCTCAATAGATATTATTTATGCTAAATTTTGAACTAGGTTTGCTAAAGCTGAAACTAGGTCTACTAAATTGTCCCCCAATTCGTTATATAATAAATGAACTAATATTTTTACTTTGGTTCGAAAAATTCGCCTTGTAAATTAGGATTGGGAAGAAAAAGTACTATTATTTAGTTGCAAGAATTATGCCCATTTTCTATGAAACTGATGAAATGTTAAAGGCAAATTGAATTTAAAAAAAAACGTGTTTCTCGAATCGATTTTGGGGGAGGGACTTTTAATTGCATTTCATTTTGAAATCTGGATTATGGAATAGAAAACTGAATCATTCGTAAAAAATGGCTTCCTCTTAGCTTATATTAAAAATTATGACCAAGATCTTAAGTTATTTTCGTCCATCTTGACCCCAGCCTGATAATTTTTTTAAGTCCCTCTGAAAAATTTCTGACAAAAAACTTCTAAAAACACACTATAACACCAGGAGATAACCATAAGTTATCATTAACTACTATAGAATTATTTTTTGTATCCGGGCATAATGCTGTACGAAGAAAATCGTCTAATAGTATCGAACTGAACCCTTTCATAGACCATTACTATTGAAGATAGAACAATGGCCTCAAATGAAATTTCATCACTCTCACTAATGATATTGCCATTTTTTCGAAAATGAGTTATCGAAGAGAACTATGAGTAGTTCGCATAAGACTAAAGATAATGCCTCATTTTTTTCGCTTGAAGTTCGATTACCTTTGCAAATTCACTCGTAACATTTCAAATTATTAGTATTTCCGATATAATTTATCGATGCAATATTAGTTTACAACGAACGTTATGCATTCTTCAGTAATCTATAAATGATAAACGGTGGTTATATAGTGGTTTTATTCATTAAAATGATTTTTAAAATCGATATTTTAAATGGAGAAATTTGTACGACATGAAATTCTTCTATCGATCATTATACGAATAGCTTGATTAATTATTAATTGTCATACGAAATGAAAAAATTTTTTAGATAAGGTTATACGATAATGACATGTTGAGTAATATATGTCGCGATCATAGATTCAATCATGTTTTAATTAATTATAGCATAAAAGTTGAATCATTTTGAGTCGATCAAATTAATAAATTGAAAGCTAAAAAAGTACGATTTCTACAAAATTTTTCACTGGGGATCCAAGTAGAAAAGATCTTAAGCAAAAGTTTATTTAAAATGCCAAATTTCGCCTCCCAGAAACTATTCAGGAAAATCAAAATATGCAATTTATAACATGACGAAATTTTTATGAATATAATTTAGAAGAACAAAAAATTTATAAGCATATCAAAATCCTAAGATGAAAAATATAGTACCATAGGTAGTAAGGGGTATCATAATACCGCCACCGAATGGTGGCGGGTTTTGAAATTAGCTAGATCGACGCCTAAGTCTACCATTCATAAACAGAAACTGAACTATATTGTGAAATCTCTTCAAATACATAAGCTTATAAAATTGTCTATTAAATTCCTGTTGTTTTGCACTACAGTACATTGCAATGCAATAATGCACTGTTGTTTCTTTTCTTTCGTGGCTTTAAGGGCTTTTTGCACATTAAAGAAGTTATGATGGTGCCCGTCTCTAATTAAAGTGAATTGGTAAATGTGGATATAGGATAGCTTCTATTTATTTCTCTTTTCTTTTTTCGAACACTTCTCCCCATTTCTGGTTTGGCTGGTCCAAGTTCTTCTGATAGGAAATCAAAAGGAAACAAAAAGTGTATACCAAACATTCACCATTCTGGTGGAATGGTTTTTAGCTTAGAGACCTTATTACATTGTTATAATTTGAAATCTTAAAAATACAAACCTATAACAAAATATATCAAAAACTTTGCCCAAATTATTAAGACTAACACCATTACTGATAAACTGATTCTCAGTTAAAAATTGGAAAATATTTTTGGGAAATTCTCATTCTCAAAAATATTCTTCTTTTAGAACCAATCAAGCATTGACTGACTGCTAGTTAACAGTGAAGTGCTTTCAGCTGATCATTTAGAAGCACAGATCTCAAAGAGAGATACAGAGATCTCCAACTGCCAATAAGGAAGAAGTTAAAACTACGATTGTTTGGGCTAGACTATCTGCATTTATTTAAAGGTATTAGGTTCCGCAACTTCCATCCATTATCTTGAGATTGTATAAATGTATAAACATTATCAACTATAGAGCCAGATTTTAATTTTGATGAACTTGACCTTCCGTTAATATCTGATAAATATCTTTTCTTTATTGTCTTTCATCATTGCTTATTACTATACTGTAGTAATAACAATTGATACATCGTAATTCCAAGTATACTATTAATAATTAAAAAGGCCTGCTAGAGTATATCGGACAAAAGGCCTTGTTTATCATACTTATCATTTTCGCTCTTCATTTTACATCGGTGCTGTCTTGGACGAAATACCTCATATATTTAAATTCATTAAAGATCTAATAATTCCGCAGTTAGCCAAGTAAGGCCAAGAGATCATAGACAATAACTCATTTTTAGATTCACATGATGAGGCTGAAGGATCTTCAAAAATGGCTCAAAAAGCTTTAAAATTCATGCAAAAGGGAGATATAATAGATGGATCAGAACGATCTGAACAAGATAGATCATCAACAGCAGTTGTAGAGATAAAGGAATCTAAAAAAAATGAAAAAAGTGAAATTCAAGCGTATACTGAGGAATATGAAAGATCCGAATCCAGTTCACCTGGCGTCGAAGTAAATAAGGCTGAATGGAGCTCTTGCGAAAAATTACAGAAAAAAAAGCGGAATCGGACAACATTTACCACTTTTCAACTTGACAGCCTTGAAATTTTCTTCGCTAAAAACGGTTATCCAGGACATGATGCAATAAAGAAACTATCACAGTCGATACAACTCAATAAGCAAAAGATAATGGTAAGCCGAAATTTTGTTTCGCAACAGAAATTAAGTTTAATAGATTTTAATAGAGATTTTTTAATTTCAGTTAGTCCTCGCAGAAGTCCTTTTTTAAATGGTTCTAAGCGTGATTTGGCTTTGATTAGTTAGAAAATTGTTTGTCACTAAAAATAAAGATAAAATATAATTTAATGAACTATCCAAAGTTTCTACAGTAATAGCAAACTTCTTTTATTTTTTCTTCAAAACTCTGCTTCCAGACTTGGCTGAGCAATCGAAGAGCCAAAGAAAGGAACCATTTTCGACAAAAAATAGAACAAGAATTAAGATCGAGTCAACATTCATTTTACATGGCTATGCCACCGATGCAAAATTTTCTCCCAAATGAACAAGTGATTTTTACTACTAAGTGGAAACAACTGGAAATTATTCTATAAACTGTTGAAACTATACTTTGAAGAATTCTGTTTTCGCGCTAATTTTCCATAAGTTATCGCTAAAAATTTTTAGGTCCCTTTGGTGCCCTATTATCAACAGCCGATAAATTTCATGTCAACATATTCATCAACTTCTACTTTATGTCACTCGATATGATAAACAAATCAAGGCAGCTATTTACGCCTATTAGCTCAACCTGTGCATTTTCGGAAGTAATAAGCTTAACATAATATTATATCTCGCATCGCTGTTGCTATTGTTATTGACAAATGTTTTTTATTTGTTTATTAATTATAATTAATTATAATTTTTTGTGAATTTGTGAATTTCACTGTGAATCCAAGTGTTTTTTTTTGTTCAATAATTTTTTCATCACAAAAATCGGAGAAACTGTGAAAAATATGCTATAAATTCTTCAATTCAACTGTCCAAAAAATTTTTTTAAAAATACTATGCGAATCGTTGAAAGATAATTTTTTTTTACAATTTTTAATGTTGAAAATCTCATGTCCTCACAGCCTTTTTAGTTTTTTGGAGTTTTAAAAAAGTCACAGTTTTTTGTTTCATTTTTGAAGAGATTGCCAGACAAATTTTACTGGAGAGTTAGTTCAACAAGTGGGCTTCGAATATCACCAAGATTTTTGAAAGAAATGTCTCCATTTGAGAGAACAGACCCCAAGTATAGGCGTCCAGAAATGAAAATTGTATTCTCTGTGCTCTTCTTCCCACTAGTTTAAGAAAAAAAAAAGGAAAACTTTAGTCATATTCAATATATTTGGAAAGTTTGGTTTATAAGAAGGAACAAAGGCGAGCGTCTTGAGATTCAATCAAACCAGTCCAACAATTTTTATTTTATTATCATTTCGTATAACCACTCATAAGGATTTAAAAACACATAGGATATGGAATAAAATGAAATGAAAAATCTTGGAAAATTCCGAAAAAACTAATGTAGAAGAAGTTCAAGTGAAATTTCAAATGAAGACAAATAATGAATTAATTTAATAAATATTAATGAATAATGGCCAAAGTACGACAACAAAAGCGTTGGAAAAGACGAATGATTTATTATAAAGATAGTGATCTTAAGGGGAATGTAACGAAAATAATAAATTGACTTAACGTTAGGCATTTTTATTGACCCTGATAACAAAACGTCTATAGATTATTTTTGTGTCACTGCTAGGCAATAAATAATTATCAGTTTGATTTTAATAGTGCAATGCATTTCAGTAAAATTTTTCTTAAATTTTAAATGAAGTTCACATTTTATTTGCGATTACTTTTATTGCCAAAGCAAATTTTAGAGAATTTCTTAATTTATAAAAAATTTTATTTTACTACAGCAGTATATTTGCATCTATTAAGTAATTATTGTTAATTATTAAACAAGAGTTTTTGATGTATAATCGGATACGACTTGTTACCTTTTAGAGCGCCGATGTTTGAATTCTATTTCACGCATGAGTAAATAAGTCGTTCAAGAATGCGAGTAATGCTGGCGACGCTACCCACATTTCATCGTTGAATCTGCTTAAATTCCTCTTATTTTCGATCCGACAAATATAGCAAGCATACTAGAAATGTAATGAGATTTTATGGTATGTCCAGAGATATATTTGGAAGATTTTCTATTCAACGCTGATGGTAAATATTTTAATCAGAATCAAATCACATGAATTATATGTCGGTTAAAGTAACAGTTAAAGTATGTAAACTATATTAACTAAGGAATTTATCGATCCGTTTACTAGATCATGAGAAAATACCCGCAAACTTCGATTATTTAATAAATTGCGGAAATCTATAAACTAATAAATTTTTTATTTGCTCATTCCCACCATCGTTTGTCAAGAATGGTAGCGTTATCAGGTGCGCAATCTGATCATATAATCGATTACACTGAAAGAGTTCACACATTAATTTGAATTGTCGTAATGCTTTATCTTAGGGATACCAATACTTTTTAAATTATTTTAAATTTTAAGTTTTTCAAAATTTCTTCCTACAAAAATATACAAAACAAGACAATGAAATATGTAATGAAATGCACGAGAAAAAATAATTTATCAAATACAAAAATATAAAAATATAATATAATAAAATATAAAAGCATAAAAATGGATTTTTTATTTTATAAATCATGAAAAGCTAGGTCTTCTCAGCTACTAAAAGATTTCGGTTAAAAACAAACCTTTCTTCTCATCTCCTCTGTGGATGTTCATGAGCCTCAAGTCTTCCTCTAGAAGCCAGAGGGATTAAGAATTCTGCGTACTACCTTAATTTTTCCTAGTAGTGCATTCTTCTGGATCTTTGTTCGTATGACCTGAAGCTAATTTTTTAGTTTAAGAGTTGTAGTTCCAAGTGCTTCAATTATCACTTGAATTACTTTGGTTTTCCACATTTTTTCTAGTTCTTTTTTCAGCTCTTGGATTTCTCTAACTTCTCACATTCCTTCTTCCTTATATTCCTATAGTTGATATTTTGTTTATAACCAAAATATCTGGTTGATTGGGTCAGCACTTCTTTGTCTGTCTAGATGGAAAACTTAAGACAGTACTTCACTTTATTATTCTCTACGATTTTCTGCAAAATCCCCCACTTAGTCTTGGAAGGGCTTAAGCCATCTGCCGAGCAGATATTCCTGTAGATAATGCAGCTCATTTCTTGATTCCGTGATAAAAGACTGGAATGTATAAATATATTTAATGCATATAAATCTCGACCTATAAGTAACCAAATTTTCTTCCTAACAATTGATGGATAAATCTCGTTTGAACTTGAAGCATATTGTGTAATCGATTGGTCTCTATTATCTATATCGGTCAGTTATTTTGTGGATTATATTGCATTTTCCTTGTTTCTTTGTTACTTTTTATCTACAAATATAAAATAACGAAAAGAAAAAAGATAAAAATAAGAAGCCAATGAAATAAGCCAATGGAGTACATAAAATCTAAAATTGAAAATTTTTCTTTCAAATTTATGATTTTATGATTTTTCTATCAAATTAATCAAGAAGAAAAGATTTCTTACCATTATAATGTGTTGAATTATTACAATGCTAATCTGAAACCAATTGTGAAGGATAAGAATTTATTTATTTATTGAAAACCAGCCAAACAGGGGCGACAAGCGTCATGTGCTTGTATTAATAACAGCAGTGAAAATAACGAATAATAGTAAGAATTAATGACAAAAAAAATTAAAAATTTAGAGATGCGATAAAGAGGAAATTACAAAATAATATAATATAGTATAATTCGAAATAACTATAATCGGATGGTAAAAATCGAGATTTCATACTTTCTGCATGTAAACTTTTAACTTTTTAAATAATGTCATAAATGATATTACATCTATTCTTTTTTTAAAGACAGCTAGGGATGACGCATAAGCTATATCGTTCGGTAATTTATTCCAGTAATTAATAGTACAAAAGAAAAATCATGAGTCCTTAGTTTAGTTTTGCATATAGATTTTAGTAATTTTTGCCAATTAGTTCTTGTTGGATTCAAATTCAGCCAAAATTAATAATAATATAATAATAATAGTAATATTTTAAATTATTTAAAAGAGTCAAATTTAACATAATGTAAGTAAAAATCAAATCTTGGTTCAATGAATTGAGAGAGAATCCAGGTTGTATTGTTAAAGTTATAATTAAAATTGCTAGTAAAAGAAAGGCGTTGTATAAAATAATTTTGGATTTCTTTATTTTACTTAATTTGCAATATCTCAGGGAGTAACAGATAGCCCTGTAGTCATGAAGAGGCTTTGTACATCTGATAAGAAACCCTTTACTAAGAAAGTTCGAAATCAAGAATCGAGAATTTCATCCATGATTATTCCGAGATCGGAAATGTGTGACTCTTCTGATTATATTACCATTAATAAAAAGATTAAGAGGATCGAATCTTTTAAAACGAATAAGTTAAAAAGATCGAATCGAATCGAATGTAATATTAGAATTTATATGTAGAACTTTTGTAAAGAAAGGGTAGTTTGCCTGTCATATAGCCAGTTGGCTATTATGATGAGGTCTTCCTGCAGTGGAGATAGGTTATACGATTTACCATCAGAATAAGAAATTTTAATCACCAGCATAAAAATAAATGATAGGATTTAGTACTACTTTGGTGAAATTATTTATATATAATAGAAAAAACAATGGCGTAGTACAACTACCTTGGGGAACGCTAGATTTAACAGATGTTGTGTCAGAAAGAATGTTATTGACACATATAGTCTGGCAGCGATCTTATGTTATGTAATTTGACACCCACTTATACAGGGCCCCTGTAATGCCATAACTATGGGAAAAAATATCAAAGGCCAAGTCTAGGTAGGTATACAATTTGATAGATTTCAAATTTGTTCTGCAAGTTCATTTTATATTTTGTTACTTTCGATTTCTGAAATATCTTTAGCTTTAAATATAATTTCATTAAGGTTGACAAATTTCATTGTGGGTTATTAGTTCAGTCAGTTTTTATTTCAAAACGCCGATGCTGTGGTTTTAACCTCGGCAAAAGTAAAAAATCTGCATGACATTTTCATGTCATAGGCGCTTTAATTACCATGCGACTTACTGATAAAGTTTAGTTTACCTGATTCGACAAGCAAGCGCAACGATTTTAATTAGAAATGATGAGAGCTCTTAGAAATTTTGAAAATTAAGATCAAGCAAAATTTTTTGTAAAAGCAAAATTGCAAAAATAATTTAAAGAAAGAAAGGGAAAGAGCCCTCATGTTGACGATTTCTCTTATAACAAATACATATTGCTTTTTTTAGATAATTCATTTTATTTTCTAAAAAACGATAGCTATTGAAGGATAAAAGTACGTTTGCATTGTTTTATAACTAAAGGCATTTGATGCCAAGTAAATTGATAAATTGACTGTTTAAATAAACTATGACGAAACATTGCATAAAAGTTCGAGAAGACCACATCTAAAACTTCGAATTTGTCATCGCCATTTGTCTTTAAAAATAAACAATTTATTGCAAATACCATTAGTGACTTAATGGTTCATTTAATTGTGTGAAATTAGTTAATAAAAATATATTGACTTTGAGAAGACAACGCATATTAATTTCGATTGATCGAAATTCTAAGGAATAGAACGATCTTTCTTCAACGATTTCAGACTGGCATTAACACATAGCAGAGCTAAGTAATGGCCGATTCACATGCGAAACATTTCAGGTGGAATTTTTCCGTTTTCCGTTAGATCCACATTGATTCCTCAAAAATTTATCAACAATCAGTTAATGGGTAATGAATTATAATCAAAAAATTGTAAAAAACTTTTGGTATTTTGATAATCCATTTCACCTAATTATTGCTGGTAAAAAACCAGTAAAAAATTTTTTATTGCATGTAAATAAGATTACGATAATCTTATTGATTCTTTTAATGCAAAATAAACCTTATTAGAACCATTGTTTCAATAGATATCTAAGAACTGCGAAATATGGGCAATCAAATTACGTGAAGAACAATTTTAAATTGTCTACGAGGCCTTTTGGCTTATTTTTTCAATAATTTGAATCAATTATAGTTTGTCTTATTTTAAGGCATATAATGGATAAAGATCAGGTTATAAATTATAAATCATAACCGTTCACTCACTTGTTAAGCAGAGTTTCTTTACCGTTTTTGCAGCATCGAGTTCTTTGAAAGTCTAATGAAGCACATGGATCGCAGCAACGCTCTTTGTATGCATGAGGAAACTGTGGTTGGCATAGAAAGATAAACCTATAATTTCTGTCGCTAACTTTTCAGAACATAGAAATACTAAGTTTTAGTAGGAATAAAAATTACAAATTTTTCAACAATAAATTCAATTGTAAAAGTTATAAAAATTAAAAGAAATATTCTAATAGCAAAAATAAACGGAAAAATTGGATATATTAAAAAATAAAATTGGGCGAAAATTTCTATTGTTTTTTGCAACTCATAACGCGAATTTATATTTTTGATGAAATTCTTATCGATATTTATTTTTTTGGCAATTATTTCTTGTTTGTTTCCAAATTCTCTCCTTTTTTTTAAATAAAAGAAAAAGCCAAACGCCAAATAAAATAAAAGTAAAATTTTGCAAAAATTTTGACAATAAATAGAGGTATTAGCCAAAAATCGATAAAAAAAATTAAATTTTTAGAAATATCGATAAGATTATTTGCGACATATGCAAAATAACTTGGATTTCAAATGTTTTCCGCTTCTTTTATTTATTAAATAAATTAACAAACTGGTCTTCGGAATTTAAGTCAACTCCAAATTTTCTATTAACATTCTAAAAGAAATGGACCCTTCATCAGAGTAAACGAATTGTTTTCCAATATTTTGAAAAATGATAAGGTTCTTAACAGTTCTTAACAGCTAACAATTAAATATCCGACTACGCATATCATAAAGAAAATATAGGCCTGGAGGACAAAATTTTTATTTAAAATATTCGTGAGCCATAAGGCACCCGCAAGGTGGAATCGAACCACTCCGGCGCTAACCGGCTACAAGTTTGAAGCCTGCAAAGTGAGAAAAAGATTCCAGATAAAATTCATATATTTCATGCAAATGTCGAAATTTTTCATTCTCATTGTGATTTTTTGAAAAAATGAATAATAGATTATTTGCTTTTATAATGAGAATGTATTATAGAAATTCAAAAACTGATGATAAACAATTTTTCCGAAAATATGTTTTTCTACGAATTTCATTTGAAATAAAAAATGACTAATTATTTCCTTAACAACTAATTAATTAGGAACTCAAAGGCATTAGGCATTATTATGAATGAATAGAAAAAAACAAGTGGCGAAATTTTTGATGGCAAATTTGGTTTTGTCGGGGCTATTCTCTGCATACTCGAGATTGCAGTCTAAGCAATCTCCACTAATTACGGAGAAAAGTAAAAGAAATCATGTGTACTAAAATGAAATCACTGTTTTCTGAACCTATAAACATTTGATCGAGTTGAGTCGATTGAAATTGTATGGATTCGATCTCAATTATTTGATGAGAACAAGAACGCCATTTAAAGTGAAATGTGGTATAGCGCTTATAGATTTACTTGCACATATGCCGCAAGAAATTTTCTGGAGAAAGGCTTTGCGAGTGGAACCAATCGTTCCGTTTTTTTTGATCAAAAAGTGCTTGGCGCAGTGTTTTAAACGAATCTGCTTCTATGTTTGCTGTGATAAAGGTGGTAAGAATAAGATAGGAAGATAATCCCTTACCGATTCACCTATTTTTCAGTGATTTTCTAAATTTTGAGGTGAATTTTTGATGCGGTCATAGAAAAAAGTTGCTGAACTAATATTATGATAGACGAAAAACTTTTTTAAAAATTATTTCTTAAGATAAATAATTGAAAACGAAAAAATTTTTAAGAATTATTTTATAAAATAAATAAATGAAAAGATTGGAAAAAAGAAAGAAAAATTGTCAAGTCTATGCATCTTTGCGTTTATTAAATATGTTCTTCATTGTTTGCGTCGGTAAATTTGACTTTTATAAAAAAAAATAATTGTGAAGAAATAAATTCGAAAATTTGTTAAGAATATTTCATTGCATTAAATGATTTTAATGGCCAATTATAAGACGACGAATTTTTATTAACCGATTACTTTGTAATAATTTTATTGTTTCTAATTAATACTTTAATAAATTTTTAAAAAACATTAAAAAATTACTAGAAAATTTTACGAAAAAACTTTGGTGACACTTGCAGTGATCCTAGCAGTTCCAGAATTTCGAACCTTCATTTGGAATTGTACATTCGCTCATTGGTTCGCTTTTTAACAATTTTATCAATAGAACTATCATTCTTCACAAGAAATTGCTCTTAAAATCAAAAGATCATCAAAGACACAAATATGAATGATCTTCATTTGTATTCGAATTTATTGTTTTCAATTCCCAGTTGATCAATTTCTTTTGGCCCTCTTTAACGATATTTGTTGCCCAATCGCGCTGCTTTACAGTATTGCTTTAGCAAGATGTACTCATTAATTTCTCAACCACCTAACTTGAATGTCAATTAAAGCTGAAAAAGTGGAGCAGCTAGCCTAGCTTCTTCTGTTCTAATTTCTATGCTAATTTTTTATGTCGAAAATTAATAGAAGACTAGTGCCTTCATTAAGTTCACTCAACCGGATATAGATTTGCTAGAGAATCGTTTGACGATAGAGTTACAGGTGGGTTACAACAATACCACCTGTATTTTTTAATGATTTGCGATTTTAGCTGGCATGAGCCCATGCACTTTCAAGATGATAATCTGAGCAATAACCTCGCCTGACTGGTCTCTAGTTATCTCACTGAGCGGAAATCACTAGCGAAAAATAACCAAAGAAAGATTTTCATTATTTTAACAAATTTTCGCTTATAATAGCGATTTTAATCAAAAAATCGTAGTATTCTCTCCAATTTCACCAACCAATAAACGAGAAACCATTGCTCAATCATTATTCCATTAATAAAAATTGTCCTTTTAGCTATCATTTCAAGTTTGCAACATAAAGTTAGCTTTACGCAGGAACGAGATATTTCTAGTTCTATAAGGTAGTTTGCTTAAATAACATAACATATAGCTACTTCAAATCGCTGTAACCATACATTTTGCACTTGTTCATTTTTTAAACTGCAAAACAGTAAAAAACCCGCTGAACTGGTTTTGCTATCCACATTTTTTTGCTTAAACATAAGTTGTAAGATTAAGTTGTAGGAATATGAAGAATTCTGTAAGAATGCAAAAGAAAATTAAAATATTTTTGTTCGTCATTATTAGCCATTAATATCAAGTATTATATATCATTATTATTATTAAAATAAGAACAACAAAAATTAATCATCAATAAAAAACATGGTACATTTGAGTGCAAAAAAATTCAAAGATAATTTTTATTTAAATGATAGTAAAAGATGGTACGAAAAATAATGATGGGAAACGACAAGAGTGATACAGCCATAGAGGAGCTTAGAGGCTTGAAAAAAGCTATGGCTTCATTCCCAGTGATCGATGGGTTTGGAAACATCTTGCAACTTTGGAGTCGGTAATGGCTTGGATTGTCTGAGGATGAAGAATAGAACCAATTGATGCATTCACTGCTTTTTAAATAAATAGCCAAAATTGTTCCTAATTGTTTTAATAAATCTTGCCTAAATTTATGCATTATATCTCTTCTTCCGCTTCGATTATCGTTTATATTTTTTATGTTTTTAAATGTATTTTTAGCGAATTACAGTGTCGCTATAGGAATAATTTAACAGAAAGTACCATGAAAATTTTCAAAAAAGAAAAACTTAAAAAATTGTTATGGAAGAACATCTGAAGATATATGAAACTCACCTTAAGACGTGGAATAGTTTTTTTTGTGGAGTTCGTTTGATAATAGAATTTGACAAGTAGAGAATACTGTGGAAAGAGGCGGCAAATTTCTTAATAAAAGGTGGAGCAAGAATCAGGCGTTCAGTTCATAATTGACGATAATTGGGTGTGTCAAACCAGATATTTATCACATTTACATAGGTTGTTTCATTCGAACAAGGTTGTAATGGCTGCTGATCATCAAAATTCCATCACTTTCACGAATATTATGGGGCAGGTATCGTGTTCCTTATCAAATTTCATGTTCAATAAGATGTTTTCTTGAAAAATGATTGATTATTTTTTAAGCAAAGAAAATTATGATAAGGAAGATAAGAAAATTAAAACAGTAACTCTCATGAGTAAAAATAAATTCATTTTTTTCCAAGGATGACAATGAATTGATATGAAATTCTGGTTGTTCCATTTTTAAAGATGACGGCTCCAACAATGAAATATTTTTAAAATCTTTTCCCAAAGATCGAGCGAATTTCATTCTCTCTTAATCCTCTCTTCCTTCTCCTATAGCTTCAATTGAGTATTGGAACATTTTATAATCTTGTTAAGAAAGAAACGGAAATATGAAATGAGCAGAGTATTCTAGCAAAAAAGCATCATAGCAATATTTAGGAAAAATCCTAACGAAATTTGGCTTAATAAAATTATTGCCAATGCTTCTTTATTAAATATAAAATTTAAAATTTTAAAGAGATAATAGATTTATAAAATAATTTTCGGCCATCTAGGCACCCAGTGGCATAGAAAATAGAGAGATAAGCAGAATTTTGTTTCTGTTGTATAGTTCTTGCTAAATCCCAAATTTTATCAATGACTTTTATTGCGAAAATGTTGAAAAATTAAAAGTTAATAATTTATAGGGTCGCATAAATCAACTAGGTGGTGTTTTTATCAATGGTCACCCTCTTCCACAGCACATTCGATTGAGAATTGTGGAAATGGCTTCAAGCGGAGTAAAGTTTGTCGTGCAATTTTTTAAGATTTATAATATTTTTAGAACGATAAAAATTTGGAATCAAGCAAAAGATCTTTTTTCATGCTTTTTTGGGATGCTTTTTTTCATATTTTTTCTCTTTTTTCTCTCAAAATTTCTAATCATTCATTGTTGCCAACGACTAAAACCTGAAATAATTGGCAGGCTTCAGATGCTTACTTAACAGATACCTAACTGCTGAATTTAAGATCATCTTTGAAGTAGTTTTTTGCTGCATTATTATTAATATTATTGAAATTTTTCAGACCATGTCATATCAGCAGGCAGTTACGTGTATCCCATGGATGTGTATCCAAAATTCTATACAAATATGCAGAAACTGGATCTGTTTCTCCTGGCCAAGTTAGAGAAAACTTGTTCATTGGTTCAAAACTGCTCTTTGTGCGCAGAACGAAAATCTAATGCAATATATAGCCAAAGATAAAATGAATCAATCGTAGTAGTTTTCTCCATAAATTTTTAAAGTAAAATAAGTATTGACCAAAAGCATCGAACTGATAACCAGTCATGCAATAAGAAGGGAAGCCTTATTCATTTCGTTAATCAAATTCAAAAAGAATTACGAAATACCACCCGTTTTCGTTATCGAAAGAAGCCGAGAATTGCATCTTCTTGAGATTGGTTTGCTTACTTGCCCGTTGAACATAGGCTGATTTAAATAAATAAAAATGAAAATGAAAATGGATAATGTGATTTATGAAAATCAAATTATTAAACTAACAGGATACTTTTCGTTAGAATGGTTAGAAGATTTTCCAATTTAGCGTTTCTTTTTTTGATTAAAGTATTTGTTCAAAATACTTGTAGATCATAGAAATTTAGTATTTTCCTTCGATATTTCCAACTGTTTTTTGTTTCTTTTTGCTTACTTTCGGCCAATCTATTAGACCAATCAATTTATTCCTGCCTGTTTGTTTTAGCCTTGAAAAGCCTTTGAAACTATTTAGATTGGCGGCAACTCGCGATCAAGAAAAGCGCTTGTAGCAGTTGAAAATCATATTATTCGATTAAGGAACAAATATCCTCTTATGAATGCCAATCAAATTCGTTTTTATTTAATTGAGAAAGGCATATGTTCAAAATCCAACGTTCCTACTGTATCTTCGATCCATAAGTATTTAAGGTGAAATTTCGGATAAACTGTAAACCAAGAGCACCAAGCTGATAAACAAATCAATTTTAAACAATTTGATCCATTTCAGCCTGGCATAGTATTCTATTTTTATTTCTACTAAAATTATCTCATTTATATAAAGGTAAATTTAAGTAATTTTTCCAAATCAGTTGAAAACTTAAGGTCAAATTTGAAACATTTGTCAGAAAATGGACCATCGAAGATTTCTTGCATTAAACATAGCATTGACGACATTCTTGGTGATAACAAAGGTTTGCCTTTTATGCCTCCACACTTATATAAGCTTAAAATCCAGTTCTTCTTCATATTTATGCAAAATTTGCATCAGTTCTGGTTTAGCTATCTAAACAAATTAATAAGCTGTCCTTTTACTCACTTCACTTCACTTCATTCACCTCACTTAAAGTAGAGGAATAGATTATCAGCACTCGCTTGAAGTTCAAATTTAATAAAACTTTCTGACAAGGGATATCCGACTGTTTTCATTGATTTTATTGGTTTTTTGTCTTGTCATAGGAAATATTAAAATTTTTGAAGTTATTTTAAAAATTCTTCAACAGAAAGGAAGTAAAGAAAATAGAAATAAGGGCATTAATGAAGAACAGTAACCATCGCCATAATTTTGCATCCTTAGAATTTTTTAATAAATAACTGACTTATTTTTTCTCTAATACAATATTTAGAATCGAGGTCTTCGTTTATGCTTTCTTTAGAATTTTTTTACAACACAATGGCTAATTATTTGCGATTAATTCGCTCAATTTCGTGCCAAAAAAAGATTTGAATGGCGAAAAATATTCGAAGCTATAATTAGCACATTGCAATATTACTATTTTTTCTTTACAAATTATTGGTTTCGAAAGAATCTGATTTGCAAATAACCATTTATAGATTCAAGTTCATTTGTGATTTAAAAAATTGAGAATCTATAGGCTTTTGTTGATTTACTCAGTGTAAAGAAGAATATTCTCAAAGAAGGATAGAGGATATTATAAATCATATATTTCGAAAGAAAAATTACTGCATTGAGCGATAATGATTAAGAGTAAGGAGAAATGACCGTAAGAATTGAATTTATCCAACCGTATCCCCACAATAATTATATTTTTGCTACCGAATGGTTTTCCTTAGAATGAACATGCCAAACAATATGATTAATTTCGATCACTATCAAAAAATAGAAATTAAAAGCAATCATGGAACAAGAAAATTATCTAATCTATCGCTTAGGTGATAATGGTGATAATAAAGATGATCTCTTAAGAAAATCTTTTAAGCCAAGCTTCTTTTCATTTTTTTGATATATTCCTAAGCGACGTTAATGATTATTAATTTTTCTCAGATCATAAATATTTACGAGAAATATACAACCAAAATTTTAACCAACAATTATTGCCCATATTTATTGCATTTTACTTCTCTAAATGAATTAATAAATATCGAAGGAAAAAAAACAAATATAAACGTTCTAATAAAATTTAAAAATTAAGACGAGGAATAGGTCATAATTGTTTGCAATTAAATGAGAGAATGCATGACTTTAGTCGAACCAAAGAACAGGTTTATCATTTTTCAAATTTCTATCCAATAAAAAAACGCTAACATTTTAAATGCCTAGCAGATTTCTTAATATAGCCTTAAGATTGAGTTTTGTAAGAATTTGTTTTTAACAATATATATTTTTTTTTCTGAGAGCACTCATCCTTACTAGTTTGACTCCTCTCGGATATTAAACGAATTTCACCATAGAATTACTTTTGCGATAAATATACAAGTGAATCACCAATATCATCAATTTTTGAGTGATAAGATTTTGAGTGATTATTCTTCCAGAAATAGAGCCTCAGGAATTCCGAAATGATCCACTGAACCATTCTATCCCGTATTTAACAATGCTAAGAATTAATTTAATAAACGAATTAATTTAAACTTATAATTTTTGTGCGAATTTATGATAATAAAATTTCATAAAAAATTTGGTAAGATTTGTCATAAGTAAATTTTATTTTCTGCTTCTTAGGACAATCTGGAAAATTCACTATATTGGAATTAGAATCATCAATCAAAATTAAGGTTAATTTTGGTTTTAACATTTACATGCCGCACTATTGTTAAACGAGCTGAACTAGAATCTTAGGAATTTGCCTTAGGAATACAAATTTCTTTCATTTCTTCACCTCAGGTATTTATGGAAATTGGTCTGACACATAGTAATTCGATACAACTATCAAAATTTCACAAATCATTATTTTCAAAACAATTTTATTCGAGCTCTGAAACTTGTGGAATAATTATTTATGAATGAATAATAATAATATTTCAATATTTATCTGTACAAACTCTTTCTATTTTTTGGGTTTTCTGAATTAATTAATTATTAGAAGGAGGCGATAAACGCGAAGATTTCGAAGAATGCCGAGAAAGTTTACCAAGTCGAATTCGTCGCAATCGTACGAATTTTTCGCAAGAACAACTAGCAATTTTAGAGGCTGCATTCAAATCAAATGCATATCCAGGTCAAGAACTGAGAGAGAAAATTTCCTTGGCTACAAAATTAGATGAGAGTAAAATACAGGTTAATTTTATTTTCTCTTTTTTAATTAAGCGAATCTGAGTGGATTCTGAGCGGGTCGCACAATGCTATTGGCATAAACGGTATATTTTCTCACTTATCATTAATATATTGTTAGGTATGGTTCAGCAATAGAAGAGCGAGATGCCGGAAATCGTTAGCAACTAATTCAGCAAATCCATTGTTGCTTAATCAAAGCAATTATATAATACCGCCTTTTCATAATATGGTACTCAATTTTTGGTTTTTTTGCGGTTTAGTTATAACCAAAAATTAAGAATATTTCTTAATAGCATATGTATTGCAAAGCAGCAGAGGTTTTCGTGCATTTTTCATTTCATCAAAAATATTAATGCTAATTAAAAATGACAGAAAATGCAGTTTAAATGACGCACCGAATAAATATGCGGAAAAAATGGAAATGTTTCTTAATGTTTCATTAGAAAGGTGGAAAATTTTGAGAAATTTTCAAATACACCTCATATAAATTGTTAATTTTGAAAAAATATTAAAAAGAAGCAATTATGATTTTAGTCAATGAATTTAAAGGAAAGAATTAAGCAGAACGATGCTATGTGTTGCTATTAAGCTACTGGGCTTTTAAAAAACTGTGTTCGAAAAAACGTTTGTATTGAAGATGGAAATATTCTTTAATCATGCTTTATCACAAATGTTTTAGTATTACAAACTGAAATTCGAAAACTGAAGAATATTAAATTGAAAACCATGCAATATTTAGTGCCAGCACGACTAGTTTACCAACAAAGTATAAAGAAATTTAAGGAAGTCCCAAATGAAATTCCGATAAAACACTGCTTATTAAAAAAATTATAATTTCGGGTGCGGAGGATTAAAATTTTTTTTAAGAACTCTTACCCTTATTCGTTAGACTCACTGGTTTGTCGCACTGAACAAATATGCCAGGAAATCCACTGGTGATAGAAGTGCAGGTGAGTCGCCACCATTGTCCTGATTTTTGCATGCTCTCATCGGCGCTGCGAATCGAGCAACAACCCACTGAAATATTTTACTCCCCATTATATATGCTTTAAGAAATATGAATAGGCATTGTTATGGTAATTAAGTAATTAAGGTAAAATTGAAATTAAGAAAATATAACAAGAAATACGAATATTAGCACTAGCTTATAATATTGAGAAAGCGATTTTGTAATTCAATATTATTGTCTTTTAATTATTAGAATACGAAGTAATACGATACATTCAACAAATAATAATTAAGGATTTAGACGATTTCCTTATTTATGGATATCAGCGATATTAGTTACTCCACTGCTACCAGAATTTTTGTGGGACCATCGCTTAAAAATTTCGCCATAGAAAATTGATAAATTTTGGGAATGAAGAATTTAAAATTCAGCCATCATTTTTTTATCATTTAATCACTATAATCATATTCTATTTTTCTGTTCATTTAGTTCATTTTTATCAAGATGAATTGATATTTTCTGGCATTTATAGAAAAAATAATCAAAAGTATTAAAATACCAAAAATTTAAAAATTTAAGTGAATGGCTGATAGTTATGAAGAGATGTTCAAAAAAGCATATGCATGAAATAATTTAGTTTATTTCAGATATCTTTTGGAGTGACTTATCAGAACAATCCTCCATTCTATTTCGTGCCACAACAATTCACTGCTCATGACTTCACAAATATATCGCTGCTTTTCCACTCCGAATAAATACTGGATAACTTGGTCAACGCTGTATTCTGCCATTTCTAATATCTCGTTATGCAACAAAATGCAACATAAGCCTATTTAACAGAATCGAATATGTTTTTATATGCTTTTTTCTTGGTTGCTGGAAGTGAACCGATGGCTGTTCTTAAACCGATTAGTCTTAGCGAGCCCTTGAATGCAACTAGATGTGACAAAAATTCTCAGAACAAAAAAAACTACTTGGCAAATAATTTCTACCATTAAATATGATTTTTTATGCTCACAATAATTTTATTTTTATTAATGTTTTGCTAAAAATTTTGCTTATAAATTTATATAAAAATTATGCCATATTGCTGTATATATATATATATATATATATGTAATTGTATGCACTAAATAAGTTTTTTAAAAGCTTTTGGTTCTTATTTTGGATCCAAGCTGCAACCTGGAGTTATTCGTTCATTTAGGATAGAGCTTTATTGCAGATTATGCCAACGTTTGAATAATAAGATACCGAATTGCCAATATTAATAATTGCCACGAACTACCCAGTGATGCATAATTAGCTATTATAATCAGTAAGCTTACTTTCGGGATTGATGGAGAACAACCATTTAGAAACCGTTTTCCTGCGATCATTTTTTAAAAAATAAGCAAATTCATTTTTGAAGAAAAAGAATAAAATTAGGCAAATGTTTTTGCCAACATTTTTAATGAACACTTGAGAAGAATTTCTAAATCATTGTTTCTGTATGTACTGGCGAAATTTTCCTAATTGCTCGTTTTTTGTCGGTAATGATGTTAATTATTAGATTGATGGGCGTGAAAATATTTATTGACAAGTGCTGAGTGGGTGATCTCAAGTGACCGTGAAATAAATGAAAGGAAAGCGAAGGTGCAAAACGCGGTACAAAACGGTTTAGTGCCTGAGGCGTTAAAGCACTTTACGCTTCGAAAACAATTTCCTTTCTAATATATCATAGAATACTGAAACAATTCATGTTATCTTATTTAGCACGTTTATAGAGAGGATTTCGTTAAAATAATTCTAACTTCTTTGATCAACCAAAACTTTGGTCTTTTTATTGATTGGTTGTCTTCAGAATGAATAATGCATGCAAAAATGCCAAATTCTGGTGATAACTGATAAATGATTAAAAAATTCGATTCTCCTAAAAGTTTAAATAAATTTGCTTTCTCTAGAACGTTTGAAATTTTACTGATCTGAAAATTTAATGATAAATGATAAATTTAAGCCTTAACCGATAAAGCTTTCTGAAAACCATTTGCAGATCTATTGCAAAAAATTTTTTTTGAATAAATATTTCTCTTAATCGAAAACCAATAAAATTAAAATTTTCTTAAAATAAGTGCGCAGAGAGAAATTACCAAAAAGTATTTTCAAGAGAAATTCTATGATTTATTTCAACACAAAATTGTGATGAAAAAAAATTCATTGAATAAATCAATAAATATCAAATGAATTTTCGCCTTTTTCGCTTTTTTTTCCAAAAAATTTTTCAGGGAAAATCACTAAATTATTAACGAATAATCAGTGAATTATCATAGTAAATAATTAATGCGTTAGGGATCAAACAAAAATGAAAATATTCCGTGAATAGTCAAAAAAATTGGAAATTATCAGCCATAAAATTGTTTTGTTTTGCGAAAAATTATTTTTTTATTTTTATCATTTTATTTTTATTATTTATTTATAATTTATGAGGAAATTCCTTGCAAAATAATATGAAATATTATATAAAATAAGTTCTTCAACAATTTACGCCATGCTAACTTGGCTCATTTCACTGACAACTAGAAAAAATCTCCAAGGTTGTATACACTCCTTTTTATATTTTGCGGATATTGATAGACCCCACATAGGTGAAGTTCTCCTCTAATCGTAAGTCCGTTCAGTTCTTGATTGACCCCTTTCTCTTTTCATCTATCAAGTAGGACTTCATGAACCGCTTTCGCTTTTCGTTCATCAAAATAGGACTTCATGAGTAACATGTTTTAGAATTATTTAATCCAATTTAATTTCCTTGCTTGCTTAACTCAGGTGTTTTGAAAAAATATTCATAAATCAAGTTTCCCTAATAAATATTCGATTATTCGTTTAATTAGATATGCTAAGACCTGTTTGATTAAAGGAAATTTATCTTTCCTCCTCTGAAGAGATTGCATTGCTATGATAAATAATTTTTCAACGTTAATTATCATTTATAGCAATTTGATTTGTCCATTACTAATCAGTTTTTTTAGCGGCCCAATTCTTGTCCAATTCTTGTTAATTTACTCGAAAAAACCAATTTACAAAAAAAGAAAATATTTTCTGAAAATTTACTATCGAAGCGAAATTTTGAAATTTTCAAAATTCGTACAAAATTACTAATTAATTTTTCCCAAACCACTTTTTTCCTTGTTTTCTCTTTTTGAATTCCAATCCTGTAAATTTGCATTTTGGAAAATTTTATTATGGGTTCGTTGAGTAAATTTAAGTGATATTTACCAATAACCAAACGTTAGAAATCGCTGAAAGAGCTAAAAGCTTCAGCCTGGAATTGAAAATTGAAACTAATCGTTTGAAAGTGCCTATGCAATTGGTGCATGCATCTCAAAGATTTATGTTTCAGAGCACCATACTCCCAAAAATTTTCTTCGATAACCCCCGATGATAAATTGCACGAATAGAAAATTTTCCGACTTAACAAACTATTGTAAACGGATCGAAGTTTATGAAAGAAAAAATATTAGTTCTTTTTTAGCTATAAATTATCTCGTTCCACTTCGCTAGCAAATTATTTATTACAAATGTTCGACGATAATATTTTATCGGATTTTCGTGTAATTAGTTTCTTTTTTTTTGCCCAACTTTTTAAATTATATTTATTAGCTTTTAATATTTTTATTTGGAATAACTTTCAGAATTTTATTCTTTTTTAGGTCTCTTCGACCATACATAGTTATTTAAAAGTGCTTTCTTGATGTTATTGAATATATAATAATAATTTTTGATAACATTTCCTAAGCGGCGTTCCACAGTTGATTGCTATAAGCCATAAACGGTCATATTTTTCATTATCATCATTTTATTAAGAGCGACATAAAAAGACATGTTAGATCCTGTCGAATGTCTCAGATCTTGGCATAATTCTGGATTTTTTTTCAAGCACTCATCACTACTGGTCAAGCTCGTTCCGCTGGCGCATCCGACTGTATAAATATGAGCTTGGCGATACAAGTGAGTCGCTAGCATCACCCGGAATAGTTACGGGTGAAAATCTTAATGTGGATGACACTGAAAATCTTGACTTCATTGTACTAAAAAATCCTCAAGAATAGTAATTTCATTTAATTTTATTTTTGGCCCAAAAATAAAACTGAAAAATGTTTTAATTTAAACACAAATTTTATATCTAATATTTTTTAAAATATATCCAAAGTACTCGTTCTGCCTTTTCTTGGGCATTATGCAACGTGTTTCCTTAGATATCGTAAGTCAAATAAATCAACTGAAGGACTCCAGAACTACTTTGTTCATCCTCTCTATTCTAACAGCCGTCTTAATTATAAAGTAAATTTCAATACTGCATACCACAGATACCCAGATTCGACAAATTAAATAATAGTTTATTTGATATAAAATATTATATGGTTGTGGCAAAATAGACTGGAATAAAATAGATTGCTCCAAATATTATAATTTTAAGCTAAATTAACGCAACAAACCTAATTTTTATTAAGAATTTGAAAATTAAAATTATTATTATATAAATTTACGCTAATAACATGATTTTTTCATTCGTACCATTAATTGCCAGAATAAGCTGTCGAATGGCGTAGTTCACTCTTAGTCATAAAAGATTAAAATTAAAATTAAAAGATTAAAATAAAAAAATTAAAAAATATTTATCATATCATAATATCATCTTTAATCAAAAGTTTCACTTTAAGCATGGAGTTTGAAATCTTCATCTTCAGCAAGTATTTGCCAGTAGTGCATTCCGTTCGACTTGATTGTTCTTTCATTCCCTTTTATTTGTATTTATTTGTATTACTTGGATTTTATATTCTTAGCTTTTGATCACATTTTTTTTCTTTCTATTCTTTCAATATAATTAATTTCCTTTCATGAGGCATTAGCCTCATTTGTTGTTGTTAGTACAAGCAGATGGCTCTTTTCCCTTTTTGGTTATTTTTCAGATAAATGAAATAGATTTCTATATTAGCGAGGAGGATACAATTTTGAGATGATTGTTCTGAAAAATAAGCTAAATAATTGTTCTAAAGAATAAGTAAAATAATATTAATTTATTAGATTTTTGGACATTGCGATGAGAACTTTTGAGATAGGCTTAGTCTGCTATTGTAATTGGTATATTAAAGCAGAAAATATCGTTTTATTTTAATAGATTGGTGAATCAGGAACATAAGTTTCTTTAAAATGCGGATCATAATTTCCATGAAATATGAAATTTTATCATTTATCGGTGATAATCTATTTGTTATATATGAAAATATACGAAACGATTTTTAATATCAATCCTTCAGAAATTTTCATGGAAGAGAAAGGAAAGAGAAAAAAGGAATTGGAAATGAATTGTAGGTAGACTATATTGTTAAAATAAATATGCGATATTTTATAAATAATTGACCGACTATCAGTTATGTTGAGTAGGTAGTATAGTCGAGCGGCAACTGGCTCACACCACTGTGCTACGAATTTTTCATGAATTTTTCTTCATATGGAAACAATCTTGCCATTAAAAAATTTAGATGTTACTGGCTACCTATGTTTTATCAATGGCGTGCTGGTAACTACTCTAATAATTTTTTTTAAAGAGTCCTCACCATTACTGGTTAAACTCGCTCCAGTGGTTTGTCACAATTGGGCAATATGCCAAGGAGTTCCTTAGCGATGGAATTACAGACGAGCAGTATCACTCGGATTTTTGGACAGGTTTGCTTTTGGAAATAAAGCCTCAGTATTGGCTCTCCGAATTGAGCAACAACCTATTGAGCCATCTTATCTCCACTCTAATAATTAGTGGAACGCAACTATCGTTTAACCTTTTCTTTATGCCAAGCAATTATGGTATTAAAAATTACTAAAAAAATTACTAAATATTAATCCATTTCACCGATTTATGAACACTTTCAATTGCGACAGTAATTTACGACTAGGGATGGTACCACACAAGAGATATTATCAATCTCAACATCAATGTTATCATAATATAATTTCTATAAAACCTGAAATTTCGCCACTTATCGGTTTTGTTGCAACGATGCCTCAGAATCCACCTGTCAACCATTGCTGTGACCGCAACTGTGAGTGCACTTCCTATCTTATATTGTAATCATCACCGGCTGATATGCGAGGAAAAATTCTGTCTTCTTCTACGCAACTGGTAAAATTTATAGCAGTTTAGCAGACTGTTAGAAAAAATCTCTACTGCATCGTAGAAATTTCATTAAAACTTTATCATTGCTATCAATTTTATATTAATTAAGCTAATTAAGCTCAAATGAATTTCAGAACGTGGAAAGAATATATAAGTTTAGACAATGGAAAAAAGACAGGTTTCGCTACCTTAAGTATAACATCGAATCGAGCGGTTTGGAAGCGCTTTAGCCCCATAACCAACTGAGCCAACTTAACCAGCCGAATTAAAAAAAAAAAAGACGAATGAATTTTGAAGTCCTAAAATAAAATAAAATTGAAAATTGAATTCAGTGAATAATAAGACTACCGTTTGTTTCAAATCATTTGATTATTCGAATCTTGGAGACGATCACCTTTTTCTCTTTCAACTGTTCTTGCTTGGGTGATTCTATTAACTACTAAGATTGAAAAAAGAGAACCACTTTGAGAAATATAGGTAAGTCCCCCGCACTGTGCGAAGTCTCATGGGTTTTCCTATTTGTAGCTAAGATTATTGCCGAACTCCTTAGCTTCTCAAGCGCTCGATGTTATTCATTTCCGTGAAGTATTTGCTAGAGAATTCGATTCTATGAATAATTAGGTAGACATAACATACTTGCTAATAATCCTCATAATAAACTTTATATTCTTTAGACTTTCAGATTTGCAGATATTCTTCGGCACATATGATGATCATTACAAATCATAATTAAAATTATTAATACAATTATTAACTTTGTATTTATCTATTTTTAAAATATGTCTCTCGATTTTCATTTATCAAACGACTTTATCTCTATTTTCTTATAAAATTTTAAGAAAAATAAAAAATAGATGAAAAAATTTTTGCTCTGACACATACGAATGTAAATGATATTTCAAAGCTGCATTATCATGTTTCTTGGTTGTTAAATTAGTACGAAAAAACTCTTTTTAAAACTCTTTAAGAAAATAATTAATAATCATATAGACCAATGGTTCGGCCAATACGTAAGTTTCAAGTTGAAAGTTTCTGAGTTTAATTTTTTCTTGTTTTCAGAAGAGAAGGCTTAAAGAGTTTTCTAGCCAATTTTATACTGGGATGCGGGAAAATCCGACGGTGACTATCCTCCTATGTAATAGAACGCTTTCAAGACGATTTTCAAAATTTTAATTAGCCATATTCTCGGGCCTTCAACTCGCCATAAACAAATTTTAAATGACCAAATTTGCTCATTACAACTTTATTTAAAAATATTTTAATATTTTAAATATTTGAAAAATTTTAAATCATTAAAAGGCAATTATTTTCTTATCGTACGAAGAAAAGAAGTTTTTTGAGGGAAATTGCTTTCGTTTAATTGCTTCTTTTAATCTTTAAAACAAAGAACAATTTAACAGATTCGATGAAAAACTTATCAAAACTTTTTGAGATTTTTTGATATTTGAAACTACAAATTATCCAAGTTACTATAGATTAGCCCATTATTAAGTGTTGGATTTTTAATGAAAGAAGGTGGGGCTGCTAAAAATCAAGGTGTTTACTAGTTTCACATTGATCGCTTTAAATTTGTCCAGACTCTCTAGAGTCATCTTTAATTTCCGTTTTATCATCGAGAATGAGGCTTTCGCATAACGAGGTATTGACTATTATTTTTTTTCAAGAATGCTTCAAACGTTCTCCTCTCACATCGTTAACAGCGAACAAAAAAGTGATAAATGGTGAATAAGTGATTCACCGCTTCCTGCTATGATTGTTCTATTGACTTATCAGACCAGGCAAGTTTAGCCAGAGGGCTATTTGTGATAGAGGGCTATTTGTAAATGAGTTGCCAGAACCATCCGAATTTTCGAAAGACGAATTTGATCTTAAGAGATTGAAACTTCCAAAATAAGCAACCCACTAACCAAAGTCTCATCCATTTACCTTTTTTCTATCCTTATCCGTCGTTTCTTCTTCTTCTAACAACTCTCACCGGTAGTCCGCTGGCTGGCAAATTTTCCAAGCTGCACGATCTGAGGCCATCTTAAAATAAGCCATTCCTTTTTCTGAGTCCATATATCGCTGGTCTTTCTATACGTTCAAAATTTTTTTTGGCTGCATCAGTCCAGGTCTTAATTGGTCCACCTCGCTTCTGGGTTTAGCAAATAGCGAAATATGTGTCCTCCTTCTCTGGCCTATCCGCCATTAATTCTCTTTAACAAATATTTCTCCATTAATGTGGAATCATATACTTACGCTTTCTCTGAGGAAGTGGATTGCTTTTTAGAAACTTATGAAGCTTTCAAAAATTTGCGAGAATTTTTAAGTTCACAATTAAAATAAATCATTTTGGCTGAAAACTGAAAATATGTAAGTAATCTTATATAAAGGAGTTTAAAGAATTCCTTCGATAAACTTCTAATTATGAATTTTTTAATTGTTAAATCTTTTTCGAGAAAAACATCTTCGAGAATTAAATTAACTAATTAATAATGAAAAAATTGAATTTCCTATGAAACCTTTGTGATAAAATATCTATTTATATTTAATATCTTATTCCCTTCATTAATTTTTTTATTATTTTTGAAAAATTTATAAAAACTTAATCGGCTTGGCTATTTATTTATTTGCACCAAGCAGAGCAACATAACTATGGTACTCGAAATATAATTCGAAATAAAATTATGAAACACCAAATTTTCATATTAATATGTCGAAAAAATCTTATGGCTAAAGGGCCATAACAAATTTTTTGGACAAAAAATAAATTAATGGATATGACTGATGGCTTAATCAACATTTATCTGCTCATCTTACGAAATGGGTATTATATTAGTAGGCCTTTTTCTTCAAACAGCTCTAACCATTAGTGGTTAGGCTGGCTCCAACGCTTTCAGGCTTTCAGGCGGTTTGATGCCGTCGTCGACGGTAATAGAAGCCATTTTTTTCTCCATCGTCTAAGTCCATTTATTGTTAGTCCACTTATTAGTTCAAAATCTTTTCTGATCATATCAGTACAGCTCTTTATTGGCCCACTTCGCTTTTGACGCTAACCATCACACGGTTTAGCAAATAACGAAATATGCGTCAACTCCTGTAGTGGATGACGGAGAGAAGGCGGCTGTGATAATATTATTTACGCAAATGGTATTTGAACGAAGATGTATGCGATCATGTGATATCTGTGATATCCGCTCGACGGATCCGTAATATGTACCTCATACAAGAGTGGTCAAACGCAGATAACTTCTTAATATCCTCCACTCTCATTGGCCATGTTTTAGAGCCATATAGCAAGATCGAACGAATCACAGCTATATAGAAGCGGACTTTCAATTACTAATAGGCGTATCTGGATAGAAATATTCCTAAGCAATATACAATATTCCTAAATATTTTGCTTTACTAGATTTTGTGACTAATTATCAATAATAGTTTAATTTTTTTTTCTAAAAGAGTGCATTATTTCGTGACTATACTGTTAAATAGGCTGAAATTTTTTACCTAATAGAATTAGAAGTGGGAGTGTAAATCTCGATTCTCGTCGGAGGAATCAAGTACGATTTGATTGTTATTGATGAGATTTTGCTTGGTTAATATTAATTTGAAATATATTAGCTATTTCAGCTTATTCTCGCATGTCAACTTTACCTAAGGTTATCTATGATTGTAGTTAAGTAATCCGATTAGAACCAAATTCCGCAACTTCATCAATCTTTTCTCTTCGTTCATTGTTTAAATTTTATTCTTTTATTATCATAAATAAATTTTGTGTATTATTATTATTCGCAATTTATTATTGATAATATTGCTTTATTTCTTTTATTATTACTTTTTTTCTTTAAGTTACAAATATAAAGCACATTAGCATTCTTAGTTTTATCATTTCATTTTCAAAATGTTTCATAGTTTTGTTTTGCTTGTTAAGAAAGAAGAAAAAGAAAGAAGACAACATTGAGCAAATCATTTGCATGAAAAAATCGTTCCATCACCTCAAATTTAATTATAAAAATCTTATTTTAAAAAAAATTACAACGAAAAAATTCTATTATTATTAGAAGCAAAAAAAAATTTAGCAAAAATTTTTTAAAAATTGAAAGTTAAGAGTCAAAATCTAAAATAATGCAAAATGCAAAACTTTAAATTTATTAATTTATTTTTAATTTTTTCAAAATAATTTCTAAAAAACAGTCAACAAGCTTTAGTGCTATCCAGAGAGTTATCATTTATTTGCGTTTTCATTCAAAATTTACCATTTTTATAAAAATAATATTCAATTCTTATTCTATTTATATTGCATATGGAAAAAGTTGCGTTAGCTGAATTAAGCAGCAGAGAGAAGAAAGATGCGTCGATACAGCCACGAATTGTCGAACATAAGAAGAATCGTATTTTGTACCGTTCGCATACTGGATCAGAGATTTCCGCATCGCCGCTGCCTGATGTTCAATCTCTTAATATTTCTGAGGTTCACTATTGTTTTTTAAATAAATGCAGTTGAAATGTTCTTCTAAAAATTTATTAGAAGTCAAAAATTGATTTTTTTATTATTTCCTTACATATGAAAATAACTTAAGGCGAAATTTTTGTAGAGACTATCGAAATATGAAAAAAGCTTCTCATCAAGTAGCTCACTTCCTGATGATATAAAACTTAAGAATAATCGTCAACCGATAACAGTTAACTTAGCTAAAGCAACAGTTGTACAGGTAAATATCACGAATAACTTATTTCTGCATATTTACTAACCAATTTTCGATTGCTAAATTATTAATATAAAAAGATATTAATAGGCAATTTCTATCGACATCGACAATTTCTGCTAGGTTCTTTGGAATTAATTGCAATGGCACATCGCCTAAAATGCGTTAGATTTAAAGCAGTTTGAACGAAAATTTCCTCGCCACAATAAAAAGATTTATGACTGGCGAAACTGTGCAGAGATTTAGGCCTAAATCAGTGGTCTTCGAATAATTATATTAGCGAATAGGACAAAAATTATGTACCAATTTGTTGGCTGTCATGAATAATGTTAAATTAGTCTAATAGATATTGGATTATACTTATAAGCCAATTTTGATTATCCGAACTCATTTAGTGATCTCTCGATATGCCTAATTACCTAAAAGGTAATTTTCAATATTCCTCTATCACTTATTATTAATGCAGCGAACAGCATTTAATCCTCCCTATTATAGAGGCACCTTTTTTAGATAATAATTTTCCACAATTTTCGCAACTGAATGAACGAGGTTGAAATTTAATAAATATAAGGAATAAAATTAATATATTCGCTAAAAGATTTTTTGATGATATTTTACCTTTTCATATTTCTTAAATTAAGGTGGAACCTTATTCGTCGAAAAGTTCCTTCTCAGACAAATCGTCTTTAAGCGAGGCTGAGGCAGAGAACACTGCTGCAGCTAAACGAATTTTGCCAGAAAACAACGAGCAATGCGTCGACTCAACAGAATTTTATTATCGTGTCCTAGAATTTCTTTCTTATGCGTCTATCGAAAAAATTGACGACGAAAATTTTGTTCTTATCAATAAAATTGGATGTTTAATAGTAAATTAATGAATATCGCTTTTTATTCAAAAATTTTTTTCTGTGCATTTTCTCATTGAGCTCGTTCCACTGGCTTGTCGGACTATTTTTTGTGGAGAGTCATTTAGTGATAGAAATATAGATGTGTCGTCGATTTCATCTGGAAAGATAAATATTTATAATATAGATTCATGATGAAATCCTTTGCATGAAATTGATTTCAATTGAAAATTTTTTTTAATTTTGATTTTTTAGAATCTAAGCGGATGCAGACGAAGCAAAATTAAGAAATGTAACAGTTCTATTCAAAAAAAATTTCCTTCAAGCGAATTCATTTTTGATTTTAGTAAATTTTTAACACCTCAGGTAAAGTAACTAATATGCTTCTTATGCAAATTTTTACTTCATTTTGCAAAACGAATTAGATTATAGAGAAGTTTTATTTTTGGTAAATATCTTTTAATAAACAACCTAGAAAAGCAGTAAATGAATAGGTTTGCGCATAACAATTCGCAATCTTTTCAACTTCTTCTTGGCATGATTGATGCTGCCGATACTGAGTCAACGAAAAGGTAACCAATATTAAGCAACCCATAAATTAGCTGAATTGCTGCATTAGCGTTAAAAAAATTGAAAAATGCTAATGTGATTTAAAAATTTCTTTAAGAATTTGTTATAGGAGGTTTTGAAGAAATTTACGGCCATAACTGACGTCATTACAAAAGCTCGAGCTCAAAGTTTGAATGTTAGTTCTATCTTTTTTTTATAGACCAATTTCACCTTACGTTGACGTAATTTACTCATTTATTATTAATTGATCATCATATTTATCCTTGGCGAATTTATTAATTTATCTGTTGCTATGGAATTTAAAATTCTAAAAAAGAGAAAATCGGTCTCCTCAAAAGTATCTCCTTTTATCACTTATTTCAGGTGATGGTTGTGCATGCAAGAAGGGATATTTGTGAAGCGATTGTAGCTCAGTACATTATGTATTACCATGATTTACCTTTAAAAAATGTTATTAATTATCTAGAGAATATAATCGGTGGACAGTCGATAGAATTCGAAGATAATCTTAATGAAGCTTTGAAAATTTTTGATGCGCAAAGAACAAATAAACGTTGTCTTGGTGAACGATAGCAAAATTTGAAATAGCTTCGTTCCCCCAGAATACTTTTTACTTTAAAGAACTTTTATTTAATTTCTATGCAATAATGGATAATTGCATGCGAAGGGATGATTTTAAACGATCAAAACTTGGCGTTGTTTCCTCGAAAATTGAGCATCGCTCCAAAATTCCTGAACCGATCAGTTTCCTTGCTGGAAATCAAATAAATCCTCTTATCAGCAATGAAATTATCTTTATTATTGGGTCATTTGAAAATTCTTGGCTTTGGCAACTCTAAAAATTTTTAGATTAATGAAATGAATACATTTGTACAAATCGATAAAACTGGTATTTCAATTTAATTTGATTCTTAATTTAATTCAAGAAAAGTTTTTCAAAATAAAAAAAAACGCTTTAACTTAAAAACGCTTTTCAAATAACCCAAGAAAAAGTGAAATGTGAACATTTGCATTGAAATGGTTCCAAAATATTAAAATTTTCATTCGTCCAGTATTTTCTAGTACCTTCCTATTCGTTATTTGTTTAATTATTTGCCTTATTTTTCTCGCACAATTAAGAAATGAGTCCTCTAGGCTTTGCGTCAATTTTAGTGTACGGATGTGTGCATCAATGAATTTCTCGCCTCATTCCTCCATTCATGGTCAGCGTTCACCAAATGATGAATCGCCTCATTAGCGTTGTTCTTGCGTATCCATTTAAGCATAAATGAAAAATAAAAACCAGCCTGGCTGAATTTTTTCCTAATTTCCTCATAATTCCCTCACAGATTTAGCTAAACAATAAATCACCTAAGGACACGAGAAAATGCATTTAAGCCTTTTTTGAATTCTTGAAATTTAAAACAAACAATTTCTCACTTTTTTTGGAGGAGGTTTATTACTTCACCAGTTCATTACTATCAAAATATTTCATTCGCATTCACCTCTGCTCTGCTTTTCAAATTCCCAATCAATTTTCTTCAATATGAGCTATGCTAACGAGAAAAGCCACGCTTTTTGCAGCAAAAATTCTTTTGGACCAACCAGATAAATAAACGGAATTCCTCATATATTTAACTGGTAATGGAAATTAAACTGTATAAGTCATCCATAAATTAGATATTCGCGATCGCTTTGCAATTTTTGCATGCAAATTATTTTGCATGAAGTGCTGTTGAATTACGGTCATTCATGATGATAAGGCCATTAACACAATTTTCTTGTTGTATAAATTTCTTGTCATTCGATTATGACTATACTATTTATACATTTAAATCAATCATTGTTCGAATAGTTGTGAATAAATCTTATCTTCCATATCAAAGTTATTAATTTTTGCTAATAATACTTATTGATGATTCTGATTTTATCGTTAACATTTAACATTAAATATATATGCCTATACGTGCAAATAAGGAGGAAGGCTCGCGCTCCTTTTCTTTAACAGTATTCAATAAATCTGATTTGATTTGCACCACTGGCTATTAGATATCATTGTTAAAGAGCCATTTGGAATAAAATTTCTCTTAACACCGGCCGGACTCCAGTTTTAATGATAAATTTGCTCCCATCGATCGATAGAAATTGAATTGACAACGGCTTGGCTCGAAAAAAACGAGCCAACCAGCCATGCTTTCCTCAATAAATGCGGCCAACCAAACTGAAAAAAAATTTTTTGAATATTTCTTATGATTCGCCTTGCACGATAAACAAGCTTGTTTCATCAAATTACTTTAACATTATAAATACAGGAAATAAACCACAATATTTTCCATCATTCAAGGCAAATAAATTGCCTATGCATTCAATGCCTTTTTGAAGCTAATCAGTCCAAGTCTTGATTGGCTCTTTAGCGCCATCCGTCATAACGCTTAGCAATTTGACGAGTAAATTTGTGATGGACAAATGATGGAGCCAATAACAGACAATGCTGTAGGACAATCACTAATAACTGGAGTTCAAATAGGAAAATAACGATGAATAAAGTCAAATGAGATTCTAATCGCTCATCGTACACGTTCAATATATTTTAAGTAACAATGTTCAAATGCTGATATCCTCTCATTGGTCAGTGGTTATCAGTAGAAATATAGCAGGATCATGCGCGTTGTCGTCAGGTAGACGCGAACTGCTTTTGGATGCTGATTCCTCGATCCGCAAATGCTGCCGCAAAAGAAGAAGGAATAGAGTTTAAGCTATGGTTATCCGAGCTAGAATTTCGTCGGTACAATAAACTGACTGTAAAATATCTTTTCATTCCATCCTCTGACACTATTCCTATTTGAAAAATTCTGAGAGTTTTGATTAATTTTGCTTATTTTTCGAGATTCATCTCCATCTTCCTCGAAATTATATTTCTAATAAATTCTGTCGTGCTAATTGGAGACAAAAAGGAAAATAATAAAAACGGGAATTAACCTTTTTAATAGAGTCCAAATACGAGATGTTTCGTGTTTTTCCTTTTTTGTACAAAGACTGACTTTTTTTGCAGTGATTTTTTCATGCGATTAGTGAATTTTCCTCATTTTGCAAATTTAATTTTCTTTTCTTCATCAATTAATTAATTAACAAAATCGTCTCAATTATTTCAAACACTGTTGTGTGTTTATTTATGGCGACGGAAAGACAAATGTTTCGAAGGAAGAATCCTAGAAAATATTACTCCCAAGCGAACTACATAAACGAGAAGCGAACCCAGTCAGTTGAACGGTCCTCAAAGAGGGTTCCGCGTCGCTTTATTAGCCGACTCGGCTCAAAAGGATTCGGCAAACGAGCTGCCGCAATCCGCCACTGCGGCGAGTCGCGAAATTAGCCGTCTGGGAGAGTGACGTCAGAGGGGATATTCAGCTTATTTTTTTTAATTCTTTTAGTTTTAAATTTTATTTAGTCGGTCGATTTTTTCGTGAACATCGCTTTTTTTAATGAAAAACGAAAAAAATGGAAAATTTTATAGTGAAAACAAAGAGAAAAATGCATGCGAAACTAGTTTTAAATCCTAAAATTTCACCTATAAAAAAGGATTTCTCCACTAAAAAAATTTAAAAAGTTGGTTGGCAAAGCGCCAAAGAAATAATTGGTGTCAGGTTTATAACCGCTTTGCCTACTCTTACATTCTTCAGCTAAACTCCGCCTATCATTATTCCTATTCCTTTCCTATTGCTTCTATTACGATTGAGCATCACGAACTAGGAATTATACTTACATGATACATATGGTACAGACGAAGCAAAATCACTAATTTGGCCAACAACTGTTTCGTTTGCTCATTAAATAGCTAATAAATACGAAACTATATCCTAATAGATATTAGTAATTGGAACCAAACTTTTGCTCTCTACACCTTCGTTTCCAGGAAAAGTGCACACCAAATCATACGCAAGCACCAAGTGCCATAAATAAATAACTGCGATCAAATCGTTTAATTCGACAACATATTAGGAATACAGTATCTCCGCACTGCAATAAAGAGGTTGACAAGCACTCCATGTAAAATATTTCGATGTAATGACTTGCTATGAATAACCTATGAATAATGATAACGATAACGAATGATATGATAATGTTTTGATTCGGAGAAAAATATTTCCTCTTTCATCTAATTCCTACAAAACCCATCGTATTGTAAATTTTTTTTAAAAAAAGAAATCTTTTATTAATTTATAGAAATTTTTCATAATATTAAAAGATAATAAATATTACTTTAAAAAAAACAAAAAGAGATGAGTCCGCAAAGGATCTTTTTTATGTTTTATAGGTGTTCGGCACAATTAGGCTCGAAAGTAAAAATCTTCGTCGATAGATACTTTCCATTCTTTCATAAAGAACGATTCCACTTTCAAAGGTGGAAAAATTCGTTGATTTCGAAAAATTTCTGTTGATTACCACAATAATAATAATAATTTAATTAACATAATTTATAATAGATAGGATAATAATTTAGATATTTAAAAGACTGGATTAAATAAGGTTTCTTCTTTTTGCATTTTATCTTCTTTAACTTATTTTTATTCAATTTTTTTCACTAAATTCCAGTTTTAATATAACATTGATTGCCTGTGTAATGAATGAATGTTGTGATAAACGAATGGTTCTTTAGCCAATTACTAGGTGAAGGGATAATCTGTTCAATCGTTGGTACTAACCAAGAGGATACTTGATATCCTTTATTGGCAGTTCAAATGCAACACCTGCGATTAACGTGTAATAATTGTTCAACAATACCATAGAGCATATCCACTGCATAAAAATGCAGAAATGTCAAATGTCAATTTTTCTGAATTAAATTAAAGAATATTTCCTTTTAGAATTTATTTTGGTTTAATGTGTTTAATTTTTCATGGAAATCATGAGGAAAAATTTTTTTCATGTTTTCATTTTTCATAAAAGATTTTCTTCTACTAAAGAATAAAAATTTCATCAAAATTGATTAATGTTAGCTGAGAATATTTATTAATTTTATATACTTCAATAAGTCGAAATACTCTATTAAAAAAATTGATTATCATATTAAAGAAATCTGATTATCATATTCCATGAACAACAAGAAAGCCTTTACTTTCACATATAAATAGGAAGAAGAGAAAATAGGAACCAGAGAGGATGTGAAAAATGAAGGCCAAAGTAGCCCCAGTGATAATTGGAACGCTAAGAGCTGTTAGCTCTAAACTAGAAAAGTGGCTTCAGCAGATTCCAGGAATGAATATCGCGAGAGATCTCTATCTAAAAAAGCGTACTGTTAGGAACAACTAAAAATACTACTTAAAACCCTCAATCTTCTAGGTCTCTGATGGAGTGGAGGATGACCCTTAATACTCACAGGGGATAAGAAACGGATTTTTCCTCGTGTCATATTGGCTAAGTTTGATACGATATTTTCCAGAATTGAAGACGTTCTTCCTCTAAATTTATCTTGTAGCAATTAGTAAGAATTGGCTTAATAAAGTGATAATCGCATGTTGTTGTTGGTGCATGTTTGGCTCAATTAGACAATTTGCTGCAATATTTGAGAAACATCGTTTCGTTTCGTATTTTCTACATTTGATAATAAAAGGATTGTTCACCTATTAATTCATGAGAAATATTCGTTAGGGAATCAGATCCCTAACGACTAATGAAATTTTAATAACATTTAATATTTAATAACAATATATAATATTAATATTAATAATATTTAATATTAGTTTAATAATAATATATTAGTTTAATAATATTTTTAAAAGTAACATCAATTTTTAATAGTATAAAAACATTTATAGAACAAATATACATTTGTTCCTTTTCTCATGAAAATTTGACCATATATTTGTTTGCAAAGTACCAGAATTGAAAATTTTCTCTGATGATGAGATGTGAAAACTAATTTTGATAAACTAAAAAACTAATTGTATTAATGATGGGAAGAACACCACTCAACGCGGCTTTCGTACCACCAATTTCGAATCGATCTTCTGCCGTTCCTTTTGAATGAGATAGGCCTCAATCACAAATGGTTTGAAACTAACTGCTATTCATTTAATTTTGTCGTAATACAGCCACTGTTCAACTGAACCATGCATGCGACATATTTATGAGTGTCGCATCACATATTTTTATTTGTCATCAAACAAAGCAAATTTGTGAAAGAGAGATTAGATTCATAAAAAAAGTTGAATTTTGAATAGTATCTTCCAAAATTTCGTTAATTTTATATATATATATATATGTTGAATTATTTTTTATAGCAGAAATATACTTTATAAATGCTTTATTTATGCTTTACTTCATAATTATTTATAATTTTTATATATTTATCATTTTTTTAATATTGTTTTTATACTGTTAAATAGCCAGTAAATTTTTGTAGAAATGTGAGTCACACAAAATTTTTCAGAGATCTCATTTAAGTAACATTCTACGGTCTTATATGTGAGCTGTGAAATAAAGATGAAGAGAATATAGAGCTTTTAAATTATTCATGTCTAAGGTGTATTCTACATGGTGAGCTGATGGAAGTTCACTATTTCAAGTACCATCTATCATCCTTCCTCAAACGTATGCCCCTAACTAAGCTGAATTCAGACCGGAACGCGGTTATGCTGACCATATATTCACGCTGTGAAAAATAGATTAATTATTAAATAAAAAAATTATTAAATAGAAGCAGTGGGATGATGCTCGCCTGCTAATTATATTAGATAACCTTGATCCGACTGTTTTATCAGGACAGTTGAAAGAAGAACACCGCACGTATAATAAAAGTCTTTATTTGTTACCTCAAACTTGGGTAATTAAACCAAATAGATTAAAAGCAAAAGAACAAAGGAAAAGAATAAAGAGACAAAGGACATCAAACGAATGAATGTTTTAAACATTAATATTAGTATTAAAATATCAATATTGGGACCCAACCGCTTCGGTCCCTTTATGGCGCCTAAAATGGCAGAAGAACGATATGGTGCCTTAAAGTGCAGAGGAAAGATTTTTAAAAGTATACGACATATGCTGTAAATTATCCTTTTATGTTTTATTGATATATAAAGTGCAATAACCAAAGAATCGATTAAGAATGTTTTTATTGGCGTGTCTGGGTTACCGGTTTGAAATAATAAATTTGAAATAATAAAAAACACCGCATTTCGCGACACACGCTAATAAGGACTTTGAATCGCTTCAAAAATTTGCAACGTATTGTCTATTGTCAAGGTGTTTTATCAATTTTTTAGCTACCTTCGATTCAACTGATAGCAATTTGGAGTGTGATGGGTGATATTCCAGAGAAGATCATTCTCCTCATAAAGGTGTTTTTTATCGGGGCAGGTTCGAATATATGGTAAGACCCTTTTGAAATAAGAAAACTAGTGTTTGTCAAGACTGCGTCCTTTCTCCTACCATAATCAACTATGCGATAGACTGGATAATGGACATCGCTTGTTGGGACTCAGAGGTAAATAAATCAGTTCAGTGTCACAAATATTAAATACGCTGATGATATCCTTTTTAATCCTTTTTACTAACAGTTATGACGAAATGCAAACAATACTAAGTAATGCGAGAATCGTATCAGTATCACTATTAATACTGTGAAAATCTTTTCGTCTTTATAGAAGTAGCTGACAAAAAGCTATTTTTATGAATTCATTGCCGATTAAGAGTGCCAAAGTTTAAATATCTCAGATCCATTCCATTCCCAAACGGTTAGACGAAGGATGAAATTACAACTCGAAAATATGTTCTTCCGATCGACGAAACTTTTGTGGAGTTATCGTGAAGTCACCATATTCATATAGCTGCAATTCGCTCGATCTCGCTATATGGCTGCGAGACATGGTCGATGAGAGTGGAAAATATTAAGAGGCTTCCTTCCTTTGATTACTCAGATTTAAGATACATATTATGCGGATAAAATTGATTGTACCCATAACATGATTGTACCCATCTTCGATCAGATACTACCTGCATTAACAATACCATCACAGAATCGTCTACTCTGGTTAGGAAAGTCGTTTATCGCCCACTATAGAAGTCAAAAGTTAATATTTCGTTATTTACTAAACGAAATGTGATGGATGCCGCAAAAAGTGAGGAGGGCCAATCAAAACTTGGACTGATTTATTCAGGAAAGATTTTGGATGTATATGGATTTGGATATATTGATTTAGACAATGGAAAAAGGAATGGCCCCTAATATTACCAGTGATGACACCAGATCGAACAGCTTGAAGCCCTACCCTCACAGTCAGCAGAGTCAGAGCAACCAGTAATGGTGAGAGATAGAACAAAAAGATGGAGGATGAAAGCAATATGAGTGGCGTTGGGCGGAGTTTAGTCGATGGAGAATATAAGACTACTTTAATCGGTTATAACCCTGTCGCCAATTGCTACTCTGGCGCTTGGTCAGTAATTTTTTCAAATTTTTTTGCTGAAAACATTCTTTTTTTATTTATTTTTATTTATAAAATTACAAATTTCGTTAACTTTGCATTTTTCCCGTTTTCCTCTTTCATTCTCTTTCATTAAAAGAAACTTTCTGTTTTCTTTTTTATATATAAAAATTCGGCCGATTGAAAAGAATTTAAAACCAAAAAAGCAATTTTGTTTTTTTTTTTCATAAAAAATTGATTGGTTGAGAAAGTTTTAAATTAAAAAAATAAAAAATAATTTTGTTTTTTCCACGAAAAATTCGACCATTTAAGTGAAATTAAGCGAAAAAAATAAAAAAGTTCCTTTTGTTTTGCTTTTTTTTTACGAAGTCCATCGATTAAATAAAATAAAAATGGGAAAAAATTTAGTTATGTCAAAAGGAAACAACAGTTCGAGAGAAGAAGCGAAAAATTTCAATGAAATTCGCGAAGCTCGCGAAGTTTTTCTTTTTATGCATCGAGATTTTCGTGTTTCGCGAAATATTCGTGCGCTGTGGCTTTTCGATCATCTCAACAAATTTGTTTCCATTGAACACGCCGATTTTGATGTAAATTCTGTTCGTTCTATTAAACGTCACTCATTACGCGATTTCTTGTTTTTTTATTTAGGCTTTTATGTAGGGGTTATTTGGGGATGAGCTTTCACATAGGGGTGATCTTTTTAAGGTCGATGAATCCCAAGGATGGGTCATTGGGAGCCTCGAGAATCGATAGTAGGTCGACGGAAACTCTGGGGAGTCGGTGGAAACTGGGGGGATCAAAAACGAGTCAATGGAAATTCTAAGGAGGAGGGATATTGTAAAGTTTTTTGAAATTTCATCGAAACTTCTTCAAATTTTAGTGATGGAAAAATTTGTGTAGTGCAGAGAATGTTTAGTTCCTTATTATTTGTTAATCAATCAACATCTTTTTGTTTTTATTAGTTTATTTCTAGTTGAAATGAAATTCATATTTAGTTTTGCCATTCATTTATTTATGAAAATTGGAAAAACAATTGATTAAATATGGCAGAATTCGATGATTTAAGAATAATATCAAGTAATTTTGGAGGAAATAGATTTAAAAAAAATTGCTGCGCAAATATCGCGCACAATTTCATAGTTATAAATGTTAGTGTTTTAGCATGCAACTGTAATATAACCTTGCTTCAAAAAAGCTTAAATTTTTATGTAATTTTTATGAATAATAAAAGTTGAAAAAATTGCTAAAATTATTTCTTTAAGTAAGATTTTTTTAATACTTTTTGAAATTTAGTTAGTAGAAAAATTTTTCAGGAGAATTACGGGAAGGAAATAAAGATTGTTGGAATTATCGCAAAGGATAATGGTGCTATCTGCGAAGGGGAGCAGCTAAAAATTTGTACTGATACTGTTGTTACATTTTTATCGAAACTTTATCGCTTAGTCTTTGTTCTCGATCTTAGTCCATCAGTTTTCGTTGTGGTTAGTTTTCCGGCATTTGTTTCATTTTTTTCTTTTTTCTGTCAATTTTCAATTGTAATGTTTGAGTTAAATAAGTTTGATTTATAGGATGATTCGCTAGAATGTGTTTTGCATGAACGTCTGCTGAACTGTTTGCAGAAATGTCTTCGTGACGTAATACAACCAGTTGGATTTAATTAATTTTTTAAGCATTGTCTATATTTTAACTTATATTTCTATTTTATTTATTTTATATTATTTTGTATTTATTTCAACCTATGATGTGTTTTGTTCCTTATTTTTAATTCCTTTGCTGATAAGTACATTATGGAAAATGGTATGGTTTATTTTAAATTTTGAATTTTGCTATAAATATAATGATTATAATTCATTAATTCATTTCCCGATTTTTAGTTTAATTTCCCTGGTACACAAAGGAAATTTCGACCTCAGTTGTATATTAGCATTTGTGTCTATACTCCTTTCATTTCATTTGAGGAAGAAAAAGTTAGTTTCTCGAACAAAACTCAAAAATTTTTTTCTCTAAAAATCTGTGGAAGCATACTCAGATATTAGTTAAGTTGGATTAATTTGCTTTATCATTTCATGTAATTTTCTTATAATTTTTCGATAACTTTTTAGAGATCATTTTTTCCATTAGTTTAAGTTGAATATTTAAATACCTTATCGCCCGTTAAGAAATAACCAGATTTTAAATATCTTGGATCCATCCTGTTCCCAAACGGTCAAACAAAGAACGAAATTACAATCCGGATAACGTTAGCTAGAAATATATTCGGAAGGACAAACCTTTATAGAGTCGCGAAATCATCTTAAAGACGAAGTCCGTGTCTATATAGCTGTAATTTAGTTGATCTTGCTAAATGGCTGCGAAAAATGGCCGATGAGAGTGAAAGATATTAAGTTATTATTGTAGGATTTTATCTGCCTTTGACCACTCTAAGATACATTTTGGGGGTTCGGTAGATGGATAATCTCACGTGATTATTTCCACTTTCGCTCAAATACCACCTATATTAACACATCACAGAATGTCGTCTTCGCTGGTTAGAGTAGTTGTTCGTCCACTATAAAAGTTGACAAGTATTTCGTTACTTACTAAACGCTGTAATGATTGGTGTCAAAAATGAAGAGCCAGGTATAGTGAGGATAGTTTTTGAATATATAAGATATGGGATATATGGGCTTAGACGATGGAAAAAGAATGGCTACTATTACTATCAGCGATGGCGTCGGATAGAACAGCTTGGAAACTTTTCCTCCCTGCCAGCAGTACCAACCTGACCAGCAGTGATGGGATCTGTTAGAAGAAGAAAATTAGAAAAATAAAAAGAAAATTAGAAAATTATATTGTAAATTAGAAAAAAGTTTTCTTTAATATTTGTTGCGAAATTATGTTCTATTTGTTTATTCTCTAATTCTTATTGTTCTTTAGGTATTACTCCAGGGAATTTTATTGAACTCGGAGAATATAGAAAATATTTTGGAATTTGTCCGAAAGAGATTTACTAATTTTGTGAATAATCTTTGCACATCTATGCAACCACATTTACGAAGATGGAACAGCGAATGGAAACGAGAGATACGTTGGGCAAGAAAATTTTTTAATTTGAAATGAATTTTTCTTTTATTTTACACCAATTTTTGCTAATTACTTCAGAAAAAAATTTTTTGACATTACTTTTATATTTTTAAAGGAAGAAGATGAAGAATTCCTTCCGCAAAATTTTTTTGCATCACAACCTCATCAGTCAGATGATAATTGCGTGGGTCGAAGTTCATCTGCGGCAAGTGGAAACTCCAAAAGAAAGTTTGTTTTTTTAAAATATTTCCAATCACTAATTTGTCTAAGTTTACAGGTTTTTATTCAATTTTTAATTCTTATTGGAATTCGTAATTTCGATTATTATTTTGTTTTTTCACTTTTTCATTTCAGAAACTCAGGTAATTTCACTAGATCTGATGAGGGGTTCATACATCCGGAATGGTCTTTAATTTTTATGCTTGGTACTGGACTTCTGGGTATACAAATGCTTCCAGAAAACACGCAGTCAGGTGAGTATAATACTTAAAGATATAAAGGTAATATTTGCTTTGAACTTATTGGCTGTGCCAATTTTTTATTGCTTCACTTTTGGTTTTTAATGATTTCTTCAACTTTCAGGTATAATAATAATAACAGATGGTATATGTAGTATGCCTGATCTTCGTGCACTTCAACAGCTTCTGACCCAATTACGCAGTTTTACAGTTACTTGTTCTTTTATCCAGGTTATTTTTTCTTGTACAAAGAAAAACTTGTGAATTTTGAGCTCATGTATCTGAAAAATTATTCAGATCCAGCAGAGGAATTTCAATGAATCCGTATTTGGTCATGTATCTTGTCCTGAGTTACTCCATTTTTTGGCTATGGCGACTTTTGGGACATATTTACCGGAATGCCAGTGTTCTATGCCTGTTGTAAGTAAACTTACCTTTAGCCTACCAAAGATTTTACTAAAATTTTTAAAATATATTACTAATATTTATTTTAATGTTTAAGATTTTGCCACCTGATATAAACGCCTTTCATCGTGCCTTACTTTGTTGGAATTTTCAACGTGCTTTAGCGGATAATGTGCATATAAGGAATTTGGTGAAGGAAATAAATCCCGGTTTTGCAGATTTTTACACTAGGTAATTTTTTTCAAATATTTTATTTTCTTAGGCTAATTTGTGAATTATATTATTTTTATTTATTCCAATAAAACTGGTTTTTGGAAAATCAGTTATCTTAAATTTTGGAAATCTCATTTAATTCAGTGATATTGTCCGCCGTCGATATTTGTCTGTGGAATATGAGACCAGTTTGCCGAATCTTCTATATGTTCGTATGCGAGAAGGCTATACGATCAAAGGAATCAGGTATATCGAAAAGGTAAAGGAAAAAAGTGAAGGCTATATTGTTATCGAATTACGACTGCCTTGGAAACCACTGGTTTTCATAGAATATAAAATTACAGCACAATGGCCGATTATTAAAAAAAAGTTGTGTTTTATTTTCTACTTTTTCATCTTTATCACTTTTTTCTTTTTTTTTGTCTTATCTTTTCAGCTTATTATTTCCTTTCTTTAATTTAGGGAACTGTTAAAAGTTTCATTGATTTTTGAAGCACCTTACAATATTATGAAAGATCTTCTGGTCGAATGTAGCTCCCTCAACCGGCAGATTACTGCTGACGTCTTCAAAAACTCTATTAACAGGTATTTGTGTTTTGATAGTTTTTTCATTTAATCTAATCTAGGTTCGTCAACTATAAACCTGATTTTGACTATTTTTTGTGGTAAAATGAGAGTGAAAATGATTAATTATTGAAAAACATTTGCGAAATTTTTGCAGGTGAATATATATATTTGAATAATTACGAAATTTTTTTGTTGCACTTATTTATTAATTCATTTTTTATCAGATCAACGGTATTTTCAAATTCATATAAATTTTTAGTTTAATTCAAGCTGATCATTTATTAATTCACATACATTCATTCAATCAGCATCGAGATTATTTCTCATTACCATCCAAAGTTAATAGTGAAAATCCTTTATTTCGGTTTTTGCCTAATGGTAGTAAATCAACGGTAACACTCCATTCGAGGTTAGATTTTTTTTTTTATTAATTGTTGCAAATTTTATATTCTATTTTATTATAATTTTATTTCCCTAGTTTATTATCTCTTTTTCTTTATTAAAAAAAAAAATAATTAGGAAATTCTCAGGGAATTGGAAAGTCAATCTTCGCTTGAACCATCAATTTGTCGGTTTATTGAATTTTGGAGATTATTATCTGATCTTGACGAAGGAATATGGTGAGTGGTTATTATCTATCACTGAGAATTATATTCATATTTCCATTAATATTTATTCTTTTCTTCATTGTTTATCCTACTTATTTTTTCTTTAATGGTGAAGCTGTGTTACTTGCTTGCATATTTTTTTTAATTTTAAGGCAAAAATGGGTTCATACGCATATTTTGCGTTTGGTCCTCACACATGATCAACCATTGCCAAAAAATATATTTATGAAAAATTGCAACAGTTCAAAAGCTATGCGAATAACATCACAAGATGCACTTATTGCTTTAAATCAAACTTTTTCACAGCTAACAACGTTTCCTTTGGTCAGAAATCAATCATACATTAAATTTGTTGGAAGGTTGTTAGTTATTACATTGTGAAATAATATGTTCCAATTTGAGCAATTATATGCACATTATATAAAAAAAATTTCAGGGATAAAAATCAAGTACCAGAATTTTTTTATTTAGTGAGAACAAATGTTGTAGAATCACCATTTATAACCGTAAAATTTGCTTTTCTTGGTGGAATATCTTGTGTTATCAGAAATGAAGTATGTTTATTTATGCTTAATTAGTTTGAGATATTATTCTTCTTTTCCTAACATTTGGTATGGTTGGTTTCGCTGGCTGCAGAGATTATACGTCTCCAAGTTAATCGCTTCGACGCCATTGCCAAATTAATAGAAACCATTCTTTTTTCCACTTTCTAAATCCATGTATCGCTTCGCTGGTCTAATTATAATTAATGCAAATCTTGATTGGCCCTCCTCGCTTTTGGCATTATCCATCCCATGGTTTAGCAAGTAATGAAATAAATGTCAACTCCTGGGCGACGAAGAATATGCCTTAACCAAGACAGTGCTGATGGTACTGTTAATGCAAGGCTATTTAAGGGAAGGTGGATGCAGTCATGTGAGATTTTATTCGCTCGGTGAACCCGTAAAATGTATCCTTTTCGACCTTAGATATGAATGGTCCAAAGAAGATAGTTTCTAGATATTCTCATTGGTCATATCTCGCAGCCATATTGCAGGATTAAGGATTAAGCGAATTGTAATTATATGGATGTGGACTTTAAGACATTCGTTCTCCTCCGAGTAATAAATTGAAATTGACTATCTCGATGCATCTAAAATATAAACATTGCATTGATAAGTATTTTTTCTTATTTTTTATATCTTAGATTGTCGATGATATTAAGAGAAGGCTTAAATCTCTATCGATGGATATACAGACTTTTTATACTGTTGTGAATGATTTTTCTGATGTAAGGGATGACACCAGCACATTTTATCGGACTTCAGTACCAATTTTTGTTTTTTATTTCTTGTAATTGAGTAATAACGCAATATGTAACTTAATTTTCCTGTTTTTATAATTAATAATTTTGTGTTCATTTAATGCCTTTAATTTAATTATACATCGGATTAAACATTACTTCGAAAACCTATTATTTTAGCAAGTCCCTGCAGTCACGGTTGTTAGAAGACCATTAGAACGAATACTTGTTCGATATAAAAATATTCCACCGGTTTTAGATCGTATAATACGCCTTGAAAAAACTTATTCTTGTCGTGAAAAAATTTTGCACAATGCTATTGCCCAATATTTATGTTGCAAGTAAGTTATTCAAATTTTATTTAAATATTTGTCTAGTGTTATTTATTTTTATTAAGTGTTATTTATTTTTATTTTTTATTCAGGTCCCACTCCTTAATTTTAATTTTAATCCTTAATTTTAAGTCCTAATTTTTGTATTTTTTTTTGCAATTTTCGTGAAATTTCTCCAGTTTTGTTTGGAAACAGCATTTAAATTTATTTTTCAGACGCCGAATATGGTATATAAAATCATTTTGTACTGATTATCTTGTCTCAGCTTTATCCGCTGAATATATTCTGCATACAATACTTCAGTAATTTTTTCCATTGTAGTGTTTCTTTGATAAAATCGCTTTCATATTTTCTGTTGACGAAAATTTTTTCGTAATCCAAATCATTTCTATTTTAGCCGTCGGCTCAGTGAAGGATTTCAAATAGCCTGTGGCAATAACGGAGTTGTAAATTTAATTCGGCAAACAGAAATGCAGCCAGAATCAGAATATCGTCAACCAGTCGTTGAACAGTATATTATATTTCCTTTAACCACTATGAGACCTTTACGTATCGAGGCACCTGATATTACCTGCGATTCTGGGTAATATTTTTTTACTTATTATTTATTAAACACTATTTTTATTTTACCTTTACTATAATTTTTAGCGGTATTAATTCCAACAATTACGACCAAAAAAATACATCGGGATTCCAGCTGACGACTGAGATTTGGCGCGAGCCGCTTGGATTTATTCACGATGATTATATTGAGCAGATCGATGCTGTTCATAAGAAGGTAATTTTTAAAATTGTTTTCATAACTGGTTCATATTGTCGATAATGCTTCATATAAAAATATTTTCAATTTTTTTATTCTTTTCTTTATTATTTCTTTAATCATATGACCAAGGAGAGGTTGAAGGCTATGTGCCGAGGTAGAAACGATTGATACTGAAGAGTGAAGAAAATATTAGCAAGTAATAGATAATGATAATATTGGCAGTTACCATGAATTTCTATCAATTTTTTATTTCATCAAAATTGAATTATTTAAGGCTTGCGAGCGGTCGGTTTCTTTGTTTTAATTTCTCTATTTTTAATTTTAATTTAATTTGAAGAAAGAAAAGTAGATGTTCAGAAAGATGAGCAGATAACATCAAGAGTTTATCAAAATATATATAGCAGGGTCACTCAATGCGTAAGAGTCGTCTGAATCGCTGTAACAATCAAAAACCTATATTAATAGGAAGCAGCAGATGAATACTTCTATGAGTGATAAAAGCATCAGTCATTTCATACTATATTGTGTGGAAGAAACAGTAGTAAATCAATCTTGTATTATTACCAAGAAAACCACATTGATAGAAAATATAAACTGATTGACGATATTATGCCGGATCATCGCATTCAGTATACCACTGAAGAGGAATTGATCTTTTGAAATGATTAATGGAGTTAATGGCTTTGCCAGATTGTGATTTTTGAGTACCATAGCTATTGATGTTGCAATATACAGAAAAAGAAATATCAAGAGTTGCAAAGAAAGAATCATTTTAGGCTCGTGGGTCGTAAGAAGTATAAACTCAGGAAAACTCAATATGATAAAAAGTGAAATGGTTACAAATTATCATCTCAGTTATTAATGAATTGGGATGGACTAGAGTGGGACATTCAGCCAGAAGATCAAGATCAGGAAATGAAAAGCGAAGGAATGCTGCTTTAATGTTTGAGAAAGGTATTGCAAGAGCAGTTCTTGGCTATAGTGCAATCAATAACCGAATAATGTCGATTTCGTCATTGACATCCTTTGTTAGGACGATCATTCAAGATTATGCTTCAATGATCAATGATAAGAAGAGTTTGATGAATCCTATGGTCAAGTTCAAACCAAAATCGACAAAATATGTAAGTAAGATATTTATGCTGCATGCAATTGGTGATTGAAAGGCCAAAGTTGGATAAATGAATAAGAAAATTTTTATTCTGTACGAATTTAAGAAGGATTTATCGACAACAGTATCTTCAAAGAACCAAAGTTTTTATAAAAAATGGACTTCAAACTAACTAATCTACATTCTAATGCCACAAAAGAAATGTAATAGATGCAAACAATTGTACACTATCCTTAATTTCTAAGCAAAATATTTAATATATCCAATGTAGATTAGCCTCCTACATCGAGAAAAAACGCCATATGTTCAAGGTATTAGAAAAAGCTAGGGAACTCAACAAAACGTTATTGACATTATTGTTGATATGATTCATCGATTTTAGGAATATTGAATACATCTCTATAATAGGAAAGTTTTTGATTGTGTTGATCATCTCAAACTATATACTCAGAAAAATGGGAATCCCAGAATTAATTGTCTTTATTAAAAACTTACCCGGGAGTGCGACAAGGATGCTTCTTTCTCTCCCCCTATTTGTCAATTTTTTGCTGAATATTATAGTAGGCTAATTTAGACGAAGATAAGCGTATTTTTCGAACAATAGAAATAAAATATTAATTTGCGCTACTTTAATGGCAATCGCAGGAGTAAACCTGCATACAAATCCTGGTGATGCTGGCGACTCATCCGTATTTCTATCGCCAAAGAACTCCCTGGATATATATATTGCCCAATGTGACAAGCCAGTGGAGCGAGTTTAATCAGTAATGGTGAGGACTCTAAAAAAAAACTTTAAGAGCACTGTTCTAACATCTGAATATATAAGATATATCTACAAGCTTTAAAAGTTAAAGAATAACGAAAAAAATAGGCCTAAAGCTAATTTTAAAAAAGGTAAAAAACAGGCGATATGACCAGCTTAAAAATTGATATTAGTAATCGAAATGGTGATAGCTTCAATTTTTTAGGATTATTCGTCAACAATTCAAACAGTCAAGAAATATGCCGTAGATTAGCTGACAGCAACGAATATTCTTGGAATATTCAAATTCTATGGTGTGACTTTGCTTTTAAAGATAGAACTATACCAGCGTGGTATTCTAGGTGAATGTGAGTCTTGGATTTTAAGAAAGTAATATAAGAAGATACTTTTGAATTGGCGAGATCCTGAGAATACTGCGGATAGCTAAGAAAATAAACTGTGTGATCGTACAAACCAATAGTTCTCATTTGAGATACAAATGGTCAGGCCAAATTTATCTTACCGTTGGACATATTATGCGATGATTCAGTTCTCTGGGAAAAGTTGCTGGGAACGGTTCAGAGTTTTGGAAGATCAAGCTAAGGGCAGATTATCTTGGTGAGCATGTATCTATATGGTGGTTAGTCCAAAATGACCGTGTCATATAATCATCATTAATCATCAACATTTATATTTGCTTTATCATTCATCAAAAAAAACACGCGAACATTTCACTTCGTTTCCATCATATCCAAAAGTTCATCCTTGATAAAGCTCGAAAATTATCTTATAGTCAGTATACTGACCGGACATACTAGGAACTCGCCTTAAATATCACCAACCCACCATCACATGTCATGATTGTGCAGCTGCCTTCGATTCAACTGATAGAGCAGCGCTTTCGAACAAATCAGTCCAGTGTTACAGATGTTGAACACGCTGATAATATCCTTTTTGCAAACATTTATAACGAAATGCAAATAAACAGTATAAACAATGCCTCGACAACTCCAGCGAGAATCGTCATTATCAATGTTATTATAATGAAAATTTTTTCGTCTTATTTTACAAGAAGCTGATATCGTTTTTTATCAATTTTTTGCTGGTCAAGAAAATGCCTAACTTTGAGAAATGTCTTGGATCCGCTCCATTACCAAATGGCCAGCCAAAGGATGAAATTGAAACCCGGGTAACGACAGCTTGAAATGGTTCTTTCAGTTGATGAAATCTTAAATCTCTTGTCATGAAACCATTGTGAAAACGAAAGTCGGCGTCTATTTAGTCGCAGTTCACTCAATCTTGCTATATGGCTGCGAGACCTAGCTATTAAGAGTGGAGAATATTAAGAAGCTATTTTGACCATTGAGTCTAAAATATATCTTAAGCGTCCGCCGATCGGATAAATCTCACATAATTGCATCCATCTTCGCGCCCAAATACCACTTGCATTATCAGTATAATCAGCATCCTCTTCGTTATTTATTCTTCGTCGCCTACCATAGGTGATCCAATTGATACGTATTTCGTTGTTTGTTAAACCTTGTGGTGAATGGCGTCAAAAAGCGAGGTGATCCAAGTGGTCCAATCAAGACGTGGACTGATACAATTAGAAAAGATTTGTATAGGCAAACGATATATGGATTTATACGATGGAAAAAAAGATGGCTTCTTGTTAGCGATAGTTCAAATCGTATAGCTTGGAGACGTCTTACCCTTGAAACTAAGAGCCAACCTAACCAGTAATAGCTGTTAAAAGAAGCCACTACAGTTATCAATGAAAAGTTGGGAATCAAAAAATTTAATGGCTTTATTCGATTCTTCTTTTTCTTATTCTTCTTATTCTAGGGTAAAACGTTTTCAAACCTTCCACTGTGATGTTGAATTGAATCTTCCTTTTTCATCGTCTAAACGTTTTTAAAACTGAACTTCCTACATTGAAAATGTCTCCTGACCGTGGACCATGGTGCCTTGATCGGCATACCAAGATTTGGTAGATTTGGCATATAATAAGATGTGTTGTTATTCGAAGTATAAGTACGAAAAAAAACATGACATAGTCATTAGTCATTTTGTAACGGTACCATTCATTTTGAATCTATTATTGGCGCAACCTTATGAAATTTTATTGGCATAACGATTAGGTAGGTTATAATTTATCGGGTCGAGTGATATTGGCGACTCATCTGTATTTCTATCGTCAAGGGACAGGAACTCTCTGGCTTATTGCCCAATGTGACAAGCGAGTGGAGCGAGTTTAACCAGTAATGATGAGGACTTTTAAAAAAAAAAAATAAATTATCGGTTACATTTTTAATAGGTATGGGTAACTTCCTAATATCTTCTGCTCTTCTCGTTAGCTATTTTTCGTAACAAAATAGTATATTTGATAGTCGGAAGATTGCAAAATTTCTCTTTGAGGCTAATTTATACACAGAAACAGACTTAAAATTTAATCATTCTTGATGAGGCCAACTCAGTTGGGTATTAGTATAGGATTTCTTCCTAAGGAATCAATTGAAGATCGAAGTACAGATGGATGGCACCATTGGAATTTTTTAATAAAAATGTTCATTCTTACCAGGCTAGAACCGTAGCTGTGGTGCTTGACACGAATAAGTGAATGTACTGTTTGGTCTTCTTTTTTCGTGAACAATTCTTATTTACTATTAATTGATTTTTATTAATATTCATCAACTATTAATTAATTAAAATTATCGATAATTTTTAGTAATAATAATTTTCAAATTAATTTTGAACATCTGAACTATATCACTGTTCGTTGTCTCATAAAACAACCATGCCATCCTTGCTTTTTTTTGCGTTTTTTCAAAAATTCAAAAATTCAGTTGGTTTTCTTTAGTTCGATTATCAGTTTAACTTTGATCGCGATTTATTCAACAGCGGTTGGAATTCTTCTTCGGTTTCGGTTTTTTTTATGACGTAATAATTTTAATAATTTTATACACATCTTTTCTGGTTTTGTTGTTAATTGCAGGCTTGAAGTATTTTTGAGCCATGGTCATAAATCATCGAATTATGGACTATCGTTTTTAAAAAACTATTTTAAATTCGAACAAAAGCTGCATATGCAATAAAATTTAAATTCATAAATTAATGCATCGACATTTTTTATCCTTTTTTTAAAATTTTTTATTTTCACCAGTATAAGCATAATTTGTCTGGAATTATGATTATTATAATCACTAATCAGTCTATTCGAAGGAATTAAATTGTTTTTTTTTTCTGAACCCATTAAAGAAATTTTTCCAGAGATTTTAAAATTGTGCTTGAATAGTTGGTTGAGTTCCACCTATTAATATCATTCCTGATGTTCTATAGATAACCGTAATTCCTACAATTATAATTAATTAACTTATTTAGTTGGATTTTTTTTATTAATTTAGAAACTATAAGAGATGAATGATTATAAAAAGTTTACATTTTGCTTCTCAAGTTTTTGTCGAAACAGTTATTTTATTTTATTTGGTTATTTTATTTTATTTAAACAATGCTTATCATTATTTAAACATCATAAAAGTTTTCGAATTTCTTCAGCTTAAAATTCTTTTATTTTTTTTATCCCTTTTTACTTATTTTCTTTTTTCTCTTAATTTCACTATTGAATATTATAGCAATATTCTCAAATGTAGCGATATATATTCATACAGATATACACACATACATACATACATGCATACATACATACATACATTTACTCTGTATGGAATTTTCTAAATCAACAAATATATTCTTTCGTTTTTATACATATAACGGTTGTCGAACATATATATATATATATGACACAATACAATATTTAGTTGAATTTGTTCTATAGGAAAATCTACAACCACTCAAATAAAATTGTTGGTGCGTATTTATTATTACATCAATGTCGAGCTGAAAACTCTCTTCCATGCAACGAAATCTTTTGCTGAAAATTTCTTTCAATTTTTTTATGACGTAACAAATTTCGATAACCACCTATATTCGTAAAATATCAATCGATCAGCTGGTCGATTGCCTGATTTTACATTTCATGATGATTTTATGTGATAGAAGTACTGTTAAAATTAGCCAGTTAGCCAGTAATGTATTTTTGACTATACCATTTCTAATGTCGCTATAATCTGCTTAAATTTCGTTCTTAAAATTCTTCTCGTTGAATTTTTCTATTGATAAGATGCGATTGATAATAGTTGGACTGATAACGTTTCGGCTATTTGCTGAGAGAAGTGTCTATGCAGCGACTGTGATTGCTAATTTAACGGTTGTTTCATGAGATGAGAGGAAAGTTTATGGCAGTTGGAGGTTGGATCAGTGGCAAAATAACTGCAATTTGCCAGATCTGATACTTCCAACTGACATCGACTTCATATAAAAATATAATTGTATTGTGTATCCGTCGCGTAATTTTTATTATGTTGCTTTAGTTCATCTAAATCTATTGAAGTATGTGAACGGTCAACAAAGTGGAGGATTGGGTCCTCACTTTATATTCAAAATAGTGAGATTCTGATTCTCCATTTAATTGTCTGTTGCAATTCTAAGGTTGCTGTTGGTATCAATTTTATCATCAATATTATCTGCATTGGTACTATAGTCATTTGTTTTGTTTATTGTCTATCCTCTATAACCTCTCTATTTTTGAATAAATCTTAAGCAAAATTTTTGCGTTCGTCTCAGAATTTTTGGAGTTTCAAGTTTTTTATAATTTATCTTATCATTGTTTAAATTTTCCTTAGTTTTAAAGAAAATATAGTCAAAGTATGAAGTTTATTTCCTAAGCGAATATTTTTGAAAGTTTGAATGAATTAATGTGAAATTTCTACGATTTTATAACTTTTTTAAGTTTAGACAAGTCGAATTTCTGGACTTTGAACCATTATTCCAACTATACTTATCTCCATATTTCTTATTTCGATATTTTTTTAGATAAACGATACTGACGAAGCCATTGTACGAACATTATGGACATTGGATCAGTTAATGACCTTATGCGTTCATCATTCAAGTTATCAAATTCTTAATTATTCATCATTGGTACCACAGTCAGAAAATTTTAAAATATCGAATACAGTTGAAGTAATCGCAAATAATATTTGTTTAAGTACATTACTGCGAAATGTTCTCGAACGACAAGTGGTCATTCTTCCAACGTTAAGTTACAGTGGGTTTTTCCTTTCCTTTGTGCTCATTTTCTACGTATCATTTTCTTCTTTATTTCTGAGTTTTTATGCAATGTTCTGAAATTTGGGAAAATTGAAAAAGAAAAATGCTAGGACACTTCGATATGAACCTAGCAACTTCTTATTTGTTTAGAATAGGCCATTCTGTGCGTTTTGTTTGTTGATAAAAATTTGCAAAAAGCTGGTAAATTTTTGAATTATTTTTTATTTATTTTAGTAATAAGGGTTAAAATGGATTCATGGTATCAATGTTTCTATTCATGAAGTAAAGAAATGCATATGATGCAGATGAAGTTTATTCAACCGTTGAGTTTTGATGAGTTTGGTGAATTTACTGGATTTGCCGGATTACTAGTAAATAAATCTTATACAATAAATCTTCCTTGTAGAAGTAGAGATGTAAATATTCCACTGTAAATATTTCCAATACATGTTGATAGACTTATATAAGTATATTTTATATTTTTAGTATATTCAGTTCCATAAAAATGATTGCAAAATGTCAGATTATAGCCTTTATGAAATGGTAATAAATTTTATTCATCTCTTTATTTACTAATATTATAATAGTTGGAATTACTAGAATAAAGTGGAGCAAATATGAAATGTTACTATCGATTTTAATTTTTCGGTGAAAAAACACGATAATTTTTTCCGTAAATTTATCGCCATAGTTTCGTGCGATTTGATGTACTTTGTATATATGATATGATTAAATGCAGGTATTATAGACTGATGAAAAGAATGATAATTTTACTAAAACTACTCCAGGATGGAAAGTTAAATTTATGCAAATCAAGATGGTTTGTTTTTTTCGTACTGCGCCAAGAGTGGGTGTTTATCATCGATTCATCAGTTTGTGATCAGCGATAGGCAACAGCATCACGAGAAAATACTTTATATAAATATTTTTAAGAATGCTATAATTGATATTGTAGAATTGAAAGTTGTGGCGATTGAGCTGCCATAATAATAGATTCAGTTGTTAATATTTAGTTGGGATCGATTGAAGAATAAAACAAATAATATGATCGTTTGACAAAAAAGTTTGAAAACATTTTGCTGCTTCATTTATCATCATGCTTTATAAAAATAAAATAATAAAAGGGAAAAAAATAGAAAGCTAGAAAATAAGCAGATAGACGCAAATAATGAACCACGTACGGTGTCGGGTTTTAGGTTTGATTCGTTTTTCATAGTTTTAGTTTAAAAGTGATTGTAAACAGCTGAACAATTCGAAATAGATTTCTGGAAAAATCGAACAACAAACAATTTTTATCGCAATTTTGAAAATAATCCATGAATAGAATTCCGAATTTTATAGGGATTTAAACTTTGTAGGAATTTTTTAAAATTTTATATAAATTTTAAATAGAATTTTTTAAAATATCCTATTGCAATTGAAAAAGGCTCAGAGAAATCAGAGTTTAAATCGTATCGAATTTTATGAATTTCAATTTCTACTATTTTCTACTTTCTTTTTTCCATTTTTCGTAGTTGTTTGTAAGAGCTATTTGAAATTATCTTTAATATTGTATGTAATGAATAATGATTGACCTATTTGTTTTACTATTTCTAAGGCTAAAAATATAAGCGACCGAATAAATAATCTTTATTATGAACCATATTGGAAGTCGTAAACTTACCTAATTATAGCCATCATGGTCAATTAATCGGATTATTGTTGATTTGGCTTGATCGCTTACCTGGGTCATTATTGGATTTATTACATATATTTTCCACGAATGGTCGTTTATTGAGGGTCGGCTAATTACGGAAATAAATCCTCAAAACTATAAACCATATAGGATTTTCAATTTTTATTAAAGGGAATAGCCAAGAAGGGAATTTTTTGGCTTTTTAGGGTTTTTAAGTAATCTAAAATTTGCTTGTTGTTTTTAAGAATAATATAATCATTCTTTTATTTATTTCCATGAATGTTTGGCATGAGAAGGAATAATTTGAGAAAGGTGCTCAAGTTAAATTTTGGTTAAATTTTGGCAAATTTTAGTGAAGTCATTGCTAGTTTTTTGAAATTCTCTAGAAATTTGCTTTTTTATCACTTTTTTTATTTCAGTGAATCGCATTTCTAGGCATCTCTAAAGTCAAATTTCTCAAATTTCAACACAAATTATTCGAAAAGAAATTTGTTAAAAAGATTATAATTAGGAAAGTAGCTTTAGTAAAGCCATATATATATGAAAATTCTTGGTTGAGGCAATAATTTTTGGATTTTCGCTCAAATATGAGGCATCTCAAAAGTTCAGTGGAGCGCAAAGGCAGATAGTACGAGATTTTTGAAAAGACTGCTGCTTTTCAGTTTGGCCCTCAAAATAGTACTCGTTCTTGTTCACTTTTTGGATTCACAATTTAAGCAAAATTTGCTACAAAAAAATTTGTTGATGAAAATCTTAATAAACGAAGTGAAGAAATTCACACCATTTTTCGTCTCCATTTTAAGAAATTCAAAAATTTTAAAGTGACAAAATTTTAAATTCATCAGTTTTTTACGTGCTTTACCCTGTAGAAAAATTAGATGGATTATTGATCTAAATCAATAAAACAGGATTATTCAAGAGAAAAAATAATTTTTAGAAATAATCTGAGTGAAGATCTCCAGAATCCGCTTTCCGTTCTCCTTCCTTATTATCAGTACTGTCTATTTATTGTGGAAGTGGTTAGCATTGTTGGAAAGAATTGTAATATAAGAAAAAAAGAGATTTATACCCAAATTCAATATTGCAGATGATGCTGATCCAGCGAGTTTATCAAGATTACGTCTTCTCATCGACTGTTTTCATAAACAATTATCAGCGGCAACGAACGCTTGTATTGAAGTTAATGAACCGAATTTTTGGGCTGAAACTATTCGCAATTTCGATAAAAATATTTTCAAGGGAAAACATAAAAGAACTTCGTCAACGCTGTCGTCTGAATCGATCGAGTTAGCCGATTATCATGTTAATTTTGAAGCGGAAACAGTTAAAACTCCGGTTCGTTTATATCTTGCTCGTCTTTCGCCGTGGCGGCTTGTAATTATTATTTTACCTATTAGTGCGGAACATATTTTATCTATTAGTTCATCTCCAATTATTCCTTTACTGGTGTTTCACTGTGATGAACCTTGGATGGCTTATCATCTTTCAATGATAAAAGCTCCGAATCCTGTGAATTACTTATCTGATCACCGTTTGGAGGATCATTTGTCGATATTAGCTGCTTTAAATCGGCAGTTACGTCTTCCAGCAGCTGAAAGTTTGTTCTTTAGTTTTGTTTTTTAATTTTAATTCTTCCATTTGAATTATTTCTGGTTTAAAGATTAAATTTTGTGAAAACTGGACATTAGTTTTATTTATATGAATTTAGAAGGATCTGATTGTCTCGAACTTCATTGGTTATCGACTTCGCGGATGTCGCATAATGAGGAGCGAAGGCATACCGCTTTTGATTTACACTCATACTGTGAAATGATTGAAGAACAGCTTTACTCAAGAGCTTTTATAGCTACTGTCTACCATGCTCTCATTGAAGGTTTTGTTCTAAATTTCAGTTTTAAATTTGCTCTTTCACTAATTTTTTCAAACCTATTTTATCATTTATTCAGGACTTTATATTCCCGATAAAGATTTAATTGAGGCAATGGAAGAATACTGTGAACAAACAAATATTGAAGTGGATAATATTGATGATTGTATTCGTTCTCTCTGCTCGCATCTTGTTAAATTTCATAAGGTATTAATTTAAAAAATTCAAAGTTTGCATGGAAAGAAATTAGAGGAACGATGCTTCGGCTAAGGATAAACAACATATATTCGTTTCTTGTTGGGTTATTTGACAAAAATATAACCGTGAAAAGATGGCTCTTAGCCGAATGGTGAGAGTCCAGTTCTACTCTATTCTCGTAAGACTCCCTAGAAATGGTACATTTTGTTAGAAGATGAAATAGTAATAAAAGGAATTGATTCTATAAATATATTCAGGAATACTTCGCATAGCACTGACATTTGATTCCTTTTAGCGCCTATCGGAGTTTTCATAATTGGAAAGGGTTTTAATTTAATGTACTAGAGACAAAATCTATATACAATTAATTATGAATTAAATCTATAAAAAATTTAGGCAGTAGAAAGAATTTAGAATAAAATATGGTACAAAGATTTTTATTATTTTTTCAAAAATTTTCATAGTATATTGGTAAAGTCGTTTGTTTGTCTTTGTAAAAACAAACATAATGGAATTCAGCCTTGTCATCTTTGCCATATCTTCATGCTTCGTTGTACAATTCAGATCCTATTTATAATCGTTTCGTAAGTCGTGTCAGTCTGCCTCTGAAAAACTTTGAAAATTCTTCGATTGAAAATCTGAGCCTTATTATTATTCAATTTAGATTTTTTCTATTTTTCATGTTGTCATTATGCAAGCTTGCCAATTTCGAGTTATTTATTAGTAAAAAAAGTTTATCAGTATAAACTGACTTAAAAAGGAAAAAAAAATTAAATAACGGAAAGCTGCAACAACTAAATCATTTGTACGAGTCATGTGCATTTGGATTATTGGATTACCTGATATTTCGGTTTTCAAATTAGGAAATGACATGGCTTCGTGTAATAGGCTTAATAGAGCAGCATCCATGCTCTTTGAAGTCGGGTATGCGAGATATTCCTGTATATTATAAGAAATCTATGCCAAAATCTTTTTCATAAATCTTACTCTCGACTTTTTTGTTTTTATAATATGTGTGGATTGTTAGGTCCATCGAAAAATAAAGATTTGATATGTTTAAAGGAGTTTGAAAAATGGTAAATTTTTTTATGCCTTTAGTTTGATTCATATGGCTCGGGTGAGAAACCGTCTTCAGCGGATTTTTTCCCGTACGTTTGTTTTTCATTTTTTGACCTTAAGATAAAGTTTTTCATAAATGATAAGTTTTTCATAAGTTTTTCATAACTTTTTTCTTCGGTTTAATAGAATTCTATTACTTTGTGAAAATTGTAGATTTTGGTTTCCTCTTTTTATTTGATGTGTAAAAAAAGGTTTTTTTGAGGAATAATAGCGAAGAATCATGCGAAGATGAACAAGAGGATTATCGAAATGCTTTTAATGAACTGTTATCACGACATTTTAGGTAACATTTTTTTTCTATATGGGTTAGTTATTATTGAAGGAGTTCAATCAATATTAAGAGTTCAGGTAATATATTTCATGTTTCAGACCTATCCCAAATTCTCCACATTATTTCTATTATGTTCTTGAAAATCGAGCTCGGAATGAGGTAATATATATCCTAAATACGTAAATCATAAATCTTGTTCATCAGTTTCTTAATCTGCTAATTTTCGAGATTGCTTTTAGCGTATTTCGCTTGATGATAGGCTCGTTATACCTAATGAAGAAAGTTCCAAAGAACTTAGTTTTGACACTATCAATGGTGACCCTGTCAGAAGGCTTCCATCAGGTTTTTTGAAAATAATTGCACAAATTCATTTAATTCCAAGAATTCCTATTCATTTTTCGATATTTTTTGAGAATAAAAAATATTTATCTCAAAAAAATTTTTTAAAAATTCGAAAAATTTTAGAAGCGGTCGAATTTAATTTTGCTGACAAATGGAGGTTTTTAGGGATGTTTTTTTCCGAGAATAAAATCTTTAAAGAGAACAGATGTTCTTTTCCTCTTTTTATCAATTTTACGTGTAGTCTTCGCTTTCCCAATATGGAGTTATATACATTTCCTGTTGATCATCTTCCATCTTGTATAATGCAGCTTATTCATAAATGTCCAGATATCTCTAATGATTGCTTCACGCGTAAGTTAATTTCAATTTAATTTTTTATTTCACTGTACTGGTTATTTCTGTGTACAATCCACAAAAAATAAACTTAATGGCTGTCTGACAAGTAACCTTGTCTTAAAATCTTTGCAGCTAACTGAAGAGAAATGAAAATTACTTTTGGAAAAAAAAGTTTCTCGTTTATCATAAACCTATTTCATTTAGTCCTGGATCAGATTGAAGTTTCTTTGGATATCCATATTTTGTCTTGGCCAGTTAGCCGTGCTTTTAATGATCGAATGGATTCTGTGTTGCCATCACCGAGATCAAATGATGTTTCTCCGTTCATTGCTAATAAAACACTGAATGCCTTTGATTTCGATAATATCTCCGTGACATCTTCGAGTATTATGACAGAATTGCCACAATTGGTAAATTTTACTCTTGTTTGAATAATAAATTTATTTCATTTTCTCTCTCTTTTTCACTTAAAATGAATAAAATAAAATAATTGATAAAATAAAATAAAATTGATAAAATAATTGAAGCAAAGAAATGCTGTCATTGAATTGCATGAAGGTATTCTTCGCTTACTAAAAGCTGAAAAAATCTTCGTTCTTTCACGATATCGTGAAATGCATCACGAAACTATTAATAGAGTTATCGAATACATCAAATCTGAGGTTTCATTTTATTCGTTTATTTGTTTCTTCTTTCCAAGAAATTGATTTGAATTTGCAATTTTTTAATTTTATTTTAAAGATATTTATTGTGTAAGTTCAGAAAAATTCGAATTATATGAGTGTTTTTTGGATAAAATGAATTTTTCAGGAAGAAAAAAATCAAATTCGGAATTCAAAAAAGATTTCTAAATTTCTAATATTAATTTCTAATATTAATAAGGGTTATAGCCGTTAAAAAATTTAATTTGCTTCATGCACCTACTGGACTTCATTTTTTTTACTTGATCTTTACGGATTTTTAAAAAATTTTTAATAAAAATTTTTCACTAATTTCGCTATTAAATTGTGTTTTTAGGTAAAACAAGGAGGTCATTCAGACCGTGTTAAATATGCCAAAGTACAGATTTTTTTTGTGATGGAACAAGCAAAGGCTTTGCGCCGCTTAAAAGAACGATTAAAAAATGCAGTGGTGGAATATTGTAAATTAGAAATATTTCCTGATTCAAGTAATATTTTATACTGTTGTTCCATTAGTGACATACAGCGATTCAAGGTTATTGCTGAAAGAACTAATCATCATCGCTGTTTTAAATCTCGTGAGGTGAGTTATTTTTATGCTAAAGTAATTGAATAGTGGGTTATTCTTTTATAACCAAAAGAATAATAAATAAATAACTTTTAATTAAGGTTTTGCAAATATTTTGATGCCTATTACTTATTTATCAATTATTTCCTTACAATTTATATATGCTTTTTTTGTATTTCATGTTTTTTTATATAAGTATATAGTAATATATAGTAATAGGTATAATATTTTTATATAGTAATAGGTATAATATTTTTTTAAAGAAGTAATTAAATTTGATTACATGAAAATTTATTTTTTTTTTATAGGTGAGCAGTTTCGAAAGAAGTTTCATTGTTGATAAGGAGAAATTATATTCAATGAATTTGTTAAATCTCGAAGTGAAGCGAAAACTCTTGAAAAAAGTGGATAAAATAAAGCGGTCAGTAATATTTTAACAAAAATTTTTAAAAATATTTGCATAACATCGAACAAATTTTTAATACATTCAGGATTTGTCAAGTGATACAAGTAATACGATTATCATTTGGCTTGTTCTACCAGCTCTTTTTTCTGGTTTCGCTAGCTCTAATGAGAAAGTCACTTGGAGATATTAATCTCTAACTCGAATTTCCCTCTTGGATTTTTGTCAAGAAGCAATTATTTTTATATTGTTATATCGAACTCATATTGTTTTCATTTCTTTTACCCAGATTAATCATTTTTTCTCCTCGAAAAATTTTCTATTCATTTAGATGTAACAGTGCACCACTTTTTGAACTGAATGAAGGATTTCATCTATCAGCAAAAAAAGAAATCCGTCGAGCATCATTTGATTATGCTTTATCTGGTTTGTGGTTTGGAACTTAACTTTTATTTTTAATTCATGTTGTTTATGGGAGATTACTTTTCGTTTCAATATAGTTTCATTAATTATTGTTTTGATAATCCCTTCTCTATTCATATTCCCTTGTTGATCACTGTTCCATAATAGAGAAAAACTACTGGATTTATTGTTTTAATGCAAATTTTTATGTAATTTATATGAAATTTTTTTGTGTGATTTGGAAATTTAGTTGAATCTTTGGTGGATTCTGAACCAATATTTCGAAAGCAGGTTACAAATGATTTTTGGTTAATATTGGTTATTGATTCGTTGGAGGCTAAAATCTACTTTTGTGAAAGGTTTGATTCTTATTCTTCTTTTAATAGCTGGCACCATTACTAATTAGGCTGGTTCCTATGACTAAATTTTTAAGCAGCTGGGTCCAGTGCTATACTTGAGAAGTACTTGAGAAGTCACTCCTTTATTTTCTAAGTCTATATAATATTAGGCCATCTGTACGTTAAAAATTTTGTCACTGATTATCACTAAAAGTTGATTGTGTCACTGGAAATTTTTGGTTAGTCCTCCTCGCTTTTTACGCCAATAGGTTCAGCAAATAGAAAGATCTTATGTATCAATTATTGCGATAGATGGCGAAGAACGTGACCAGCTCTCTTGTGGCCATATTTTTTAATACAGATGTTGTTGGAGCAAAGATGAATATAATCGTATAATCGTATTTGAGGTTTTGTCCTCAAATGTACCTTAGACATGGAAGGTCAAAGGTAGATAATTTCTTAACGTTTTCCACTTTCATTCTGCTGCTTCGTAACAGGATGGTTTATATTGCAGTCAGATAGATTTAAACCTTCATTTTGACGATGATTCTACGGCCATTCCATAGGGATTTTTGTTTAAAAAAGAGCGCATTTCAAACTGCGAGATTCCCTTTCATATTTGCCTATTTGGTATAATAATGTATTTTAAATATCAAAGTTACTTCCTGAAAAATTGAAAACAATAGGGATTTTAGGGTAAGCGATGTTCCAACACTTTCAGCGTGAATATTTGATCAGCATCGCTGCGCGCTATTTTGAATACAACTTGGTTAAAGCCCATCCTACTGTCGCGTATTGCCTGTTCAACAAAAAAGAGATGAAGCGGAAAGAGGCGTTTAGACCAATTCCTCAATAGTTGTCACAGCCTGTCTATTACTATTCTTGAAATTCGGAACGAGACTGGTTTGTCACTTATCTGGTGTTAGCTCTTTATTTCCATACCAGAGAGTACTTGAGAGAGTTGATGTTGAAATATGAAGAACGTTGGATATTTGAAGACTTCAGCTTAAAAATAGTGCTATCATGCTTTTTGATCTGCTTGAAGCTTCTGAATAACGGAGATTATTTCTTGCTATGTTTGCGGCTTGCAAACATATGGTTCAATGAGTATTCATTATTCATCACAGATGGTTAAAATAATTTGGAAAGAATTTCTTTTACTAAGGCGATCCTTGTAACTGGCGCACCATCATTTATGAAGAAGGCATGTCTTCCTATTATTAGACATCTATTTGAGCAGACATCTCAATATTCAGAGCCACATTACTCCAATAACGATTTTGGCTTCGAAGCCAGGATCTCCTTGCATGCTTTTTCGGATAATTAAGCTGTTGTTTCCATTTAGTTTATTTCCAGATTATATATTATAATCAATATTTATCGCCCATTCCAGAGGTGTTGGCATTTATATCATCGAGGTATTTCGATACCTCTTCTGAAATGCTTACTGCTCCAGTTCTTTTAGCCCCAGATTTGAAAGATTTTAGGGGATACTGTCTGCTGTAAGTTTTCAGTTTCATATAGATCTTGGCTCGGATTATAACATGATCTAATCCGTTGCCATTTAACTCGCAATGAGGATGATCTAGCATAGAACTTCTTTAATGTTGATTGACCAGGATATAATTGAATCTAGTTGGAATGTTGGTTATGAGGAGAATCCCTTATATGACGGAATTATTTATTGATTAAAAAAATTTCATTCTTTTCAGCAGAGAGGAATGTGCTCTCCATTGGCTTTTCAGACCTCATTTTGCATAGAGAATTGTGAACTGTAGTAGCATATGGTGCGCATTCTAATCGTTCGTTTATAATTTTATCCTTTGGGAGAGGTGTTAACAGTTGTTCAACAACCTGTCTTCGTCATTTATTGCATATCAACACTAAAGACTGAGGGCTTTCTCTTAAATTGAGATTAAGCCTTAATTAGCTTCGTTAATTAGCTTCGAGCGAATTGAGCTATTTTTGATATGACCATTATACCATTTCCTCCCACATTGTCCGAGATATCACAATGATTTAGCCAGTGCTTCTACTCCGAGGTGTAATTGCTAGAAGGCTGAAATTGAGGAAGAACACGTATTCCCGGCAAGTCGGTGATATCCACACGATATTTCGGCGAGGAATGGGCGGTTGTCGCCTGACGCCGGCATGCATGAATACCTTGGAGTTTTGGTTTTTAATTTTAGTTTTCTGGCAGATTTATTAAAGAAAAAAGTATGGATAAAGGAGTATTGTACTATTATTATTGTTACTATTATAATTAATGAAAAAATAAATAAATAGATGACAAATAAATAAATGAAGAGGAGAAAATAATTGTTTCCTGTAAAATGGTAAGATTTAATTTGGATGTTGAGAAATAATTCAGAAAGCAATAATTCGTTGAAATGATCGCTCACCAATAAAATACTTTTAAAATTTCGCTAATCATATAAACATTTGTTTTAGTTGTGACATCATATTTCGCAATAATTTTTTAGGTACGCTAATCTTCACAAAAGACTTTTTGAAATTCTTTTTAAGATGGTCAGAAATGAAGTTAGAATCGTTAATCAGGTTTTTTGCTTTTTTTATTATCACTTTTCACTTCTCTGGAATATTCTATTTTGGTTCATTCACCTTAGTTTTCTGGGATAGAATTTTAGATAATTTTAATTAAAATGATTTTTACATAAATTTCCATATTACTTCTGAAGAAATCTAAAATTTTTTGGAATTCATTCTTGGCATTCATGCATTTTATTCTGCTTAATTTTAATTTTTATCATTTTTCTTGCTTAAAATTTTCTCTTTCCTTTATAGGAAATACTTCTGAAGCAACTTTATCGAACAGGCCAATGCAGCAGTTTATTAGTGGAAAAAGATGGTGAAATAGACAAATCGGTCTTAAATAAAGTTAAACAGAATGAAACGCAACTCATGAAGCATTTCATGCGCTGGAATTTGCCAACAAAGCGGCAGAAAAGTAGTTTCTACATTTAAATTACTGAACGTTTATTTAATGCAGTTCTTTTCGTTGGGTGGATCGGTATAAAAATATCATTTGTCCCTTAAATATAATATAGAATATTCGTATTTCAGGACTTTTGTTCAAGTAAAGTCATATTAATTTCAATTTTAAAACTTATGAATAGGTTTAAAACTTAAGAAGCGCCATTAACGGATTTCCTGCAAAAAATATTTCATATTTCTTTTTTGTGGTTGAAAGATATTTTTTTAGCTTCTGATGAGAATGAAGCTGACGGATCTCTTTTACATGGAGCCTCATTCTACTTTTCTCCCGGTTATTTCGCGTGTCCAGTCGTTTCATATCATTGGTTTTTCATTCATCCTCGTCTTCGTCATTCAATTCACGGGGCAAATCTTTATTTATGTATGTTGTTTTAAAACATTCTTTTCTGTGGTGGTATATTTAAGTTTTTTATTTTTATTTTTTAAATTTGATTTTAGCGAGTGGATATGAAATACTAAGGCAACGTATGGAGCATTTCGCTGTACGAAATCGTAGAAATCTATATGTATTCGGTGACATAGAAGAAAATATATTTTATATGCGTTTATTTACCGATGTTAATGTTTTAAAGAATGGATGTATCTTTGTACCGAATAGTTTGCGACTTGAAGTTTGTTTTCTTTATTTATTTCAACTTTATTATAAAATATGATATTTATTATACGTTGTATTTTCTTCATCAAGTGATGAAGTGATATGGTTATTTTTTTGTAATTTTTAGGCTGAACAAAAGTTTCAAACTTCAGTTTTATTAACGATTCATGGTGTTCGTAATCCCGGTGATAAACTACAGTCATTAATTCAAAATCTGCAAAAGAAACTCGACTACAAAATTTTAGAAGAAATCGCAAATACTTTTCGTAAAAATCCGGATTCTAGATTAATGGAAGACGATATGAAAGTTTGTTACTTTATTTTTATTTTAGAAATTTTTGAATGATAGTTGCAAAGTGGAACTTTATATCTCAAGTTTTTCTTGACGGTTTTGCTACTTTATTTACTTGCTTGTAACGCTTCACAAAGCGATGCAAACTTACCTGAAGGAAACAAAACAAATAAAAATTACAATAATACAGCGATCATTCTGCTCTTTTTCACCTTTTATCGTGCTAGATATTTAAGATTATTTCGTCAATAATTTTATTCAGTAATTTAATTTCTTTTTAAAAAATATTTTAGAGGCCACATCGTTGGTAAATTTATCCCAGCAATTAACTACGAATGTACAATTTATGTGCCCTTAACCTAGTTTTTTTAGTGAAGTATTTGAAGCAATTCAATATAGCCATTCTAAATTTTATCATTGAATATCAAATCTTTTTTGTTTCTTTTCACTAATAAATCTCGATTATATATAAACCGAGTTTTATTGGAATTAGGTTAAAAACGATGCAAAAATTAAGAATTCTCCAGTTTTTCTAGGAGAATTCGCCATTTCAGATTAAGCTTGTTGTATTTTTTTGTATTATGTAATTTTCCTATAAAAAATTTTTGCCAGAGAATTACTTAGCAGTGAAATCGCCACCAGGTTTTTCTAAATAAAATAAGTTTACTCCTGGTGGGAACAGAAGCCATCGCTTTGAAATGAGAATAGCCATTATGCCACTTTAATATAGTGAAATTCTGTTTATGATATTTTCATTTTTGGTTGCATTATTTTTTCTCTTAATAAATATCATTATGATTTTGTGAATGTTGTTTCATTTGAATTTTTAGTTCATTCAACGTGACGCGAGCAAACCCGATGCGGTCTTCTTTTGTACACTTCCAGTTTTCGTTGGTAATTATCTTGGTACACTTTATTTCTATCTCAAACAACAAATCATGACTTTTACGAGTATCGCGAGATTTCGTGAGAACAAGGGCAACAGTTCACGAAAAGTTTACTTCAGTTCTTATTTAACTCCCGACAATAGTTTTGGCGTATCTGATTCATATGTTCCGCAGTTCTTTATCATCAGTCGCCCGCCTGTTAAAGGATCATCTCTTGTCGGTTAGTTTATGGGTAAATAATTTGCATTTTGGAAGCAATTACCTATTTTAAAAGAAAAAAAGTTTAGGTTTGGCTTGTTTGGAAGCTCGTATTGTTACAGCACTTGGTCAAATTTTGGTTGACATGCCATATGCCAGCTATAATCAAGGGGCGCATTCGACACTAAGTCCTGCCAGTATTAAACTTCGTCAGTCTCAAATAGAACGATTTCACGAGCTTACACGTTGTATCAATACTGCATTGCCTCTTCCTGAATCACTTTCTGTTGAACGGCCTGGTATATTGCTTGATAAAATTTTTGAGAAAATCTGTGAATCTTCGTTGTTTTTCGATAGTCCTCTTATTAGTTGTTAGTATCTTTCGTCTAATTTTATCATACTAGATAATGATATTTGTTATGGAAAATTTATTGAAGTTGAACAGATTGCTTCAAAATTTATATAAGATTTATTTCTCTCGACATGAGTAAACATGTCCAGTTGGGCGAAACTTTGCTGAGTAGGTTAGATTACAATGGTTCCTTTACTATTTTTTTATCCTTACCCAAAGTCGCTTTTTTTATCTTTTTTAATTTACTTTTTTTTTGAATAGTGTTTCTTTAAGGTAATTTAATATATCTTGTCCAGTTTAATATTTGGCAAATTGGCGACGTTGGTATTGTTTCTCTACAATCAAGGTTTCGTCTTGCAGTGCAGCAGGTTAAATTTTTAAATTATTGTTTAGAAGATAACTGACTTCATTTATAATGATAAAGTTTGATTTTTTTTCAGGCTCTTTGCGATCTGGTGACAGAATTCGGTTTATTATGTCAACCGATTGTTGATTTCGTAACTTCACCGAGTCCGCAATCTGTTCGTACTATAGCTCTTCCATTGAACCGAACTGATCGACTATCATCTCTTCGGTGCATAAATGAATTAGCTATCCCTTTGCCTCTTATCTTTTATTATTGTTTAAATCATAGTTACCATTATGCCTTATAAAAATTTTTAATGTTTTTATTTAATGAGTTAAAAAAATTCAGATGCCGCTCATCTGGTGATGCTCCTCCTACTTCTCCAGTTATTAATTCTCATTCTGTGCAAATAACTACAAGTCCTACTGTGGATTTAGTGCTTACAATTCGTGAGCCATTATCAGCCAATCGACTTAGGCCATTATCATCAACAATGTTTAGTTTTGATGATCCAAAAAAGGATTCAGTTTCATTTCCTCAGCAATCCAAAATTTTATCCAGTGGTATATATTGTAATTTTTTAATTTTAATTTTTCAATTTTTTTTCGTTGCTTGGTATAATTTATTAATTATTTATTATTCTATTGCTTGAAAACTACTATTTGCTTATAATCTGGTTTTCTCCTTGTTTTAAATATGATTGCTTTGGAAGTTATTGATCTAAATTGATATTTCTCTTTTTTTATTGTTTGTTAATTTTTATTCATATTATTGAGTCCATTTTTAGATCACAACTCGATTCTTTCGCTCACTATTCCCACGAAGCACGAAATATCTGAGCAAAATGGCATTCTTAATTCACAGTTCGTTACAGTAGCCTCTAAATGGTTTGATTATGTTGTTTCTGAGGTGAAAACTGGTGAACAGCAATTCTCAGTGAAAAAGCACCTATTCCATCTTGACAGCGACCCATCTACTTGCAAGGTTTTATTATTTTATTATTTTGTTTTATTCTTTCACTTGGTACATATATATAATATTATGTACCAAGTGAAAGAATAAAACAAATAAAACTATATATATATATATATATATAATGTATATATAATTTGTTTATTTTATTTTCCTTATTGTTATCGCTGAAAGATATTTATTTTAAAGTTTGTCTTGTTTTTATATATAATCATTTTTATAGATTTTCAAGGACGTTGGCAATAAGTTGAATCAGATATTAAAAAACGAAAAGATCGTAATTTTTCGGTTAGAAGGAGATGTGCAAAAAAAATATCGTTTTGTTTCCTTAGAAGATCCATTTATTGGACCTGACAGCTTACGCAATGTATCGTTTTTATGTCATTTTAATTTTTTCTAAATTCTTATTTTTTAGTTCTTTTTTGAAAATTTCTTTAAAAGTACCATTCTTTTAGAGTGACGACGGGCGAATTGTAAGTATTGATGGTGAAGAAATTCAATACATCATTTTGGGTTATAATCAGTATTATATGGATTATTTTTCGAAATTAGAGGAAAATGGAGCTTCATCACCTTTTTTGGATGATTTTTTATGTAATAAAAGTATGGCTTATTTACTTTTATTAAGTGTTAAGATTTTATTTTGAAATTAAAATAATCTGTTATTATTTAATATTCTGCTATTTTATTTACAATTTTCTATCTTATATTATCGAATAAATTGCAGATAACTTTTCGCGCTTTTTACCACAAATCTTTCCTTTTGTGCCACGTCAACGAATGGTGTTTTTTATTGCTCGTGGTGCTGTTGTTAGTTTTTTTATTATTTTGAAATTACTCGATTTTTTTATAAAATTTTCGAGTTTTTACTATATTTTTTTCGTTTGTTTCAATTGAGAATCTATTAATTCGATTATGAAATTTAATTTTCTTATTGATATTTTTTGGTGTGACTGGTACGTTAAGTGATAATAATACCAGTGCAAATAATACCAGAATCACACTTTTTCAGGCTTGTTTGTATTTATATAATTATTCGGCTGAGTCAAGCGAGCAGATTTACAAATTAGTCGCATCCGCAGCTGCATGGCACAATGCGAAATCACGATTATTACGTGAAATTGGACTGCATAAAATGGGCATTACTCATCTTGGTGGTTATGTTTTACCGAACGACAAAGGATTAGTATGGTTAAATGCTGAGCTTCTTGCGAAAGATAAAGTACCGGAGGATGGTCTGGCACAGTTCGATGAAAGGTTTGCTTATTTTATGTAAATAATGTATATATAATAAATAATAAATATTCCCTCATTGGTATTTATTTTTTAAATTGTAGCCTTGCGCAAAATCGCGATTCAACAGCAGAAGAAACTCGTGTGCGTATGAAGCTTTATCGGCATTCCGACACAGCCTTTTTGGCTATGAATCTGGTGACGACATTCTTCGAAAATCAAAGCCAACAAATGTGTATACTTGATACGAGGGTAAAGTTCTTTTCTTTTAGGAGCCATTAAATATTTTCATCAAAACTCAAAAGTTCTTAAATTTTTATTGAAGTATAGAATAAGCATATTATTAGAAAGAGTACATCTCTTGGATTTACAAAAAGCCTCTTTTTGTAAATTCATTGCCGGTTGAGGAAGTACCTGATTTCAAATACCTTGGGTCCACTCTAATACCAAATGGACAGGCAAAAGATGATATTATAACTCGGATTACGGCAGCTAGAAATGCGTTCTTCCGATTGACGAAATCTTTATGGAATCATCGTGAAATCACCATAAAAACGAAAGTTCGCATCTATATTGCCGTGATCCGTTCGATCTTATTGTATGGTTCTGAGACATGGCCAATGAGAGTGGAGGATATTAAGAAGTTATCTGCCTTTGACCACTCTTGTCTAAGGTACATATTACGGGTTCGCTGAGTGGATAAAATCTCATTCCATCGCATCCACCTTCGTTCAAATACCATTTGCATAAATAATGTTATCACTGAACGCCGCCTTCGCTGGTTAGGGCACATTCTCCGTCGTCCACCACACGAGTTGACGCATATTTCTTTATTTGGACCGTGTAACGGTTGGCATCAAAAGCGAGGTGGGCCAATCAAGACCTGGACTGATACGGTGAGAAAAGATTTTGAACGTATAGGTGGACCAGCAATATATGGACTTAGACGATGGAAAAAGGAATGGCTTCCATTACTGTCGACGATGGCATCAGACCGCGTCTTACCCTTGTAGCCGTTGGAGCCAGCCTAACCAGTAATGGTGAGAGCTGTTAGAAGAAGAATAAGCACCATTTTTGACTAGCTGCTTTGGCTGTCAAGCTTTATTGACTCCATGAAACTGCATGAAGATAGTGTGCCTTTTCTACCTTTTCTACAGATGGATGCCTATCTCACTTTTAATGTTCAATTAGCGTCAAAAGAATCAGGTTTATGTTCTGATGAAACAATATATCACTGAATTAACATATATAGAAATGTATAGAAATCAAGTTATAAACTTTTGCAGAAAAAATTCTGTTTCAGGAAAAGGAAACATATTCCTTATTTTTTAATATTTGATTGTAATATGTCATTACTTTAAAATTTTCAGATTCGAGCGATTTTTCGTGATAAACTTCAATTTCGTCGAATTCATCAGTCATTATTAAGCGATAATGTGAAAATTTCCGAAGCTGATCTTCTACAAATAACATCACATAGCCGTGAGGTACACTTTGTTCGATCACCACTTCTTTTTTTTCCGGCCTGGAGAAAAAAAATCGCCGAAATTAGAAGAGGGACAGATGATTATGCGAAGTAAGTTTGAAAAATTGCATTAATTTTTTGCTTTTCTGCATTGTTTACTATGACTTACTATGTAAATGTTACTATTTTACATCGTTTTTTTAATCACATATTCTTTTATTTCTTTATATATTTCCGAAAAATATTTCATTTTAGCCTATTTCAACCACTGCTTCCGCAAGGTGTTTCTTCTAGAAGAGCGAGTGGGTCTAGACTCTCGCGGCATGAAGTACCATTTAAAGCCATGAAGGTAATAGATTCTTGTCTCATTCAATTTTTTCTGAAATTTATTTATTCATTTTCTGATAAGTTTTTGTGATTTCACAAAAAGTTCATCCAGATTCGTTCGAATACACTATCGGTTTTGCATGATGGATCTCAAGCTAATCAAGTGGTATATACATATCGAAGAGCAGAAAAAAATGATCCATGTTTTCTAAAAATTCAGTTTATGCTCGTTCAGGTTTTCTGTTTTAATTATATTTCAGTGTATCCTATATATTAGAGATATTGAAAAAATTCGCTTCGGAATTTTTTTAGAGCTATGTTGCATACGCTTTGAAGTTGGGACTTGTCCTTTTGGATGTTACTGACATCGAGCAATCAAAGGGTAAAGGAAACCGTTATTCACTGAATTTCGATACACAAGTAAGTAGATTTTGTTTCAGTTGTAAAAAAACTCAAATTATTGTCTTTCAGTCCACGAAATCACCTCCTGAAATTTGGATGGCTAAAGTTTCCACTTGTGGTATTATCTTCGTTAATTTGACATTCGTTGATGCATATTTCAGGTGGTTTTTTCTCTTTACCAAGTTTTTTTAATATTAAGTTTTTTTTTTTTAAATATATAATCGTTCTTTGAAAATTCTGTAATTTCATGATTTAATATTAAGTTTTTTTTTTTTTAATATATAATCGTTCTTTGAAAATTCTGTAATTTCATGATTAGATTTATGTGAATACCATTTGAATATCATTTCATAATGTTATATTATATGTAAACGAGTTTGTTTTTATTCTTTCATTACATGGTTTTAAATTACAGTTTACGAGTTCTTATGTGGAGTTGTGTGCAGTCTTATAATATTTTAAACTTTGAAATTGATACTCAGTTTTATGATAAGTATGAGGGTGAACTTGAAGCTCTAAAAAATGACATTGTACTCAAATGTCACTTTCATTCATTCACCTACGACTTTCATCTGCGCATGGTTGCAACATATTTAGTTGGTGGGCACCAGGTAATATCTTCTATTGATTTTTTCAATAAATCTGGATTCTAGTATTATCAGTCAATCAATCAATTAATCAATCTTTAATAGGTGTTGTTTGACCGTGGATACAATACGAATGCTTTTTTAATCGATTTCCTGCAATATTACGGTTGTCGACCTCCTTATACTCGTAACTGTATATACGAAGAAAAGGTGTGCCTTTTTTTCGGTAGTAACTATTATTTAGAGAAAAATAATTGTTTATTAGCCATTGCGATAAATTAGAAGCCTTAGAAATTTAATGATCATCAACTGCAGTTGAACATGGTTCGATAAAAAACAATTATATAATGAAAATCTGGACTTGAACGATGATTAGGTCCACATTAATAGATCTTTAGATTCAGCTTTAATCTGTTCAGAAAATTGTGGTTGAATGATACAAAGTTGTAATCAAATCGTAAAGAAAAAGCGTCATTCTGCCCAGTAGTAGATCTTTTATATTCAATTTAAAATTTCTTAAGCTGAAAAAAATAATTGGGGGAAGCAGAAAAAGGCTTTGGTCGGTGGGTGCAAGGAATAAAAAAGGTGTAGACATGAGGTATGATAAAAGAATATACTTCCGCTATAACGTAAAATTTTCCATTATGAGATTTTAATTTGAAATTCCGATGATTTTCAATTAACAAAATGAGCAAAGTTTTCAGAGAAAAATGAATTTCACTCTTGAAGTTTTCTTGTATTTTGAATCGTTTTTTTCATTTTTTTGTCAGTTTATGAATGAAGGTCTTCATTTTCTCTTTTATTGCTTGTATTTCAGGTTGAATACTCTGGCTTAGAAGTTGACAGTGATCTTGTTTGGGAGCACTTTCTTTCCGAGAAGAATGGCGAATGGCGAGTTGTCGAGTTGCGAGATGATCGTAATAAAGATGTTATAGATTCTGATCGTTATATGCTAGTTTCAGAAGAACAAAAGGTTGCAATATTTAATCGCTTTTTATAATGCAAAAATTTTTTGCGTTACATTAATAGCTATTTGTAATTCCTATTTTGATGTTTTTGATAATATTTTAGGAACTGTTTGCTCTAAATTATTGTGAAGTTCGTGGAATTCTTCGTGAAAGTCGAGCATCTAGTGAAAAATCTTGTCTAACGCTCAAATTCTACGTGATTTTAGTTTCTCATGAAAGAAGTATTTTTTTGGCTACGGTTTATAATTGCAACTTTAATTTTATTATTATTATATTTTTATTATTATATTTCAAAATTCGTTAATTACAATTGAATATTTGCAGCTGATCCTTTCATTGAAAATCTCGATTACGATTCGCAAAATTTGGATTGTGGTGAATTTAAAGAATTAGAAGGACTCAATGGAAGCACGGAAAACGAGGAAAGTAGCGTTTCCCAACTCGAGTTTGTTAAACTTATTGTTTTTAATTTCCAATTTTAATCATTCAAAAATAATTTAAAAATTACCTTAAAAAATGCAAATTGATGAAAATTATTTTCGAATAAAGTTAAGAAATGAAAGATCTTTTTTATTATTTTTATTTTTTTGACTGAACAGAATTTGTTGCATTCAGCACTGATTCGGAATCAATAGCCTATGAAAAATGTGAAAGAAGGCGTTATCGTAGCGGGGGAAGCAGTTCTGTTGTATCTGCTTTAGAATTCAATAGGCGATTATCGAATGGTAAAATTTCTTGTCTTCTGTATTTATAGAGATTTTAAAGAGGCTTTATAGAGATTTAAACGAGAAAAAACGAAAAAAATGTGAAATTGGACACTTGACTCTTTTAATGCGCTTCTATTTGCCTGATGAAGCCGACTACTATAGAGAGTTTTTTTATCAGAAGATTACTCGTAGATAGAAATAGAACGTCCCATCTCAGTGGTCTCTGATGTAAGATATCAAGGATCTCTGCTTTTGGCGAAGCATAAACTTGACCTTATTCTTGATTGTATTAGATTTATGTTGTTCATTTGGTGCCCTAGAAAATAGAATATAAAAATAGTATTGAAAATATATTTTTAAATTAATTCGCATCTTCCTTTTTTAATTGGTCTTTTTCAGAAACACCTATAGCATCGGAGTATTTGCCTCTTTTTAGTGGGGAGTGTTGCCGACTTTCAATTCAATATAATGCTCCACGTAGACATCGAAAAGTATTATGTAAACGACATGGTGATTCTTGTTAAAATGATAATAACTTTTGCTTTTACTTTAAATTTTTTTAATATTTGTTGAGAAAATTAGGAGAATGGTTTAGTGGATTGTTGAGCGCCAATGTTGGAGTTCTATTCCCGGCAACAAACCTTCAAAAATCCAGGTTATGCTAGCGAGTCTCTGTACTTAATAGCTCATTAAGGGCTATTGCCTTGGGTAGTTGAAATTCGTTGTTTATTAGGAGTGAGAAAGCTAATAACTCTTTTTTTGCCAATCTGAGACAGTGAAAAAGGACATTTCAGGGTCAAAAATTCCAGTTGATACGAATATCTTACTTCCAAAAGAACAAGTTATCTATGTTCACTTTCTGAGCGAACGGCAGAAAAAACTTCAAGAAGAATTAGAAGATAGCGTTTTGCATTACAAAAGAAGGCTTCAAAAATTGGTTGAAGATGCATCTTGGCATTGCTTGAGGGATGAAGTACATTTTTCTTAAGTCTAAAAAAATGATTTATTTCAAAGGGGCAATCAGTAGTAATTTAATTATAAATAGTAATTAATAAATTAGGATTTGTACAATTTCAAATATTAGTTAATATTTCTTCATATTATTCATTCCCTTTAATCTTCTTTAAGCTCTTTCTTTCAATGATTGTAGTTGTGGCGAAATATGATTGAATGGCCATCAAAACAGAAAGTAGAACCACTAGCTGGACCAAGGAAAATTTTCGAAAATAACGCTGAAGCATCATTTGCTCTTCGCTCAATTATCTCTTCGAATTTGACTGTTAACGATATCGATAAATTACTGAGTTACGTTAAAGTGATATCCATCATCGATTATGAACCGATGATTGATGCTTTAACATCTGATATAAATGTTGATTCTTTCTTCAAATACCTCTGCTTACATTTTGGCGAGAAGAACTGCAGATATTTTTATTCTCCGCTGAAGAAAGTGAGTTTTAATTCTTTTTTTTTTCTTTTGGATTAATGATAAGCGAATGATAAGAATGAGCAATTTAGGTATTTTTTTGAGTTTTGTTAGTGTCAGTGTCAGTAACAATAAGCTTTTTCATAAATTTTTCATTTTATTTAAATGAAAAATTTTTCGAATCGAACTATTTGCAATTCGAATTACTTTCTTAACATCTATAGTTAACAGAAATATTGTTTGCAATTTTTTTCGTTAATTTTGATAGAATCTTCATCTTCACGAGGCTTATATGAATAGTTCCGCTTTTGCTTTGTTTCGCTGATCTATGATGTATTCTCTTCTTTTTCATTGTGAATGGTTTTAATTTAGTTTTTTTTTTAAATTTTTTGGCAATTCCATCAAAATAATTGTTTTTTATAGTGTTGTTTTTCGCACCGTTCCCTGCTAATTGGAATTATATTTAGTAAAATAGAATTGTTTTTAGAGAGAAAAGATTTTATTGTATTTCCGGTCGTGATTTTTTCAGCATTTCTTGGTTCTTACAGTTAATCCGCTACAGATCGTTTTTCTATTTTCGTCGTTTGGAAAAGAACGGTTGGAAATGCGAGTCTTATTTAAGGTATCACTCTGACGAATAATTTGCATTTTAAAAACCAGAGGGATAGCAAATTGGTCATTTATTTTTTTGTTCTTTTAGAGGTATCAATAACTTTTGTATAACAAATGGTCTGATTTTGGTTTTCATCATTTTTTATATTCGTTTTGGTATGATAAATTTCAAAAACTAATGGTATATAATTTTCAGGAAATTGAGCTAGCAAATTCTTATGGGCTAGATGCTAGTTTGCAACGACAGTTGAACGGTCTAATCAAGAGCATCGCTGCATTCACATTTATGGAACTTGTAAATAATGCATCCTATGGCAAATAAATGCTTTTAAGGCCGGTTGAAACAACCATTTATTTTGTCTATTTGGAGTATATTTTAAGAACGTTGAATAAGAACGTTTAGGATTTTTACCAGTTAGTTTTGTAAATCCAAACGAACGTTGGTCATTTTTATTTATTCTTTTATTGTTGTAGAGGTATTCAAACGTGTCAATGACTTTTATATAATAAGTGGTCCGATTATGTTGTTAATTTTAAAGGCGCTTTCTTGAAAATCGTTTCCACTTGAAATTCACTAAATATGAAATATAAACGGAAATGATTTATAGTAAAGAATTGAATTCGCAAAATTTTTCCACAATTTTTCTTTCTATTTTCTTTAGTTCTCCTATTCGGAAATTTCAGTTGCATTGTTTTTGCATGAATTGAATTGATGGAAAAAATTTACTATTTTTTTCTCGGTGTATAAGGGTTATTCTCTCTGTTTGATTTCTCTGTTTTTGTTGATAAGCGCATCATTATTGTTGTTATGATTGTTTGCTCAAAAAAATTTTTTTTTTTACGATAATAAACGATCTTATTTTATATGTTCCACAGTTCAAAGTTCTTAAATTTGGATTGTATAAGTTGAATAAAAAAGCAGGTGATTTTAAATCCTTTTTTTTGAGGCCAGACCTAAAATAATTCAGTAACGGCCTATAATCTTTATCATTCTTATAGTCCATATTATATCTGTGGGTTGTGGGTTGTTATCATGAGATTTTGGTATTGCTTTCGTTAATGAGTCATTGTTTGAGGACAGAAATGAACGGGGGACTTTTCACTTTGACAATAGGCCTGGTCATTCTCTCAAATGGTAAAAATTGAGTGCAGGAAGGAAGTTTCAACGAAGGTAACACAGTCATATTTGAAAGTGAATTATCAGCTACTATTTTATAAATACGGTGGTCTCTGTAGTTATAGTTACCCTCGTTCCAGAAAAATAATGACTATAGATTCGGTTCGTAAAATTTATGGGTGGAGAGGTGGTCACTATTAAGTCATTATTATTAAATGAGCGAAATCGTTTACGATGGTCTTCGAACCGAATCGATTTAGACTGCACCAAATGGTAATTACGTCGTACAGAAATTTTTCATCATAACTGTGAAACCGAGTTCGTTAGTTGGTCGTCGTTCTCTTCTTATGTTCAGCGCAACGTTGATAACTTTGATCAACATCAACCGACTAAGTCACTTCATTTCTTTTTAAAAGTAAATATAAACAATCGTATATTTAAGTCCGTCTAACCGAGTTGTTCGCTCAATTTTCGAAGAACAATTACCTCATCCTAATATTTTCACATTTGTCGTATCGATGTGCCTAATATTTCTCCTCACAGCTGTATTATCAAGTACCGTATCGGCAGAAATACCTGTACAGTCTGAGCAGTGCAAAACCGCAACTAGCGCTTGCGAAGAAGACACGGATTGTGTTCATAGGCTTGCCGTTCTTCAATCAACGTGGTTGGTGTTTTTCTCAATTTTTCATTTTGCATGGTTTTTGTATTCACATGCAAATTACTGCTCTAAAAAAAATTTGTGTTTAAAAAATTTAGAGCAGAGAATGTGCGTATTTACTAATGTTTTCCAAACTCCACCAATGTTTTTCTATAAGATTTTAGCCAATTCCATAATTATTACACAGTTCTCTGGCGACTCATTGAATTATCCTAAATTAAGACTAAATTTAGATTGCAGTTTATTTCTTAAATAGGAATCATGCGAGCGACTTGGAAGAAATTCGAACTGGAATAAGGCTTTTCTTTATTTTTCCTGGCATATTAAAGGGGTTCGATTTGAAATATGCCAATTAAATTTCCGTACAATAAAAAGATTTGATAATTTAAAGCAAATAAATCAAATGAGACTTTTTTTTTAATTTTTTGGCAAAATATGAAGTGAAGTGGTTGGTTCGATTTAAAAAAATTCTCAACGAAATTCCTCAATTTTAATATTTAAAAATCTAAAATCTTTTCTAATATTTCTAAATATTCTCATATCAGTGATTATTATTATAATCACTATAGTCGTCGTTAATGTTTATTCAATCATATCAAAATTTGATATGCAAACAAAAATACTATACAATAATGTGGTTATATCGTCCGATAAACGGTTGTAAACAGCGCTGGCGTTTCAGTGAACAACTCTCGTAATCGGAACGTTTTTCACAGATGGATGGATGACCTTTATTATTTCCGATAATAATTCATTCCGAACATAATTCTTTTGAAATACTCTAATCGAAATTTAATTAATTGCATAAATTTATATATTATTCGATTTTTGTGCCAAAACGAGTTAAAATGGCCAAGTGGGTTATTGGCCTTATTTTGGAGCGACTGATGTTGGGCTTCCACCACCGGAATAAATCTGTTTTTCAAAAATACGGATTTCCGAATGATTCCAGACAATAACTCATGACTTATCTGTACTTCTATCAACAAGTGATTCACTGGTAGAATTTGTCGAATCCAACGAGAAACAAAATTTAGCCAGAAATGTTAAGCATTCTTAGAAAAAGAAATATTAGTTGAACACTTTCCCATATTTTCCAATTTCATGACATTTCATGAGATTTCATAATTTCATGGTATTTCATTTATTCGTATCTTATAGCATTTGAAAACCATTCAAAAAAATAAATATGATGGATATATAAATTTGGAGTTTGCGATATTTAACCGCAGGCGATGGTGATTTCCGTATCTTCCGTAGTTGAATTATTATACTTTAATTTAATCCACAAATATGCTGTAGCATCGTCATTTCTGATAGTATTTCAATTTTTTGGTTTGGCTGACCCCCCACTCACACCAAGAAAATAACATTTAAAGGATTAATTCTTTCGCCAAAGAATTATTCAAGAATGGGCCTAGTGGACCGTCAGTAATTGCCAAATGCAAGCATTACTTTTAATGTAATGATAAGTGATAAATGATAATGATGCAGCTCATTAGTAGATCAGGATTTTGCTCGTGCTCTGTTGAAGCTAAAATATAGCTAAATCCGCCAATTAATCGGAAATTCACCACATCCCATTTTGCAATTTTTTTATTTTATATTCTATTCAAAATTTATGTATGAAAGTGAAAGTGCTATGAGTGAAGATAACAACTGTTATTGTAATCAAAACTTTTCCATTGTTTTATTATTAAATTAAAACAAAAATAAGTAATATTTATACAGTTTTAAGTGATGAATTTATTTCTCACGATACCGATTTCTTTTTAAATAACAAAACAAATAAGTGAAATGATCAATTGTTTGTTGAAAATCGAAATCTTTGTGTGAACCGGTTTGAACCGGATAAAGCAACTTTGTAGAGTAACGATAAATTTCTCTCTAAGATTATTTCGTCTTTTTTTTGAAGAGCTTTTGTCAGAAGAAGTCTAAAATTTTAAAAAATCTGTTTCGCAGTTCTTGGACCAATCAGAATTTATTTATATTACGCATAGAGTTAAATTCAGTGGGGCTCAGTGGGATTGTCATTGTCATTTCGGATTCTCGTCTATCGAAAATCCGATCTCACATCGCTAAATGATTCTCTGGCAAAACTTGTCCGATTAGCAACGAAACGAGTTTAACTAGTGAGCGCTTTTAGAACAAAAATTTCTATAGTAAAATAACGCCAAATTTGAACGGTGATTTTGATTCAATTAAAATAATCGTGAACGAAATACGGTAAATTTTCAATTAAGATTGCATGAATTAAGTAATAGTAGATAAAAAGAGTTTTGATAAAATTTGCTGAACCATCCGAATCATAATTAAGAACAAAATTACTGTCTTATTATTGGAGATTAGTTATTTGGCTGTTAATCGGTTTCAATCATCAATTGTATATTTAGGTAAAATGGATTTATGCTAGAAAAGCCAATAGTAGGGTTCTATTTCCCGCTAGGAATTCATTTACCTTTTAAGAATTCGAGTAGCACAGGTGACCTATTTTATCATCAAATGGTAATTTTTCCTGATGAAATTTTTCTGGTCGGACAAGCCAGCGAAACGAGCTTAATCAAAAATAGTAAAAAAAAATAAATAAATAATAAATAAAAAATAATAAAAAAATAAATAATAGTTCTTAGAAAAATAATTGCATATGGTCATCAAAAGGTTTGAAAGAAATTCGTCTTCATTCTTCAGTTTTAAAATAATCTTCCTAAGCCACACTTTTTGTGCTTGCTTCACCTATTTGCCTTGTCCACCATTTCTAAATTGGTTGATAATAATAATCTTTCGTTTAGTTTAGAAGTGTTGGTGGCCCTCCATTCAGTTTCATTTTTATTGGCAGGTCTATTCATGCAGCAAAAATGACACGAATCTGCCCCATATTATTTGTTGAAAAACAGGGGCAGAACGTCTTATTCTATTCGATATTTTTTTTTAAGGAGTCCTCACTATTACTCGTTCCACTGACTTGTCACATTGAGCGATATGCCAGGGAATCCCTTGAAATACAAGTGGATCGCCAGCATCACCCGCATTTTTATACCGGTTGACTCCTGCAAGGAATCGAACCTCAGCACCGTGCTCCCAATCGAGTAGCATTCTATTCGATATGGATATTATGTATTTGCAGTTTTGCAGTTTTTTGAATTATTTTTTACACCTATCATTTATTCTATAACAAAAATTTCTAGCATCACGAATACATGTCAACCCCAATGCCGAAACGCAGTTTTGAACTTGTATCAGAACAGACTTGGCCGTACGTTATTGCGAACTGATGTATCTTGTCTACCAGCACGACATGAATTAGAGTTATGCAATTTATTGCCGAATAAAATGCCAACTTACTGTAGTTTGACAAAACTTATTTGCGAGGCCGACTTACAAGTAAGTTACTTATCAACCTATCAATTTAAAGAACTATGAACTATGAAATGTCCAGCAGGTTAAATCTCGATTTAAATTTGAAATTTTTGCAAATTGTTTAAATTGAATTTAGCATAAGAAGATACTGCATAAGTATTTGGCTACTAGTCGAATTTTTTATTTTATCTTATCAAAATTTTTTAAGTGTAATGCAAAATGGGGAATATTCATGTCGGAATGTGAAGCCGAAGCAGAAAATGGTCGATGCAATAAACGTTGCTCTGATCGACTAAATGATACCATAGAAACCTTTCATGGAACAGCTTTATCAAGTTGCACATGCAATGAAAATGATGATGAACTCTGTAAAATTTTAAGGAAAACAGTCCAACTGTGCTTGAAGGTATTTTTAACAATATGGTAAAATTATTTTATCCACATCCACCGTCCTCGTTAATCGTTCGAACTGTATTCCATAAGTCTGAAATTAAAAAACAAAACATGTTCATGTTTTTTCTTCTTTTTTTAGATGAACTCCGAAAAACCTAAAATAATCGAAAATTCAATCATGGAAGGAACTACTGGTACTGCACTGGTATTGGAACCAAGTGACGAGAATGGAACCATTAAAAAAATGCCATCAATGCAATTTGCTTTTGTTTTTATACAATTTGTCGTGCTTTTTACGATAAGAATTTGAGGGAACCATAATGATAGTTTAGTTGAATAATATCTTACGAAATAGGGAAAAGATATGACTGATAGGATATATTTCAGATGATTTCTCAATTATTTTTGCTAGCTAGGCATATTTCTGAGAAATAGAAGTTTCTTATACTTTTATACTTATATAGTTTTATTTTACATTTATATCTATGAAATTTTCATAAATAAAGGAAATATAAGTGAATATATTAAAAGCCTTCGCCCTTAAGATTGAACTGAATCCTATTTATCTAAGTACCATCTGTTAAGATATCATAAGAAATTTCATAAAAGTTGGAATCGTCTTAAGATAGCCGAAGATTTTGATAAATAGCTGGTGAGCTTATTATTTCGTTTCACTCTTAATTTCGAACACTTTTTAAAAAGAAATTTTTTTGATTTTGTTTTATTTCCGATCAGCGTGGTATCTTGCCACTGCGATTATTTTAATTTATAATATTCAAAGATAGTCGCAGACAAAATTTTACCCCGCTGACGAATTTTCTAATAATTTTTTGAACCTTTCGGTAGTCTTACGATTTTGAGCATTATAAATTGAATTTAAAAGTCAACTAGCGATGTATTTTAAAACGATTTCTCATGGGTACATTTAAAAAGAATATGAAAAAAAAAGCATCGTAAATGTTCATTTAGAAAGCGGCCATGAACTGGCATAAAATATAAAAAGGTGCACAACGAATATATAAGAATATAATACGAACCCAAAAAGGAGAAAAAAAAATGGCCGGCGAAACCAACAATTAGACAATTGGCAGCTGAACAAGAGTCGCCAAAACAGCAAATAAAAAGAAAACAACACAGCAATCGGAGAACAATAAAACGTAGTATATAATGATTAAATGGACAAAATATATTGGAATAAATAAGATTTTAAGGTTAAAACATATATATATATATACATAAATACATCAATAAATCGGTAACTGATAAGCGAATATATGGACTAAGAAGATGGAAAAAAGAATAGCTTCTATTACTGTCACCGATGGCATCAGGCTACGCCGCTTGGAAGCCAATGGAGCTAGCCTAACCAGTAATGGTGAGAGTTATTAGATGAAGAGAAAGTCAGCAACTGATGTGATTATGCAAGCGTAGATTAGTTTTACAGATAAATTTCACAAGTATTTCACAGATAAATTTCACATTTCAGTTACTTTTTGAATTATTTATTACATAATTTTTAGATAATTTTACATGGCTAAAATTATTATTCCAAATAGTATAATTTTTAAGTTAAATTTAAATCCAATTAGATCTAATGGGCTAAAATTATTAAAACCTAAAATACAAAAGTCTAAAATTGGACTAAGAACGAATGATTTTACCATTCCCACAATTCAAATTACTGAAATAAATAATTCCCAAACGACGTAATTTGTCCACCATCCATAAAAAAAATTATAAATAATATTATCAGTGATTATTCAAAAGCCAATGAAGTTTGAAATCTTGATCTTTCAACATGCTATTATGTGCCAGTAATTCAAATCAATTCGCTTTGGGTTCTTTTGTTCTTTTGTAATTTCCCCTTTATTTATAGTATTCCCCCTTATATCGCTAGTTTTTGTTTATTTCATTTTATATATATATATATATATATTAGATCGATATTTTAACAGCTTTTAACAGCTCGTACCATTTTGGGTTATTCTGGCTCCGCTGGCTACAATAAGCCATCTCCAAAAAGCTATTCTTTGTCTAATATCTCCATGTCCATATAACTTACGTCCATCAAAACATTCAAAATGTTTCCTGATTATGGCAGTCCAAGTTTTGATTGGCCTTTCTCATTTTTGACAATCCATTATAGGGTTTAGTGAATAATAAAATGCGTGATAACTCCTGTAATGGGCAACGTGCTCTAACCAATGAAGGTTTTCTCATGGTACTGTTTATGTAGGCGGATTTAAGCGAAAGTGGATGAAATCATGAGGTATCTATTTCTTTATAGAATACATAGAGCCTTTAGAATATATCGTAGAGTGTCTAAAGCTAAATAACTTCTTAATATCCTCCACTCAATATCTTACAGATAAGAAAATCGAGTGAATTTCAGCTACGTGGAGATGTGGACTATCGTTTTGATGGTGATTTCACAAAGGTCCATAAAACTACTGCATAGTGCAATGAAATATTTTAATGAAAAGCTTCTCATTTTATAAATAGTTTATTGACAAATGTTGATTACCCAAGAGTTTCATTACAGTTTATCTTCATCGGAGTTATTAATATCATTAATAACAAAAAGTTCATACTCTTTTGCAAAGCGAAGGCTTTTCCATTGGTGCATCGGATCCCCATCCCATATATGCCAGTTACAGAGTTTATCGTGGCCTATTCATATTTCAGTGGCGGTGTTGGTGAAATAGTTGGAGTTCTACACAGAAATCATCGTTGTCAAAATCATCTGCGCACAAGGTTGGAGCATATAAACTAGGAAATGTTGCAGAACTTTCCTTTGAAGCGGATATAGGTCGTTTACTGGGTTCTCTCAATTAAAACGGATATATTTGAGTTATAGGAGTTATAGAAAACAATGATATAGCAAACATCTCTGCTCAGAGCCATTTATTTCATCTCCGACAAGTAGGCGAAATCCACACGATATTTAAAGTGAGTGTGGACAGTGGCTTGTAACTTCTATAAGCATTCAAAGCTGCTAATATATTGCCGTGTGTGCATAACGAGATTTTCCTTGGCAGGTTTCATTAGAATAGATCCTTCCATCACAGAACCACGTAATAGTTATAAATCTATGCTAACAGCCACTCGAGCTTATTCCCAGATTTATGTACAGGAAATAAGATTAAGAAAGAAAAAAATAAAAGGGAAAGCAAACAGAAAATGATTGAAAAAAAGCAAAACTTCTCTAAAAAAATGAAATTAAATTAATCTACTTTTTATATAGTTTATATAGTTATTTGTTATTTCTATTTCGCTGAAATTTTATGTATGTTGCCCAATGACGACCATCAGAAACACCGAAAGAATCGGCTTTTCGCACGCCTATTAAGATTAGTCTGGTCCTATGCTAGTCTTTGTGCTCATTATGTATATATATAATTTAATTTTTAATTTATTTTTAATCTTTTGTTTTAAAATTCAAAAGAACTTAGTTCGACTGCAAAAAATTTTAAATTTCCAGAAAAAACACAATAGAAATGACCGCTCAAGAAATAAATTTTTCAATATCATCAAAAATATAAATCTAAACAACAACAGTCATGAAATGCATACATATACCGTAATTAGTAAATATTTAATAGCATTATATAAAATTATAGAGCAGCATTCTGGAAATTGATGAAATGTGACAGGAAGATCATTCGGTTCATAAAGACATACCCTGGTACATGTCTGAATATAGAAAACGGTCAGATTTCTTCGAAATAAGAACGCATGTCCGTCCTTTCCCCTACAATATTCAATTGCGCGATAGACTATAATGGGCATCACTTGTCGGTATTCAAGAGATGTGAAAATCAGTCCAGAGCATAGTATCACAGACCTTGAATATGCTGATAATGTAGTCTTTTTTGCTGACAGTTATAATGAAAGTAAATAATGCTAAATGACGTGTTAGCAAATGCAGCAAGAATCGGACTAAGGATCAATGCAAATAAAATGAAAGACTTTTCGTCTTATATACAATACAATGCTGATAAAATACATATTTTCATCAATTCATTGCCGGTTGAAGAATACTTGACTTCAAATACTTTGGATCCACTCCAATTCCAAATGATCATCCAAAGAATGAAATTGTAAACTGGATAACTGGATAACGATATCTAGAAATATATTTTTCTGGTTGAGGAGACTTTTATGAAACCGTCGCGAAATCACCATTAAGATGAAAATCCGCATCCATATAGCTGGAATATTCGCTCGATCATACTATGGCTGCAAAACATGGCCAATGAAAGTGGAAGATATTGAGGAGCTATCAGCCTTTGACCAGTCATGTCTAAGATATATTTTACAGATTAGTCGAGTGGATACGATATCACATGATCGCACCATCTTCGTTCAAATACCACTTGCATTAATGATAATATTATTATTATCACAGAGCGTCGCCTTCGCTGATAAGGGCACGTTCTCCGTCGTCCACTACAGAGATTGTCGCATATTTTCTTGCTAAACCATGTGATGGTTAGCTTCAAGAGCCAGTCAAAATCTGAACTGATACAGCCAGTAAAGATTTTGAATATATAGGTGGACCAGAAATATACGGACTTACACGATGGAAAATGAAATGGTTCTAGCGATGGCACGAGACCGAGCAGCTTGGAGACGTCTTACCAGCGAAGCAATTCTAACCGGTAATGGTGAGAACTGTTAGGAGAAGAAGAATGTATTTAATGAAAAACAATGGAGAAGTTCTTTGAAGGAATTTTGGATTTAACTGGATTAATTTCAGAAATATTGGAAAATTCAAACGGTTTGATATTTGCCAGTTCAATAATTTTGTATTAAGTAAATCAAAGAAACTGCCAAAAAAATTTATCGAATAACTTTTATCTTTATTTTATTTTTATTAATTATTTATTTTATATTTCGAAACGAGCTTCCCAAAATTAGTTTTGTTAATGGAAATTCGAATCAAATTAATTTCGACAAATTATTTTATTTTAATTTTCAGAAGTTTTTTTTTAAATTTTCGTGCAGCAATTTTGTTGGCGTGAAATAAATTTCCATTGAATTCCATGGCAACCTATTCCCATGATTTAAAAAAAAGAATCTGTTTTGACTGTCAAGAAAATGATATAATTTAAATTGATATAAACATATAGTCTAAGTATTCTAAGTATGGAACAGATTTCAGTAATTTCCATAGCAATAGATTATCTTTAGAATGAATATCTTATCGAAGGAGTTACGTAATATTGATATGAATTAGCTGGCGCGTTATCATAAATTCGACATATCGAAACTTGGTCCCTCATGCAACATATGAAGATAGGCTTAAACCTTCGTCTGCCATAACCACAATTTCTATTATTATTATTAATAGACTGGCAGATTGATGATGCTTGTCAATCAGCTTCGACTTATGCAACGTACGCTCCAACTAATAAAAAATGAAGAAAGCAAAATTGGTTGTTCCATACGACGTTCTGCAATACTCTCGGCCTCGACTGCATTGTCGTTACAAAAGTCGACAGAAAGTCAGGGCAAAGTTTTAGCATTTATCATTTTTTCACTGAAGACAAGGAACTTATTAAAATTGATTAATCGTTTAGATGCCTTTGAGCTTTTGAAAAATTTTATCAGAATCTTTTAATGAAAGCTGGAATGACAATTAAAATGAAAACGGTTGAAGGGATCTTTTGAAAATTTGGATTTTTTAAAATGCATTTTTATATTGTTTTGAAAACTAATTTAACTCAAAGGAAAAAATTGCCTTTTTGAAAGCGAATTATTTTTCATAACCGCTTAAGATATTCATTTCGTAATTAATTTAGCACCTCGAATGAACGACGAGCAATTTTTCTTCGCAATCTGTTCAGTGAGTTTTTTTATATTTTATTTAAAATATCAGAAATTTACTACAAATTATTAAAACAACGATGTCAAAACTCGCGAAATGGTCATCTAGAATTGCCTCAATCATTCCGTTTTCTTCAGACATGAGAATATATAACATTCTTGTTCTATAACTAATGGAATATATAACATTCTTGTTCTATTGGCCTGCGTCGATTACAATCAAGGGATTACTTATCATTTCTGACTAAGCTCACCCAGCCAAAATTTTAGCACTATCAAAATTTTTTGGCAGAGATTGCTAGGCCTTGGAAGTGCACAAATCACCATCATCACCTGGTGGTTTTTACGACAGACCATTTAATGCTATGAACTGAACTCTCACATTTCAACATGGCAATCTGAGGTACTATTCACAAGGCCATCTTGCCTTTTAGGTAACTGGTAATCAATTGAAGCAAAATTCCATTTCTTAAAATATATTTTCAACGATTTCAGTGAGCTTCAATGAGTTAGCCGAATTTGCAATCCGGAAGAGTGATTTATTATACTATATTAACAAAGGTAGAGAAAATTATTTAAATTTTTTGGCAACATCTAATGAATATTCTTTGATATTTCAGGCAAAATCATGCGGATTTCTGATTAATGTATGCGCAATAATCTTTGTCAAATATATTAAAAGGTTACAAAATACTTTCGGATTATTAATCGCCATATACTCTGCATTGAACTTAATTGCAGTAATTGCACGAGCTTTTTTGGTTGGATATGTCTACTTAATGTTAGTCGACAGATCATCTAATAATTTTCTATGTGAATGGATATGAGTATACTATGTCCACATAGATTGTTAGAAAAAATTATTTATGTGCAGTGGTGAATCATTAGGATGCTTCATTTCCCCCAAAAATCTATTATATTTGGTCAAAATCGTTAAAATCCTGATGAAGCTGAATTCAGCTGAAGCTGAATCTTGGGCTAGAAATTAAACCTGTCATTAAAAAATTCATGCATCGATTCCCATGGTTTCTGAAGTTTTTGGCCCTATAGAGCCTCAATATATTTTTTTAACACCTCAAAACAATTCGTGAACAGCATACTTCTTAAAAGGAATTTCCTACTATTGTTGTAAAAACAAGAGGAAGAGTGATTAAATGTTACTATCATTTCGAGTGTTCGACTTTTAAAAATGTGATTATCAAAAAAAATAATGAAAGTTTTTTAAAATTGTTTATAAAATAATTCTGCCTAATCGCGTAAAGTAACACTCTTGTCTGAGATAAACTGAGATAAATTTGCGCCCTCAATTTATTCCATGTTCCTTAAATAAATTTAGTGACAAGAAATTGAGCGTGTCATGGGTGCGACAATTATGCAGTTATTCGATCATGACGTCTCGTAGTTCATGCACCATCATTTATGTAGTGATTTCCATTAACCGATATTACGCTATCGTAAATCCGATAAAATATTCAATAATGTTCACTAAAACCACAGTTTATCGGATATCTTTCGGTATCACATTTGCAGCGATTCTGATATGGTTACCGTTAAATATAGGTTTTTATTTTCATTTTTTCGCAACGTTCAACGCTTCAACTATGGCAGTTTCACTGACAATTCTTTCAGATGAATGTTCTTTTGCATTTAGCACAGAATTATATCGGTTTGAACCAACGAATAAAATATGCTCGAAATGCTTTTGGCGTGGAATACTTTTTTTAGGATTTGCTTCAATTATCATCACATTTGTGATCAATATGATTGCATTAGCTCGATTGAAGAAATCTAGCAAAGTGAGAAGAAATTTTCAACGTACTGCCATAGAGTATAAATTAATAACAGTATAGATGTATAAATATTATATTATATAAATATACTAATATTATTAATATATATATTTATTATATATAATTTATAATATTTATATATCTATACTATAAATATATAATATATTATATACTATAAATATATATAATATATTATGTAAATATATATTTATATCATATATATATATATATATATATAAATAATA